>BLKR01001797.1:0-247940 GCA_011170035.1 Teleogryllus occipitalis
AATCTACTGGAACCCTTTAGGAAGGGAAATTACTTCTCATTGTTAAAATGACTTATTGTAATCAATCTTCTTAAAAGGAGCCCTTTCCATGCAAATCCTGAGGGGAGATAGGGAACACGAGACGCGGTGGGCCTAAAAGCGGCTCCACACATTCGGTATTCAGCGAGTAGCGAGTGACCTCTCGCCGGATCCCGAGTTGTATGCATGGGTTGCTTGCTATATGCCGAGCGACGCACATTCGGTGCTCGCCATACTCCCGCGTGTCGGTCTTTTGAACACACCAAAGGAAGCACAACACCTGCTCGGCATTGGGCGAGCTGTTGCTCGCTACTCGGCGAATGCTGAATGTGCGGAGCTGCCTTCGCAAGTGTGCGAAAGTGGCTCAGGGTATTAACTGATGGAACTCCAGTGCCTTTTAATGGGAGGTCCTAGGGTTCGAGTGCGGACGGTGGCAGGATTTTCGACACTAGCTTGTCAGCTAGGTCGAAGTTAGCTGCCGTCTGGAGAGGAATTCTAGCGGCCGGCTGCTCTGATCGGTTGTTTTCCGTGGTTTCTCCGATCAAGACCAGGCAAATGTCCGAGCAGTACCCTAACAAAAGGGCCTCGGACCGCGCGCGATCTTTCCTTTTTCCCCTTGTCCTTTCTTCACCCCTTACTTACACACACACACACACACACACACTCACATGCACTACACTACCACGCATGTTGGGATCTTAGAGCTTGTCCTGGCTGGGGCGGTGCCCCGCTGGTGGGAGATACCTGATTGAAGAAAATCCCCGGAAGCCGACGTCGGCCGGTGCCGGATCTCGCCAGCCAGTTGGGCAAAATCACCGCCACCTCGCGCCATAAAATATGCACTACACTTACGGGACTAATGACCTTGGCATTTGACGCGCTCGGAAACACTAATCAATGAAGCAAACAGGCAAGCAAGTGTGCGACGGCGGGTGCGGTTGCAGCGGCGTCGCCGCGCCAGCAGCAGCTGGAGCTGCCACTGCTGCCCCTGGAGCGCTGCGCGGAGCTGTACCGCCGCGTGCTGCCCATCACGGGCCGGCAGCTGTGCGCGGGCGGTGAGGAGGGCCGCGACGCGTGCTCGGGCTTCGGCGGCGCCCCACTCATGATGCAGGGGTACAATGCTCGCTACTACCAGGTGCGTATCTCGCCACTGCCACAGCCGGCCCTCCTCACTTCTCACTACACAGCGTGGTAGAGAATGTAATTGACTATAAAAAGGAACAAGATTTGTTCACTTTATCGTTACCAGGGCCGTGCAATAAGAGAATTTCTGTCGAAAAACCGACGTTTTCCTACGCACGATTATATTAATATATATATATATATATATATATATATATATATATATATATATATATATATATATATATATATATATATATATATATATATACAATATATATATATATATATATATATATATATATATATATATATATATATATATAAATGGGTCATTTCCTTTTGTCATACCATAAACTGAATTTATATACTATACATTTTTCTAAAGTGAAAAGAAAAAAACGACATTTCATTAACAAACGCCCCCTACTCATAACATTATTTAACGATCTGTTATTGAAGAACAGATTTCTAAAAACAATCACAACTTGCAATTACAGTAAATCCTCATTAACACGAATACCAGGGGACCGAAATAATTGGAGTTGGTGTCATAAAAATCCGTGTTATCCGATTATTATAAATTACCGTATTGTCGTAATATGTACAAAATGTTTAATTTTTACAATTTTCGGGACTGTAGAGATTTTACTGAAAACCGCCATACTGATAAGTGTACTTTTCTCTATTTATGCAAAAAATTAAAATTTTGAGCAATTTTTAAGAACAGTTAAATAATGAAAAGGTATGTAAATTACCTCCCAAAATTCAACAATCGAATTCATGCAATCCGTTGTGAATTCGAGGGGCCGCGACATTATGCAGATCGGGGAATATCTTTTTGGAAGAAATCCTGTCTACGGATTACGGGCTACTGTTGTTTACAGACAGACCTGACTGACATCTAGACACTAGTGGTGCTGTTATTTGTAAAAGTTTAGCAATATTATAATATTATAACTTGTTTTAATAGATAATATTACTACTTGCACCAAAGTATCCAGTGTGTTGTTCTCGATCATTACAAAAATTATAATGAAAAAATTTGGGCCATCTTTGAGAAAATCTTGTTTACGTATTTGTGGAGTATTGTCATGAACCTGCTTAAAGTTACAGGACAACTGATATTTTGAAAAACGATTGAAGTGACTTAAACACCAAATATTGAGGAGTATATTGCATTAAGGAATCGATATTTAATTATATAGGCTACTTGTAAGAGGGTGTCAAAAATATTTTTTTGCAATTTTCGAAATTTCAGAAGTTTTAATAAAGGTGTGACATTTTTAACTTAGCCGATTCTAAAACAAGGGGATTTGACTTCGATTTGGAACTTAAAGTCCAAATTATTTTACTTAGAATACTGAGATACATTTTTACCTACATTATGTAAAAAAAATATTCAAAGATTAAATTCCTGCAATTTCTTCTATTGTCTTTTTCTTTTTTTGGCCATGGTCGATTTTTAAAATAAGATCTTCACTGATTTGTTACTAATGGTTTTGGTTACTACAATTAAATCTAAAACATTATTTTTCATATTACAGATTGGAATGGCTTCCTTTGGATCCGACAAATGCGGCGAAGGCAATGTTCCAAGTGTGTATACAAATGTTATGAAGTATGTAGACTGGATTAAAAGTAATTTAGTGGATAGTTGAAAAAAGAATGTAATGTTCAAAATAAGTGCTTCGACTTTTTATAATCTTATTAAACTGATGATTTTGAATTTTTTGGTAACATTTTCATATGCTGTATCGATAAGTACTAGCGAAGTTTATTTATAACTCTTAGAACATTTTATAATGCATTTAGAGTGTACTTGCACACTAGTCAATAAATGATATTTTTATTACTAAATTCATCTAAAATTTAGATTCTTAACTCTAGCTGATCCAGCCGTTTTGATTGGGTGCGTCGAGAGAAGCTATTAGATAGAGGATGCCCCAGAAAGGCGTTTACACTGTTTGATCTTTAATAACTCCAACAACAATATGTTTTTTTAGTTACAATGATGTTCATTTAAGATGTTCAAAATGTCCTTCATTGGCAGAAATGCATCGTCTACAACGTTGTGAAACAGATCGACAGACGCGTGATATTGTTTCCCCAGAAATGGATTCACAAGCAGTTACGACAGCCGCTCCCGTCATTCAGCGTACGCGGTTTTGTGGCACACAAAGTGTTGTTCAGAGTTCCCCGCAGAAAGACGTCTAACGGCCTTAGATCGGGAGATCTAGGTGGATACTCGACACTTCCCCGTCGGCCTATCCACCTCTCACACACCTCTCCACACACATATATCTATATTTATATATAATCAATGTTTGTGACATGTGTCGTTACAATGTGGTAGTAATATCTTATGGTCTTATCCTTCGTGCGACGTTATCTCAAAACGACCAAATTTTGAGATACCGTGATGTTACAATGTGGTAATTAATTTGTAACTGAAGAGGTGGATTTCAAATTGCACTAGGTCAAAAAATGATTTCGGGTTATTTACATAACATTACATACATTTATTCGATAAACACGTGCTTTGCTCCTTAGCAACCAACCCTCTAAACAACGCAATAAGAGCGCGTCCATAGCAAAAGCTGTTAAATGCTCGAGAGTCCATTAAAAATAGTTTAGCGGACTCTCGAGTTTAGATTTTACTAGTGATCATAAAGCTTTGGATAAATGCCCATTTTGTTCCACTTGTCCTTTTTGTCTCCCATGTCCATTGTTCCACTTGTCCTCCTTTTCCGTTTGGCCCCTTGGCTCATTTTGTTCCCTTGTTCCATTGTCTAATTCGGTTCCTTTCCCCCATTTTGTCCCTTTATTCCCTTTTCAAATTTTGTCAATTTCGTCCCCATTGTCCCATTTTGTCTTCTTCGTCCTCCTTTCGCCGATTTGTCCTTTTGGTCCTTCCGTGCACTTGTTATTTACAAACGGTACCAAGACACTGTAGCAACAACTGCTACAGAACATGGAGAGTAATGACAATTCTTAATTCATGAAAGTGTTGAATGTTTATTTTCAACAAACTCGTTAAAGGTTAACTGCTCGGCTCCGCTATCGCAGTTAACCTCCCAGCCGGTGTCCTTAAAGACTAATTTAGAGGACTTGTTACATAAATAACTATTTTTCACAGTGCCAGATTACCCAATAGACTGAGTAGGCTGCAGCCTGGGGCGCGCAATTTTTGAGGGCGGGTGAATTTCGGCGGATGCAACATTTCATAAGGCGAACTTTTGAATGTTTTTTATAAATATTTCTTTTCATATTTGTAACAAAAGTGTTAATTATTCATTGGTGTGTACAGATAAAATGAATATAAAATTATCGTATATGTATTAAATCAATATCGAGAAGAGACTTATTTATACATATTGGTATTATCAATTATTTATACGTACACAATATTTGCATCGTTTACAAATATCGTACAACATTTTTTACTCAAAATATTATAAACAGCTTTAATATTTAAAAAAGAAAATTAAAAGGGCGCTAAAACATTTGACAGCCTAGGACGCACAAAAGTCAAAGTCAGGCACTGATTTTTCAGAAGAGTTTTTTTAATACCTTTGAATAATTATGTACTAAATAATATATCATATATTTTTTACTTAATAAAGTTAAAATAATATGAATATTATAATCTAGGCTCGACGTCTGGCGGAATGCGACGGAACGGCGAATGACGGGACCTCAAATTTTACAAATCAAGCAATGATTACTAAAACTAAACGAATACTACTACTAATACTAAGCTTGTACTACTACTAGTGGCCTTCACTATTACTATTATACTACGTACTACTATTTTACTACTAGTGGCCTTCATCAGCAAAAATGCTACTGAGCAAAATGTTTTTTCAAGAAGTAACGTGCACATTGCTGAAGAATATTTTCATGCAATACTGATATTTATAATTACACGTCATAGAAATTACATTCCTCAAGTGTCAGTATCAACAGTTCACTACAACAATTCCACTTACAATACATGCATGTTACTTTACAACACATTGCCAGATAACAGACAATTAAAATCGGTACACAAATTTAAGTTAAAAGTAAAATCTTTTCTGTTGCATAACTGTTTCTATACAATTAGAGACTATGCCACCTATTAATAAGAAAAATAATGTTTATTTTAACAAAACAATGATATATAATGCATTAGTTTACATTTGTATTGTATAATTTTAAAAAAGATTTAACATGCCTGTAACAAATAATGTACTTCCACTTCCGGGTCAATGACCACCATCTTAAAGTTTTTGTCGTTTCCCTGATCTATTGAGCAAATACTGAGATGGCCCCTTGTTTTGCTTCTGAACATAAATGTAGCTTCACTATGCACACGTTTTGTTGAGCTCTCCTTTCACTTGTAGTGGTAGGAGTAGAGCTGGGGTGCATTACTCTTTTGTTAGCAACGCAGAAAAATCAAATCTGCAGTTTATTTCTCGATGCAAATAAGTTTTCTACTAGACAAGAACGAAAATATCTAGTTTTTCAATTGTTCCTAATCTCTTGCTTTGTAAAATTTTATTATTTATTTACTGTTAGTTCTAATGCAACATGAATAACAAATATTTAATGTCAGATGACTTTTTCCTCAGAGCCTTGCTGTTGCGTGATATCCTGCATTGTAAGCAGTGATGCAGGGGTATGAGAATTTTTTTTTTTTCATACCAAATCGAAACTTTAATTCTTTTTGGATTTTCCTAGTTTGTTGGTATATAAAGACACTATAGACACCTCTCACATTGCCAGAGGCTACAGATTTTCTTGTTTTTTTCTGCATGTCTGGGAAATTAGTAATGTAGATGAAAACTACTAGAACATGGGTGTGGGAACTTAGTGCTTTATTTTCGGATATTGTGAAACTGATTTGAGGCTAGTTTCTCACTTCTCCATGCATACAGAGGATACCATATCTATGAACCTGAGTCGCACCCAATGCTATGTAGTCCAAATATAAATATCTGAAGTGAAACAAAATCACTTTTGTTAATGCAAAAATTTTATAAAAACAAATATGATATCTTGTTTGTCTGGGGAAACACCATAAAGAAGCTCAATTTTGTCAAAAAATAAAAAATTGTATAAGTGATTTTCTAATATTATACACACAATACTTTTTCACAAATATTACATTTATTTCAACACAAATTTGAGCAGTTTTACAGTACAAATATTATATCCACAGAATATTTACATGTAATTTCATCAATGCTAAGTAACACAATAACAATCAATTTCATTTATAGCAAAATAAATGGACGGAAATAGTTATTACACCAATACAAAAAAAATACATCATTGCATTGGTAAAAAGTTTCTGGAATTATAAAAATACAACTATGGTAGCAAACTTTACAAGATTTTGTTCTAGTCAGTTACACCACATTTTATTTCTGTTCTTGCTGAAATTCATGGTTAGGACAACTTCACCAATTCTTCCCCAAAAATAGAATGAAAGTTTCTTTGCATTAATGTTCAGTACATTATAGAACAGAGAGAGAGCAATACATTTCATGAGAATTCATAGAGCAGGGGTGTCAATAGGATCACAATCTGAATGTTGATTTCCAAATTATTCACGATTTATTATCAATAAATACACAAAAATTTTCAATAATTCATTGACGAGAAGATAAGAAGGTGAAAATGTTGTACAAAAGTACAGAGAAACTTAGCCAATTCTTATCATTTCAAGAGATGCAAGAACAATGTACAACAGTGTGCCAACTGCATGTTCTTAATCGAAAACAGTTGGGTATAATAGTTAACTAGTTTGCTTTTTGTTAACATTTTAAAAAAAGGCTTATTGTAATGACGACAGTAAACACTTGTTTTCATTATAAAAAAAACTAATGAGCAATTTGAAATACATGTTACATTGTTACCCACCCACACTCCCCACATAAATGTAGAAAGATAAAGAACAAGAAATTAAAACAAATTTCATAACAGTGCGCAGCAGTTATCATATCAATCGCATAACAGACTTAAAGATTAATTACAGGCATGTCTGATCATTAAGCGATCAAAAAATTAATGAATAGTAATTAAAATTTGTATACAAGAATGCTATATTCTTGCTCAAATTCGACAAAATCCTTTAATGGCGACACTAACTAAAAAAATATGATATGCAAACCTGCAAAATATCATGGGGCAATTAGTAAACACAAACTTGCAAATTATCAAGGTTAACATAACAGTACCTACACAGGAATATATAGTATTGTGAAACTCTCATGCCTCAATTTTTCTCAAGTTATCACATGGAGATTTATTGATAATAAAGAACTTATGTTCACAAAATTCACATTAGTTGACATCCCTGCCAAATAGTTTAGTAGAATAATAGCAAAAAATACAAATATCTACCATCTACCTAGGCATACAATATTAAAATGAGTTACAAATTAAATGCCACATCAAATATTTAATACTAAATGTTTCTATGATACAAATTCTTTGTATGTATAAATCATTATAATGTGTTATACATTAGTTTTATTACATTCTGGAAAATGTACTTTATTTTAGAAAGAAATAGCAATAGTAAATCTCTTCTATGAAGAGTAATATTGGCACTTGAACACATTCTCTCCTTGGCACAAAGATCCATCAGCAAAATGCTGAAAGATTCATCACATTTCACAGCCATCACAAGCATTGAAACAGAAAATATCAATTAAAAGGGTTAATCAGAGTGTTCTTTAAAACCATACAAATATAAATTGCATGTAATCCAGGAAATTGCAGGTAATCCTTACAATCAACTTTCATTACAGTTGCAATTCTGTACCTCAATCATAGATGGGAACAGCTTATTTTTCAGATAATTTATTATCAACCCACTGGTTTTCTGCAATGAAAAAACCCTATCATTTTGAACAACTGTCCCAAAAGTGACTATGAACCATTCAAATGAAGTCCAACACAACATCCACCATATTTTAACATTCACATGACAGTTTTTATTTCTCATATTAATGAAAGTAAGAGATATAATTAAATGTTAGTCATTATAATCACCACCGTAATCACCATCTGTATCATATCCCTCCCCTTCTTCTACATGATTATCTGATGAGCAATTCTTACACCTGAAATTCAAGCAAAATAAATTAAAATGGAGATGAATATTTAAATATAATGAAGTTTTAATTAATATCTCTAGAAAATAATAACCTAAAATGTAATTACCTGCTCTCACTAATGCCATAATTAATACAAAGAGGACCTATACATTCACAACAACCATCATGAAACCAGCGATATGATGCTGATCCCATAGACTGGCAAGTGTCACTGCACTTTTTCCATGTGGTACACTCATTTATAAACACTACAGTACAATTTTTGGAATCCAAATCAGACGTAACATTTACATGTTGGTCTACACTTTCTGCAACAAGTAATTATAATTAGTACCCTTTACCAACAAGAAAATTTAATGAATAAAAATAAGTAAATCAAAACATACGTGTGTGAAGCTCTAGGCTTTTATGCACATCA
Source organism: Teleogryllus occipitalis (assembly GCA_011170035.1). NCBI lineage: Eukaryota > Metazoa > Arthropoda > Insecta > Orthoptera > Gryllidae > Teleogryllus > Teleogryllus occipitalis. The sequence goes on from BLKR01001797.1 coordinate 8,671, forward strand.
GGCACATAAGGCATCCGGTCAATTACATTAACATATGTATATGTAATCCAACGATTATTAGGATCTGGTTCATTGGTAAGTGCAGCAAAGAGGGATGGATAAGAGTCATTGAATTCTTCAACATGGCTTTTCTTACTCAGTGCACTACCAGTATCATTAGGCTTTGGGCACATATCTGCATGCCAATAGAAAAAGATTATTCATCAGAAATAATTTGAATGTTAATCAATTTAACACCTAACTAATACACTACAACTTTTATCCAATAAAAAAATGTAAAACTTCATGCATGTTGAAATAAAAAATATTTAATAATTAAAATATGATTTTGATAGATTATAAAAGTAAGGTCTTTATGCATTATCCTCAAAGCAATTAACACTTTTGGATACCTACATTACTGATCTCACCCTCTTACAGAAAAGTCTGCTTTCTTTATTTACACAACATACTCAAATGAACATAACAATCTACACAAAATCTTTATTTTGATAAAATCATGCCTACAAGAAATTGATGTTCAAAAAATCTATATTCAATAGTACATGGGTTTTACATGCAATATTTCAAAATCTGATTTCTACAGAACTCACCAACACATGAACAACACTCGCTATACAAGTGGCTAAGGCAACTAAAACATTCTCTACAACACGAACAGTTCTTGAGGTCACATTTACAAGACTGGGTGAGCATGCACTTGCTCACAACACTTGCACATACTGCTTCATTACAACTTTCTACAGCTATAACGGCCATGCAAATCATAGTTAAAACTGATATGCGCCACATTTTGCTAAAGGCTGTAAAATGAAGGATGCATTATAGATCTTTCAGGGTTAGAACTAAAATACATCACTACAATAGAACACTATGAATAACATTCATATTTCCAGAGGGATATTATTATGAGAGAACTTGCTGCTGGTTGCTAAAGAATTGTAATTAGGATTCACAGACTATGTATGAGACATTTCTTATAGTATTTGGAGTTATTAAAATCAAATTGTATTACATTTACCAGTGTTCACTACAAAGGTCTATAACACCCATGTAGTTATAATTCTATCTGGTTTCGAAAAACTGAAGAAAAATATATTATTTTACTAAACAATTGTTAGTTATTTCCAGTAACCATAATCCATGTTTAATTAACAAATTCACATTCATACGATCGTGTTACGTATAATGAAAGACAATTTTAAGAAGAACAGTAGCAGTAGTGCAAACGTACAATTTCAAACGTCAAAATCACTCGTTGCGCCGTACTTCAAAATTCTTACGCCACCACACCGATGTTCGCAGAGCACGCTGGCGTAGTTGTTGACACTCATTGGCACATGGAAGTGGTTTTTCTCAGTCCTTGGATTTTTAAACCACACCCTGCTCTCCAAACATAACTGTGATTGGCTGCTCTACTACTGACGTTAAACGTATGAAGGCTGAAGCGGGAATATGCAGTAACTTGAATGTAGAAAATAGTGTGTAGACCAGGTGTACCCTATAATCGCTTAATGAACAATGTAGTTACATATACGGTTCAATACATGATAGAGCTTTCACCCGCTATCCTGCCCCCGTTCACAAATATATCTACTTCCGACGATGCGAGATAGAAATATGATAGACGGGAATCCACGTGAACGAGGGTATGTGGTGTTTGAGCTTCGCGTTTAACAAATTACAGCCCGACTGGATTTCGTTACAGCCCGAAATTGGAGTTTGATATATCAAACGTGTAAGCTCTAATGAGTTAATTTCATGAAAATTGCCTTTTTAAATTTCGTGGGTTTTTGCGTAGTTGGTTTCCGTGAAGCGACATTTTTCTGTTTGTGAAGTTTCCTCACAAGACATTGTGCACGAGCATAAAATGCGTCAGAAATTATGCGTAGGACGGACTCAGTGTTGTTTTACGTAAATCGCAGAGGCAGAAGACCAGATACTCGCCACCAAGTTGGACACGTAGTGAAGCGACAACTGTGCCCTATAAGTTTACGGTTATAACAGTGATCTCTACATTGTCTGCTCTGTAGAAATACTGCATAATTGTCTGAAGAGAAATGCGTGCCCTCAACGTGCTGTAGAACACGCCTTAAGTAGGTTAAGAGGGAAGTTTTTAAATGAATGCAGCGCGAGCAAATGCAAGAAATGCATCTGCCGTAGAATTTAAATAAATTTTTATACTTTCAATTATAAAACATTAATTTATTATTTTTATTTACAAAAATTAGTCAATGGTTAGCAGGGTGCGGGCATGAATGAATTGATTAATCTATGGCGCAGGCAGCAGTGGTGGCTCGTGCTTAGGTTGCACAACCCCGAGGGTGAAATGCAGTTTGTGATACGATTTGCTCATGCGCGAAAATACATGGAGGAAAAAAATTATGGGGCAAACAGGAGACAGGAAGATGGAGGCTTTCTTGGAAAGCATTAAGATAATAAACACGCCAAATTATTTTTAAGGTGTATTCGCTTAAAATGCGTTGGACGGACTCAAGGTTCTTTTAGGTAACCGCGAGGACAAAGACCTGAACCTCGTCCTTAACTTGGAACTGCGAACCGAATCGTCCCTTTTCCGCGGGAAAGTGTGTCGGCCGCGCACACTGTAGCCGCGAGAACGAATCGTAACGCAAACTACATTTCTAGACTACCCCCGATAATTCAAAATATTGTTATTCAGTAAAACCTTAGGAGGAGCATGGATAAGGCGAGAACCTGCCTTCGTCGGGAAACAATTTCAGAACGAGCTATTTTCCAATAAAAGTTACACTGGGTACGCCGGAAACTTGTCTAACGCGGAATCAGAAATGTTTTAGTTCGACGGCAAGGAACTTCTGGGTAAGACGGAAAACAAATATTGCTTTAAAATTAAACATTGACTTGTGAGTGTGGAAACATCGTACAACGAGACACTCAAAGCTGTACTCGTCCAATCCCTTATACACTGCGCGAACGAACGCTTCCGAACGAACAATTCTTCGTTTGCTCGGCCGGTGAACATCCGAGCGTGTCGTTCGGTCGAGATCGGCTGGCGGAAGCGAGCGAACGTTCGTTCGGTATGTTCGTTTCGTGTAAAAGAATGCAGACGCTGAGCGAACACATTTGCTCGGAGCTGAGAAGTTCGGGACGCGGTCGAATATTTTCAATTCTACCTGCGAACCCGATGGCGAATGGCGCTAATTTCAACAGTCTTGTAAATGCAAAGGCGAATTGTACAGTTTGTAGTTTCCATAGCAAAAGTATCAAACTTTTAAATGATAAGTTTAAAGGCAGGAAAAGAGAAGATACAGTACAAAATACACTAACTTACTTATTTTAACTATATTTTTAAAATTTGTTTCTATATTACACATTAATATTGCGAACGCCAGAAACAACTCACTTCTATAAAAAATTAATAATATTGATAAAGCTGTGGCTTTAATAATGAAGTATTTTATATTTCTTTTTGTTGAGAATATGTGAATTTTATTATTTTAATTTAATTGTATTAACTCTTAGACATTTCTGCTCAATACAATAGTTTTTATGTAAACTAACATGTTATGTTAGATGTTAAATTAATGCTAAATTATGAAACGATGGAACATTATGTACACACATTCCGTCTCTTTGCCAATTGTACTACGTGGAGTCCCGCAGGGATCGATTTTAGGCCCTATTCTCTTTCTACTATACGTAAACGATATGCCCTCGACGATTCAAAATGGAAGCCGGCGGCGCTGGACGAATTCGTTCACTACGCACCGTGAAGTCACAAAGATTAAGCGAATTCGAGACTCGCGGGTTCCTGGTTGGGTGACTGGCCAGGAAACTTGAGATCTAACGGCGTCGAGCCCCTGGCCGAAGGGATAAAAGGCACTGACTGACTGCGACGTGACGAGACTTGACAAATATAATAATTACTCGGTAACGGAGGAGTCCTGGTTAGGGGGAAACCCCGCTAGCCGACGGTAGGGCGGCGCCGGATCTTGCCATCCAGCGGGGGAAGATTACCACCATCTCACGAGGAAAAACATGCATTACACTTACGGGACTAGTGACCTAAGCTGTTCACGCGCCCGGAATCACTAAGCAAGCAACCAACCAAATCCAACAAAGGCTTCTCTCTCTCTCTCTCTCAAAACATGGGCTTCGTGGACGGGGAGACGCGGTGCGTCTCAATATACTACTGTGCACATGAGAACATGAAAGGACTTTCCTCGTGGTGAACCTGGTGACAATAAGTACACTGGCAAATTCTCCACCAATGCAATCGACTGTGATGTTTAATTATGTCTTTAATGTCTTTAAAAGATAATAAATAAATTTAATTCAAACCTAATTAAGAGCAAATCCTTTTGTGGTTGTTGAACTTATAAATCCTCGTTTCTTTTTCATTTATACATCGTAGTAACTGTTTGTTTCTGCAGAAAACCCAATTATTCATTCAATATCCACATTTCTGGTTTAAGTAAAACTACGAACCACACAAGAATCCCATCTGATCAGTGGCGAAGCGTGATGTTAATTTTTGGATAAGCTGAGTCACGAATATACTGTAAACACATATACTACTTAATTTGTGAAATATCGAATATTTCGAAGATGGAGATCAGAAGACTAAACTTTTAATAAAATAATAATAATAATATTTATTATTATTATTGTTATTCAATCATGCAACAATACTCAAATCAAGAATAAGCCTACTGCAGAATTGAAAAAAGAATTGTAAATGGAACTGCTCACTTATAATTGATGTATACTCCTGGTTTTCAAAAGTGCGCGTTTCAAAAGTATCTAAATTGTTTGAATTTTTTAAAAATCAATTCTAAATGTCTGGTTTTCTTCATAAAAATGCCACTCTTTCTTTTAACATAGCATCTTGTGAACACTTACAAGAAAGTTTCTTTTCTATTAAAATACTAGTCAAGTTGGAGAGTATGTTATTTGATTTAGGATTACGTAAATATGTTTTATTTTCATTCATTGTCAATGCACATTGTCAATGAGACACAGAGACATGCAGTTGCAGGCCAACGACATTTCACTAGTAACCTACACACGAATACGCTATACAATCAACTTACGACATGAAATCACACTCATCAAATCCTCTTTGATCGTTCTACAATACATTACTATTGGGGGATTCACAATCTTGCCGCGATACCAACCCATAAATACTTAAAATTAACCTTTTTAAATGATCGTGTTTAATTAACACAAAACTAAATAATGTAGGAAAAAGTGAACATTCTCAATCTTATACTTAATGAATTAGCAACATAGGAATTCTAATAATGAAATTTGGAATAAATAAATAAATAAATAAATAAATAAATAAATAAATAAATAAATAAATAAATAAATAAATAAATAAATAAATAAATAAATAAATAAATAAATAAATAAATAAATAAATAAATAAATAAATAAATAAATAAATAAATAAATTAAATAAATAAATAAATAAATAAATAAATAAATAAATAAATAAATAAATAAATAAATAAATAAATAAATAAATAAATAAATAAATAAATAAATAAATAAATAAATAAATAAATGTTTTACTCGTGATGTTAGTGACACTTGAAGTTAGTCAATGACATCTAGCGGTCTTTTCCGGAAGTTTCACGCAAGCTTGCGGCGCCTGCCGGCAAGAGTTTAAATTACTTAGATTTATAGACTTGTAAGGCCGGCTTAAACTTCTTCCCAAACACCGAGCCAGCCTTCTCAATGCGCATGCGCGCTCACTTCCCTGCGCCCCGTCCCTCGCCTACTTACGGCGGACGAGATTCCGTCTCATCCGTAGCCAGCACCGGGCGGCGCGGCGGCGGAGACACATCATATTGAATATGCATAAGAAGAGGAAAATTAACTTGGTGCGTGTACGTACCGTATTAATTAGCTAAAAAACGACATTATGAATGTACAATTTTATTTTTGTTTAGTGAAGAGATATTTCTTGCCTCCTTCATGCTTCTTAGGGATAGCTCAGCTTTCTCTGCCTACCCTGACGCTTCGCCACTGCATCTGATACGTGAAGTGTCAAATCTCGCCGTGGCGAACTTGGGAGAAACAGTAAATTTTAATACATATTGAACCTTTTTTCCACATTTTGATATATTAAGCTTTCGTGAATAAATGTAAAAGAAAAAAGTTCAATAATATATGGATTAGGTTTTCATTGTAATGGAATTACTACGTTAAATTCTTGCCCCAGATCAACTGATGTCACTGCAGCGCCTCTGACCGGGAGGTCCTAGGTTCGAGTTCTGACGGCGGCAGGATTTTCGACACTAGCTTTTCAGCTAGGTCGAATTTCGTCGCTGTCTGGAGGAGAATTCTAGTGGCCGGCTGCTCTGATCGGTAGTTTTCCGTGGTTTCTCCGATCAACACCAGGCGAATGCCGGAGCAGTAACATACCAAACGGGCCACGGACCGCGCGCGATCTTTCCTTCCTCATCCTTGTCCTATCCTCTCCCTTTACACAGACACACTAACATGCACTACACCACCACATGTTTCGGGAGACTGGTCGGGAGTTTAGGGCTTGTCTCGGCTGGGGCGGTGCCTTGTTGGTGAGAAAGTCCTGGTTAGGGAGAAACCCCACTAGCCGACGGTAGGTCGGCGCCGGATCTCGCCATCTAGCGGGGGAAGATCCTCGCCATCTCCCGAGAGAAAAACATGCACTACACTAACGAGACTAATGACCAAAGCAGTTGACGCGCCCGGAAACACGAAAAAATCAATCAATATTGCCCCAGCTTTCACAAGCCAAGTTCTAATGGTACGAGCACCCTCTTGCTGCCAGCTTGCTCACCACTTGGGGCGCCAATGATGGTGTACCTATAAGAAGAGCTCGCTTTCACCACAGGGAAAAAGTACAGAACTGCTGGACTGTGGTCATAACCGGGCCTCCAGTTTCTCATGCTCCAGGTCACCCCCTCCCCCCAAAAAAATGTCAAGAAAATTGGATGTAAATATCACTTCTGGGCGCACAATTCAAACCGCCCGCCACGCCATCACGCGGCATATGCAACTTCACTTGGCGTTGCCTCCTATTGGTGAAACTCGAAAAATTCACGTGTTTTGAGAGGAAGTTTTGCGGTTTTTTTTCATGCCTGTTCCCGTGTTCTAAGACACAGTAAAGCGGTTCTACTAAATCCGAGCTCAACCTGCCCTTCTTCATTTTACCAAAACTTGTCGTCTGTGTGAACACACCAGTCCGAAAAAAAAGAAGAAAGTTTTAAAAAGCTAAGAACACATCGTTTCCGAGTATTGCGCGATTATAATGTGTGTAGCAATAATCTGTTTTGTATGTCATAGTCTGCAAACTTTATTATTTCTTCTGAAATCTGTTGGATGTAGGGCTGAGGTGTAATTCTCTACCAACCAGTAACATACAAGGTTTTCTGTTGGTTTCTCTGAACTGCCAAAAACTATCATCTTTCCTTGGCATATGATGTACTACACAAAGGAATAGGCAAGTTTTGAAAATATGATAATTTTGTTTAATTCAAAGGTTAAAAAATTACTGTGCTAAAAAAATGTATAATCTATAATAAAGACTAAAATATATTTACAGAATTGTTGCAGTCATTTTCCTAAAAGGGCTGGTCAAAGAGAAAATTCAATCTTTTAATAGTTAAAAGTGGAAATCAATTTTGATTATTTGTTTTCTACAGAATCAAATAGTACATACGAGCAGCTCAATCTGTCCTCGGTCATGTTACTGTACATCTGTCAATATTTTTATCTGCTTTCATGGTAATTTCCTGAAAAAAATTGCATTCCAAATTTAACAGGTTTGACCAAAATTTTAATCCTCCATCTTTTAAATTGAATGGCAAGTATCTAGAGGCAGGATAGAGGGGTGATAAAAAGAACAGGCAGACTTAACTCTATAAATCTTTATTTAAAGAAAATCACAAAAACAAAAATTAATAACAAGTGTGTCAAAAGACTGCTTCACTTCTGATATGTTACCACTTCTAACTTTAGATTACATTTCAACATTTATCAGTTAATCTACTACTTCCTCTTAACAACCTTGCTAGTGGATTTCAAATAATAGTTTCTGATATAAAAATATGAACGTTTTTACCAAACATACATTATAGCCATTAAAATAAACAAAACATTGAAATGAATTTAAACCTTTACAAGCTTCAACCAAAATTCTGAAAACCTGTAAAGTAAGGATGCCATGTTTTTGGTGATGTCTTGGAAGTTCAGAACTTTTACAGAAGTAGCTTACACACAATTCTGTCATAAACAACTTCCTGCATTTGAGTGTGTTACAACCAATGGGTATCCCAAACATTAGCTATGCATGTACAGATTCTCATAACTTTTATGTGAAAAGAAAAATACCTATTTTGGTTCAATCAGTTTAAAGAGAGAACCAACATGAACAGGCAAGATGAGTAACTGCTCAGCGGCTTGGTCCACAGGGTCATGGATAAAAATCCCACTCTGGGTATGGATGTTTCATCCTTATCTCTTGCCACCAAGGGCCTCACATTCTGATACTACGAGCAATCTCAAATGTGAAGGGCCTGTATGTTAGTGTCTAATAGTATAAAATGCACCCTATTCGGGTGTAGAGGATAACTGACTTACTGACTTTGGCTGGAAAAAGCTCTAACAAAAAAAAAGTGCACGTTAAACATACATTCAGGATATTTATTATTATCAAGGAGTCCAACTGAACCCATAACTGTTGAAAAAAATACTAAATTGAAAACAAAGCCGTTATTTTTTCATTAAATGTAATGCTAGAACCGTAACTCAATTAAAAGTTTCTGCTTTTAAATGATTTTCAGCATTTTATGCAACTTGTTATGCTGGTTTTACAATTCAAAAAGTGGCTCTTCAAAATTATGACAAAAAATTCCTACAGAAACTGAACAAATCTTAGTCATGCACTTTGGTAATAATTAGTTAAAATACAGTAAGTGAAAAAGAAAAGAAACAAACAAATAAAGAAACAGGGTTTTATAAAAAGATACGAAAAATATTTGTAACTGATTAAAAATCAAAACCATTCTGTTGTCAAAAACTAAAAGCTAAATATTGTATGACTGAAAACCAAAATGTTATTTGAAACAGTTCTATTCCTTGATTACTTCAAGTATTGATCAAGAATTTTTAACAGTTCAAAAAAATTCAGAGGATCAATGATTTCAATAGGATTCTGGATAAAAAATAATACACACATTTTTTTGCCCTATTCGTGTTACACGATCAGATTTTGACATGTGTGTTTATCTCATTACTCTACACTTCATCACATAACTTTGGAAACCTAGTCTTAATCTCTAATGTTAATATTGTGCATATTCTCAATGCCTAGCTTTATTACTGTTTAGATAAGTGATCTTAATAAACGAAGAGGTCAACAAAAATTAGATATTCTAGAAATTTGCTTCATTGATTAATGCTGAATATTTAAATAACCTTGAATTACTTTGAAATAGGGGCCATCCATAAATTATGTAATGCAAATTTGGAGCATTTTCAATACCCCCATCCTCCTGTAACGCAACTGTAATGTGCACTTGGCCCGTCCCCAATAACACATAATGCTTGCTGTTGCAAGCCCCCCCACTTTCGTAAATGCAAGAAGTGAAAATAAATTATAGCACACTAAAAACAATTTGTATTTATTTTACTTCTGGTGTATATTAAAATTCATGATAACTAAAGTAGAAATTAGTTGACAATGCTCACTGCACCTAACTATAAGATTGGGACAAGTTGTGAGTGAAGGAAGGATGCATAGCTGAGAAAATGTTTGATCACAAGCCACATGCTGTCATGGATGATGCATAGAAGAGTCTACTGTGCCAATTTAAATGGATTCTAGAATATACTACATATCAGTTTTGAATACTTTCATTGTAATCTTATAGAGACAATAAAAATTATTTCTAAGTATTGTATCAACTTACATCTAAAAACTTTAATTTATTTATGTATTAAAACAAATTAATCAGTTAATATGTTAATGTTTTAGTAAAAGAATCAAAAAAGGAAATATTTCAGCAAATGTTGGAGGGGGAAAAAATATCAATGTTACATAACACTAAACTAATACCCCACCCGTATGCCAAGAAGCATAATGCTTCCTCGAACTCCCACCCCCTCTTTAGCATTATGAAATTTATGGATGGCCTCACAGGCTTATATGACTCCATCTCTTTTAATACAGTTAAAAGCATTTAAAAATACAAACATAAATAATTCTGTAAAGCAAATAATATAATTAATTATAATAAATATTAACTTATTTCTGGAATTCACAGATATAAATAACTGGCAACACAGGCAATCAATAAATGGCGACACTTTGTGAGGGCAGATGTCAACAAAAATGACCAGACATTTTGGAATGTTTACAGGGTAACAATATTGTCTTTGTTTCCTAAAAAGCAAAGATTAATACCTTTTACAGGTATTATTAGAGATGATTTATCAATCAAATAATTGTAAATATTTAATAAATATCTTAAGTACTCGTAATTTCACAAGTAGTATTATATTTTTTAAGTATATAACACTTAAGGTAGCAACAACTGTGGAATAGGAACTCAGCTTTGTTGATTCATACAAAGTTGCGATTTCTTCCATGTTAATTCACTCATATCCAATTTTCATGACATTGTTTACTTGAATTATTAACTCTACAATTACACACCCATCATCCTCAACAAACTACTTTTATATTCTTCAGGGAAATGGAGCAACAAACAAGGCTCCTCTCTTTAGAAGATTTTGAGCTTGTAACACTTCACACTCTTTAAATTTCATTCCCATAAATATTCTTTAAATTGTTAAAATTATTGAACAAAATAACATGAATGAACACAGAGATGAGTTATTAGTTTTACTTTGTTTTAACCCTTCTTCAATCTTCTGGGGCAATCAGTCCATTGATACCAGGTTGTAAAAATTCATCAATTATGGCCTGTACCATTTCTTTTAAAACACTTCGTAGTACATCCAGATTCCTGAAATGAAAGGACAAAATTTTCATATTTCCACTGAAGAAAGTTTAATATTTTACACAATTCAACAGAATATACTTAAATTGTGAGCACATATGGTACATGAATTTAAAATGCAAATAATACCTGCTTTCTCAAATTATATTCAATTATCAATTCAATTGATATAAATTCAAACTTCACATATCAATTACAAAACCTAAATATCAAGAAAATTAAAAAGTTTGAAATTAATAAAGCAATCAATTCAGGTCAATTAATCCTAATTACTTATAGCAATAAATTTATCTGAAATAATTAAAAATTAAAAGTGAAATACAAAATTGAACATTTCGTTTGTAGGGTACAAGAACTTTAAGAGGAGTCAGCAAAGCCAATTTGTATTGTTCAATAATAAATAAAAATATAAATAAAATATTCTTAATATAGTTAAATCTTCAAAAAAATGTTCTCATTAAAATTCATTAATTAATACTTTAAAACCAAATAAGAATTTTTCATTATTGAAAATTTTGTACTTTGGAGATCACAAGTTGACTCTACGTCTTGAAAACTTATCATTTATGTAAGGATTAAGACTTTCTCAGTTTTCAATACAAGCATCAAAATTGAAAATTGAGAATTCAATGACAATGTTGAGACAGTGAAGGGGCACTAACAACGATGGTGATACTTAAGGGTGCTTCAACATCTGAGGTCCTTGGGACTGCGTCAAATTATCTTAGGAAATATCCACAGTGGCATGGTCAGCTAAAATCTTCTTAAAATACCAAGTAAAATGTGTATAGAAAACAATGTATGATGAACTATGTATGATCCTGTCTAGTGGTAAAAGGAAAGAATTCTCAGAGAAAGAGATAGGTGAACACTATTAAAATATAATGCATAAAAGGAGCATTAATTAACATAAACTACCTCTCAGATTAAATTATAAATTCCACTTTCCTGTAGGAAACTGGCAGAGAGAGGATTAGTCACCAAGTGTATTTTTTAGAGAAGCAGCTAGGCAATGCTTTCATCTTAAGCTTGCAATCATTTATGTATATTAGAGTATCCTCCAATAAAGTCTGCTCTGTACCTATCATAGTTAGGGATTGAGTCATCTCAGAGAAGATATCCTTGTATCCTGTCAGTGATAGATTTAAAAGCCCAAAGTTTTATGACCACTTGAGTTTAAAATATGAGTACTGCTACTTTGCATGTTTTGCACTGAGAACGGAACACTGTATCAGAAGCTTTGTATCATGAGTAGGCACCCAAGGATGTCTTTACTTCGCTGCCTGAGAGATGCTGTGTCCTAGGCACAGGTACCAACTTTTTGGCTGTCATTCTGCGACGTTCCACAGAGCGAAATGCAGGGAGGAAGGTCACAGAATGGCAGCTGAAACACTGGCACCTGTACCTAGGATGCGGCATCTCCCTGGTCAGCTATCTCATTTCCAGTTATTACCGCTTGCCCAGGAGGGAAAAAAAAAAATTTGAAAATGAAGTATTAGCGATGTACTAGGTGTTGGCCTCTGAGATGGCTCATGGGCAGTGCACTAGCTTCCCTACAAACTTCCCTTTCCTTCATTGTAATCACTGCATACAACTCATCATGATGAGCCTGATTCAATGCACCGGGACTTTATCTTAATTGGCAGCCCGTGCCTGAAAACACCATCGCTTGTTTTGGTAATTTGGCAACGTGTGAAATACCTTCAGCACCCCTTTGACTTTTAGTGACCCCCGATATAGAGAAAAGATGAATCTCTTTCCTCTATGCTCCCGGCCGCGTGTCCTCGGATTTCGGGCTGAGAGAATGTGACTAATATTAGCTGGGAGAAAGAGAAAGCAGATATTCTGTCCTTTGTACGTCTTCAAAGTACTGCAGCCACTACACTGTAAAGATTAAACACCTGTCTGTTGTTGACAAATGGTGGTCACTTTGAGCATTTACTTGAAGGTAGGTTTTTTGCCATTTTAAGGAAATTATTTTTTATTAATGTTTTAAAACATATTAAGATTTTATTTCTTTAATATGCAGATTTCATAATATTATATTATTGTTATAAATAACGAAGAGCTTGGTGGTAATGTTTCACAAGATACGTTTCTGATTTCTCTCTGGGTCGGATTTAAAAAAAAATAATTATTGTTATGTTGCTGTTAGTAACTCAAAAAATCAGTCATAACTTCCCTTCACATCGTTATTGTAGTTTTGTTTCTTAAGCATATTCGACAGAATCGCCTAGAGACGTTTTGTTTCCCCGCTCAAGCCTCTGCCCACCCCACCCACCCTGTGCAGCGCGAAAAGATTCTGGTATGTGAGCCGTGTCCCTCGCTGCCTAAGCTCTTCAATGGGAAAAACACACAAACATGACAGTTGCTGCAGCTTATAACCTGACGCTCACCTCCTCCACTGCTGTCTCGACGTGCCAGCCACGATAGTCTTGAAAGGAGGCAAAGACAAGATGTTGCCTAATTGTCAAAACAAGAACAAGTGCTCCCAGACATGGGTTGCGAGTCACGATAAAGACCCGGTACTTCAAGGCCTGACGCACAGCGAACTCTTTCTCGGTAGAATAATCTCTATAGAATGGACGAATTTGAAAGGAGCGAGTAGACGATCTACAATAGAACGCACAAACGCACTGAATCATTGATGGCAGAGCGTCAGAGTAAAGTGTGGGCAAGAGAGGCTCTCAACTCATGGAACCATGGAAGACGTTTCCAGGGAGGAAAAGGATTGCGGAAGGGTTTAACGTGGGGAGATGAACATTTAGATCCTAGAAAACGAATACTTGGAGGTTTAGGAAGTGATGGCTTCAGAGCATACAAAGATCGGTGGTTAGAGAACAGGGTGTTGGATGAACCAGCAGGCCTGAAAGTTTTGTCCCATAAGCTAAAAGCAGAATACCGCGTCTTCTACACAAAGGCTGTTCGTCAGCGTCTGTCAAGAAACACACGATGCGACTGGTGCAAAATGCGCCAGTGGCTATGCGGATGGTACTTAAAGGGCGAAAGGGCAAGGAAGCTGATCCATACATTATGCTGCCATAGTCCAATTCTGAGCGAATGAGAGTTGTATACAACCCTAGAAGACCAAGCTGGACTGCCAACCATGGAATCGCACTCAGCGTGCGGAAGTTGAGAGACGAAATATATCTGGCTTGCAATCTACGGATATGGTTGCGCGACGTCACAGGTTTTTGAAGGTGAGTCCCAGGAAACTAGCGTTGTCAACGATGGGGAAGTTGATGACCCTCTAGGAAAAGCTCCGAGTGTTTATGTACATTCTACACAAAATGCATGCAACCAGTCTGGTCATGTAAAAATTAATACTCGTAACATCGCTTCATTGATGCAATCTATTAAGGACAAGTTGATGCTATCTTTCGATGACATTTAGGCTTCTGGACAGACAATAGCAAAATCGTCTACAAACAGCAATGCTTTAACTGGCTCACGTCCAAGAGATGCGATGGAATTAATGGCGACAGCAGAGTGACACTTGGTTGTGGATTGATCCCTGGGAAACATCGTTATCCAAGGAATGACTGCAGGATATCTTGTCCCCCAGGCATGTATGAAAATACCTACTGGATGAAAAGTTTAGGAGGAACCGCCACCTAAAACTCCATGCCTTTCCTTCAGGTAGTGTCATAAGCGCGACGTCTATATCGAAGAAGATATTAACTAAATGTCTCAACGCAAATGGGAAACTGTGTAGCTAACGTGTCTAAAAGGTTGATCGGTGCCTTCTAATCCACATTGGATCCGAGTTAGCAATCTCTTCGACTTTAGGGACCAGACCAGGCGATGGTTTACCATATGATCAAAAATTTTACCGAAACTAGTAAAGGACATGGTACGGTAGTTTCACGGTGGTGACCGATCCTTTCCTTCCTTAGGGATCGAGATGGTGGCTTTCCGCTGTATATTTGGCATGGGTTCGGTTGAAAATATTAAGAGGAATTGTTTACCTTCTTCTGGCAGACGTTTCAGCATTACGTTATGTATCTAGTCTGGTCCAGGAGAGGTGTTTTTTTGATAGCGTTACGGTGGAGGAAAGTAGTTAACGCCGGCTGTAGTGAACGTCTGGGGCCTAACATTTTTGGTTCACTATGTCCGATGATGTCAAAATTAAATAGAATTTCTCCACAACAACAGATTTTATTAATATAGTGATACAGCAAAATACATTAACAACATGAACTGAAAATTTCAATATCTTCAATTGTCCTTAGAAAATCAATTATTTTCAATTGTTTGCTTCGTACTTTTTCATTAGTACTTTCTCTAGACCCTTCTTCAGAGTTCGTGCTCTCTCCATACTTAATTGTGCATTGTCCTCTGTGTCTAAGTATCGGAATGCAATCTTGACACCATTCAATGCCTCTTGCACTGTTCGAAAACCGTCCCACTCTCTGAAGGCCCCTTTACTCGCCTAATAACATACGAGATGCTTTCGGTAGCGGGATGGCGCAAGCGGCTAATGAAACTGATCGCTTTTTCGCGTAGTACGGCGGATATCGCCAGGCTGTGGCAGTCGCATGCTTCCTGTCGCCTACGTAGAACTCAAAGCGCTTTGTCCCGCGGAATATCAAGTGACATCAAGATTGAAACTGATGTAAGCAATCGTGCTTGACTGGCACCAGTTGTAGCCCACACACGACACGGCCTTTGTTGCCGCAGTGAAACTTAATGGGAGAAGGTCGTCAGTAAGGTGCCCATTCCCGGTCCGCTACCTTCACCTCAGGGGAGACTTCTTCGATAATGTCCTTTGGCCGACGAAATTATTTCAAGCTGCCTAGTGTTGGAATTTGTGGCACTGATGCGATATATTCTTTTCTAGTGGGAAGTACGAGTAATTTTCAAGACGTATTTCCTACGTTCACTATAGCCGAGATTCAGGTTCACTATAACCGAATCTTTTTATGCTTATTTGTAATGTACGTGAAACAGGACCAGTGACTTAAGTTCACTATAACCGGAGTCGGCTGTAGTAGAGTATATAAAAAAGGCGGCATTACAGCTTTCTTCCAGACCATCCGAAAAATTTAGAACAGGATTCTCCATTCTTCTTTCGGTAGATAGGAACGATGGTGGAGTGTAAAATGAACTCGAAACCTACTCATAGAGGGAGGCAAATTCCTCGATTATTACATCTGGTAATGTTTGCAATTGCCCATTTACTACAAGCCCGAGGACGGCAAATGAAAAGAGGGTTTCATTCAGACGGCTTTCGGAGGAATGTAACACGTATGCGAAAATATGTAGGCTATCTAGCAAGCGAATTTGCTTTTGTGTATGGTTCTTGTTCGATCTCGTGACCGTTTATATTCTATGAGGTTTACAACGGTTTGATAATGGTTCAGGCGTGCCTCAGTCTTCTTCTGAGCCTTGATCGCATTCGCACAATCGGAGTTCCACTATGACACTGGGTTACATCTCGGATAGATCTAAGAATGGCAACAGTGACAGCGGCAATAGGGGACTGCGAGAGCTGAATTTTCCAACGATGAGAAAAAGTTGTGGGAGTTGAGACATTAAATTTGAAAAGTCTTCGTCTGATACTGCTTGAGAGAGAGTCTTATCCAAGGGGCACGCGTAGGCTTCCGCGGCTCGAGTCGATGACTTCTTCGCTGTCCGGGTGACGCCGCGTAGTGGGCTGAGAGGCCGACGTTTCGCCTGACATGTCGCAGGCTTCATCAGGGCATTGACATCGCGATGTTGTGCGTCGGGTATTAAATATTGTCCGGCCTGGGCGGCCGGGTGGGGTGGGTACGCCGTGATTGGCGGAGGGTCGCTCTGATTGGCTGGCGGTCTATGCCAACCCGCGCCTCGCGCCGGGCGTCCTCGAGGTCGGACGGCGTGTGGCAGCTCCCTCGCAGTCGCGGATTGGCGGGAGCAGTGATTTCCAGGCCGGGTTAAGGTTGAGCCCGGCGACCGCGTTGATGTTTTGCGGCCGTCTATTGATCTCTAAAGCTTCTTTGAAGCACCTGGGCCAGTACCTATTTTCTTTATGCAGGAGCCGAGTCTTGTCGAACTCGATGGCATGTCCCGAAACCTCCGAGTGGTGTGCTATAGCGGAACGGTTGGTGTGGTTCTTATTATAATGGGAGATGTGTTCCCTAAGGCGTTCCGACACAGTGCGCCCGGTCTCACCGATGTACGTCCTGCCACAGCTGCAGGGAACTTCGTAGACACCAGCCGACTGGAGAGGTGGTGACGCGTCTTTGATGCGTACCAGGGCGTTGTGCAAACTTGTCAGGAGCTGTGTAAACCGTCCGGATGTTGATTTTCCGAAGCAGTTTTCCCAACCGGTCGGTGACACCGCGGACGTAAGGAAGCACGGCTAATTTTATACTCCCACTCTCCTCCGAGTCAGTAGCAGCCTGTCGATCTTCGGTGCTGCCGCCGTCTTCGGTAACACCACGCCCGTCTAGGATGCCACGACCTTCGGGGTTGCCGCAACCCTCGGAGTGGCCCGCAGCACAGGTCAGCGCACGTCTGATCGCAGTTCGGGAATAGCCGTTGGCCCTGAACGTATGTTCGAATTTTCGGAGTTCATCAGGCAGCGAGCGCTCGTCGCACACCTTGATAGCTCGTGTGGTTAACGTCTTTAATATGCCTAATTTTGTAGATGGATGGTGATGCGACTCTGCAAGGAGGTATCTGTCCGTGTGAGTCGGCTTTCGGTAGACAGAGTGTCCCAAGGTGCCATCTTCGCGCTTACTGACAAGAACGTCCAAGAAAGGCAGACAGTTGTTTTCTTCGGTTTCCATGGTGAACTTTATGTTGTCATGGATGTTAAGATACAGTAGAAATTCCTGGAGTAGTTCCGGTCCGTGTGGCCAGATTACAAAAGTATCGTCTACATAGCGAATCCAGAGAGACGGTTTGTGAGGGGCGTTTCGAAGAGCCTCGGTCTCAAACGCTTCCATGAATAAATTGGCAGAAATGGGTGACAGCGGGGAACCCATAGCCACACCTTCCACCTGTGCGTAGAATCGGTCTTGGTACTGGAAGAAGGTGGACTTTAGGCAGAAGGCGGCCAGTTCCGCCCATTCTGTGGGCTGGCTCCGTTCTTGTAGTTTTTGCCGCAACACTTCCACGGCCTCGTTCACCGGAACTTTGGTGAACAGCGACGTCACGTCAAAGCTGACCAGCAAGTCATTCATGTTTAGTCTTTGTTGTCTAATAGTGTCCACGAAGTGCGAAGAGTTCCCCACAGCGTAACGCATGTCTTCGGCGAGTGGCGCAAGATGGGTAGCGACAAGCTTCGCCAGAGAATGAGTCGGAGAATTAATGGCGCTTACGATAGGACGTAGCGGCACGTCGGTCTTGTGCACTTTCGGAAGGCCGTAAAACCTGGGCGTCGCCGAATTGTTCCGACACAGTGCCAACTTCTTCGTGGTCTCTATGCATTGGGAGTCGCGAATCCGGGAGGCGGTCTGCGTTCTCACCTTGTGCACAGGGTTGTGCTCCAGAAGTGTGAACGTAGAGTCGTCAGAGAGGATGGTAGCCACCTTTTCGTGGTAATCTGAGGCTTTCATGATGACCGTAGCATTTCCTTTGTCCGCTGGTACAATAATCAGATCACGTCTATCTCGCAATTTCTTCAAAGCCAAGCGCACCTCCTTCACTAGGTTGTTGCGAGGAGGCCGTGCGTGTTTGACTATCCTGGCGGTGTTTCTCCGGATATCCTCAGCTGGTTCTTCCGGTGTTCCCACAAGCGCACTTTCTATCCCCGCCACGATATCCGCTATCGGTATTTCCTTAAGTGCTGTCGCGAAGTTGAGCCCTTTGGCGAGAACAGCAGTTGTGGCGTTGTCTATCACTTCCCCACTCAGGTTGACTTATCCAAGGGGTGTTTTGCCAGGTTCTCTGCCTTCCGGGAACGAAACCTTGTGAAACACCCTTATTTTTAGCATTTCCTTCTCCTTGAAGACTGAATTAGAATTTGCCGCATGATATCTTTACTGTTAATGCAAACAGATTCGCGAGGAGCGGGTGGTGCCTTTCGTCACATTTAACGCACGCGGAGTTGATCTACTGCAACACTGAGGTACGGACGAGCTTCTGGCCTTAGTAACAAAACAGTTCTACACGTACTGGCGCACCCGAAGGGTATATATTATAAAATTCGCAAGAGATTCTTTCCGGAAGCGAAGGGCGGTCAGAGTGGAAGAGGGGATTTCGTTTCTATTTGCTTTCCGCATGATCCTGAACATATCTATAAAGCCTCATGCCACAAAGAAGGATCTTCATTGTCTTCCCCAATTACAGAAGAATTCATCTTCATTATCTGCCCCGAAGTCCTCGTGCTTCACAACTCTCTTGGTCAAACAGACTAGGGTGAGTAAACACTTTAACCAGAAAGTTTTCTCTTTGGCTGTCGGTACGGGCTTCGAAGAGAATAGCACCATTTCCCTGATGAATCTCCGCTTGAAGCTTTCCTTAAACAAACGTCGACGACTATGCAAAACGCATAGGGCTTACCGCTTTTATAAGACCGACCTGAACGACCTGGTTTACCACACTCTATAATTAGAACAAGTGGCTTGATCGACTTATCCAAGCCACAGTCTATTTACACAGCCCCGCAGCTCTGTACTTTTTCCCTATGGTGAAAATGATCCCTGCCGACAGACGCGGCATCACTAGCGCCCCAATTGGCACCCTAGCCCTACTAGAACTTACTGGCTTTTGAAAGCAAGAGCACGAATTTGACGACGTAATTGCATTACATTGAAAACCAAATTCGTATGTTATTCAACTTTTGTCATTTACATTTATTCACGCAAGCTTAAATACATCAAACTGTGGAAAGAGCATTCAATATTATGTGGAATTTCTCCCAAGATCGCCAGGGCGAGTTTGACACTAAACGTTTCAGAAGGGATGCTTGTCTGTTTCGTGGTTTTAATACATCAGAATGAGGAAATTATTTGCATTTTTGGGTTTTCTGCAGGTGGAAAAAGTTACTACGATGTACAAATGAAAAACAGTCATATATATCAGTCACAAAAATAAACTATTTGTATTTTATTAGACTTGAGTTATATTTATTTATTATCAATTACTTTCTTTAAAAGATGTCTTCAGTGCCACTGTAATTAATTATTACAGTTGATTGCATTAGTTGAGAATTTGCCAGTTTACTTACAGCTACCACGAGCATTTTCCTTCCCTGTATTCATGTATACGCAAGTATGTCCAAAAGCTATAATAATAGCTATTTGTAGATCGCCTCAAAACTAAACTAGAAATGAGATAATTTCTAAAAATCATATATCTTTGACCCTGTTGAATAAGTTGATAAGTCAAAAAAAACTTAATTTTACAGGAGAGCAAAAAACAACTGTCAACTGAAATAAATCAGGGATTACTGATATTTAAACGAAGGTAATATTGAAACAAAACTTTTTGTACGTAGGTTTCATTTGAATATCATTAATCTCTGATTTACAGCATTTGTTTGAAGTGTTTTTTGCTCACTTGTAAAATTAGGTGCTTTTGACTTATCAGCTTATTTACTGGGGTCAAAGATATAATAATCTTCAAATACTCCAAATTTCTAATGCTTTCTTTTATTACATCTGCTCATCAATCAACCTATCTCTCAATTGTTTGCACCCTAAATTACTCATAATTAAGAACTATTTTCAATTTTTCTTGAAAATTGTGCAAGCTATGCATTATTGTACTTCAAACTATAGTGATAACATCTTATAGTCCAATCAAATAGTAGTTCAACAGGGAAAAATGTTGAAGTTTTTTCTCAATCATTTTTTATATTTTTCTTGAAATCTGAATCTGGATTTGCCGCCTCATATGTGTTGAGCGTTCTTAGAAAACTCCAAAAATTCTTTGTAATTTTCACTTATAATTTAAAAACACTTTTAGAGAAATATGCTTATTCACACAAATATATAACATTAAATTTTGTACGATTTATGTCTTGGAAGTATTCTCTAACAGACAAACGGTATAGGCGCTAAAGTATGGTAAATTGAGGGGGAAAACTCAACCTGACAAACAATCTTATTGTTTTTTTATACTCGAAAAATATGGCTTTTTAGAGATAAGTTTTATTAGACAAATATTTTCTAGAACCTGAATCGTTCATCTGATGAAAAGAGTCCGTTAAGAGAAAAACTTTTATCTAAAAGTAAGAGTATTTTGAGTCATACATGATAATAAAAAACTGATCATTCCAGTTGCGACCTTAAATACAATAAATAAACAAAAAAACTTTTTTGGTAGAGTGATTTTTTTTGTTGCTACAATTAAACATGTTCTAGCTCTGAAACCGTTCGTCTGACGAAAAACACTTGTGCACATAATATATAGTAAATGTAATGTTATATTTTTTAAAAAAAGAACATATTTCTATAAAAGTGCGTAGTTTCATGTTTAAAGTAAACTACGTGAAAGTGCAAATTAAAAATATATAAAATGCACTATAACTAAACATCACAAAACGAAAGAAGGATTCGGTTGTTTCAAAGTACGCAATATACAGACCTTCAACAATTGCCTTTTGAAGGGGCCACGTTTACAAAATGTCATATAAGAAATCTGAACAATAAAACAAAGGTTCCGGTGAACTTAAATTCATGCAACCTGCACATAGCGCAAACTATAAGCGTGCATTCGTAAAACAGACTTTTACTGGCCGCTTGGCTGGCCAGGCTTACTGGCCACTTGGAGCAATAGTGTCGCTCCAGGCCTGCAGTCAGGTCTTAATAGACTGTGTCCAAGCTTCTACAGAAAAAAACTGAGATCAATTTTATTTTTTCTCTGTCTTCACGATGTTTCCTCTTCTTTTAGGAAGAAGACAGAGGTAGACAGAGAAGATAATAGTTCACCTCCATGGTCCCCACACATTTCGTAGCCCCAAAAGGGGACACTTCGTTGCAGGGACAGGGTTGCCACGGAGTTCTAATGGCGTCTTCCCCGACGCACACTCACAGAGGGACACCACGACATCCTGACTCGCCCTGGTGTTCAGAAACCTAGTGTGAGCCGATTGATGAGAAGTGGGTTAGCTCCTGCTCGTCTTGAAGAGGCGGAGGCCAAAGGTAGCGTATCGAGGCACGCAGTACACATTCATCCACAGTCAGCAGGACTCGCCGAGGTTCGCAGAAAGAACAGTCAGACAGACTCTACCCAAGGTACTACCGCCAAGGCGGCACACAAGTGAGCACGCACAGCCCCTCAACCCCTAAGTCACTCATTCCCTTCGACACGGGTTGCCATGCATAGCACACATGGGTTGGCGTTCAGCATACAGAGGCCAATCAGGAAGAACAAACGGGTGAGAAAAGAATGAATGTGGCACATACGATGGGGGTGCAAAGGATAGCAGATAGAAAAAGGAACACATGATAGCATCTTCATACCCTTGTCAGAAGTGGACTGGCCCACCTTGACAGGCACATCACAACATGCACTTTGATCAAAAGAGGCATTAAGAAAAGAGCCTTTAAACAGCCCAAAAATGTCAAACTCTAATGAGGGCCTGTGTGCTGCCCTTCCAAATGTCATTCCAAGTAAACAAACTGCCTGTGCTACCTTTTCAAAATTATTGAAATGCATCATTGATTTTGTCTGCAAATAATATAATTAATAAAATAATGTTGAGACACTGGAAGAATTTAAAACTGTGAGAAAGGAAAAAAAGGCAATGGCAAAAGCTACACAAGAAGAGAGCTGACAAAGATATGTTTCAAATACTATTGATAGTGAAATATATGGTCGTCAGGCAATAGCTTATATATATTTGAGTTTTTACTCAAACATCTAAATAGATCAGAAAGAGATCATTAATCCTACATATTCTGGATAGAGAAAATTGGTTTAAATACTGCAAAGCCCTATGGTATGAAGAAGAGATAGAATGCAGACGACGATTATGAAGAAAACAATATCGGTCTTTTTGAAATCGACAGAATAAAATACAAGGAATTGCAGGAAACTCTACAAAGTTGTAAAAAGCAAAAAGCCCCTGGAACTGACAATATTAATATAGAGCTCCTTAAATATCTGGAAGGGTAGATTCAGTTCAGACAGTGTACTCTCCCTTACACAATGAATAGTAACAATTTACAGACCTACAATGCTTTTATTTCTTACAGGTAAGAAACTATTAGTCCCATTAGAAAATAAAATGGGGAAATAAGTGGAGAAAAATGGAATACAAGTACAACCAATTAGAGGTTGTAAGTACACAGATCGACATCACACTTAACTTGGGAGATATTTTAGAAGAAATTGTTTACAAAAAGAGTAGCCAAGGGTATTTTATTGTACCAATACCTTTTAATATAACACTTTTGTAAGGGAGTGAAAGCAAGGGCTTGTACATTTTAATATTGAAAATATCTTTGAATAAATTGTGTAAATCAAAAAATTTAATTAAAATTCTTTTGTTTGCAGACACCCAGGTTTTAGTTGCTAATGACCTACAGAGAGATTTAAACGGATTGTACAAAACAGGAAAGCTCTATAATTTGCATATATTTATAAGCAGAACCAAATCCATTGCATTCCAATACTCTCATTCCCTAAGATGTATGCTTATGTGGTACATTTTAGAAGATGAGACAGTTAAACCTTTTAATATTTTTAGATTTCTAGAAGGTGATATATCATACCTTAGCAAACTTGATGTTGAAAGAATGATTGGGAGATTCAACCTTATGTGCAGTACCATTAAATGAACACTTAGACATAAAGTTCGAATTGGGTAATTCTTTCAATAAATCAAGTAAACTAAAAATAATCAAAAGAAAAATTGACCAATTAGCTGAGGATGTTCCCTCACAACAACAAAATACATACTGTTCATCTGGTGAACTGCAAAGTTCTGTGTAGTACTTAATCTTGGGTTCAGTACCACTAGTACGTAAAGTAGCAACTAAGCCGTTGCCAAATGTGAAAGTAAGCATGTAACTTGATGATGATACGGGTAACTTAGGCACGAGATCAGGTTCATTCGAGTCGTAGCCATATCTCAAGTCTCGCACTGCAGTGATCTTATATTTTCCATTCATAAGGCTGTCTGGATACTGTAATGCAAAGAAGAAATTAAAAACCGAGTTGCAAAATGTTATTTATATTATTTTGATTCAACTAGAACTCACTGTTTTGGGTTCTCCTTTGGCATTACTTAGTTTCTCAAATATGCGTTTGATGATGTCTGGATCGTAACACAAAAAATAAGAATTCAAAGATAAGTGCTGGCCATACCTAAAAATAAAATGGTAAATAAATGAATAAATTAAAAAAAATATCATTTTCTAAGAATAAATTAAAGGTTTATAATACTAACATTTTGTATATATCCTCAAGCTTTTGACCAAGTGTCATTTTATTTTCTGCTAAATATGCTGCTAATTCTGCTATCTGAATACCAGCTGATATACCATCTTTGTCCATTACAGCCGTTCCACACATAAATCCAATAGCTTCCTCAAATGCAAAAAGTACTGTATGTCCCCTGCCTTTCAGTTCGTAAGCTTTATTGCCCATCCATTTGAATCCAGTAAGGGTTTCCTACAATACGAATTAAACAGAGTATGCTTTATACACTATTTCGAGTGAAACTATTGATATAGTTATTTCATATTAATTTCTTTAACTTAGAATATTTTAAAACAAACCAGAAAGGTAAATCCTTCAACTTTTGCCATGCTCTTCAAAATTTTTGAAGAAACCGTGCTTGATAACATGTATACATCATTCAAAGGAACATTGGGACTCCTTTTCTTGTGGCAAAAAAGCGTCCACCACCCAAACAATGCTCCAAGTTCATTCCCTGTAAATACTCTCCATTCACTGAAAGCAAATTTATAACAAATAATTCGTCTTTACAATCCGATTTTACATTTATTTAAAAGATGGAAATCTTCAATGATTTTCGTAGAGGCCAAGAATCTTGACACACAAACACAAAAGAAACAAAAATGACTAGTAAAGTAAACTGTTATTACCCATTTTCTAATTTTTCTGCCACTGCTAACCTATCTGCGTCTGGATCGTTAGCAAGTATAATGGTACTATTGCATGAATCTGCTGTTTGGAAAGCTAAATTCAAAGCACTCTTTCCTTCTTCTGGATTAGGAAACTTCACTGTAGGAAACTCTGGATCAGGATCTCGTTGCTTATCCACAACCACAAATGGCTACAAGTAGTAAGTTCAACATTTTATATATCATAATAAAAACAAAAATAATAGCCAGACAACAAATGAAAGTTGTGGACTAAAATAAAATCTGCATATTTACTCTTCCAATGCCTGAATCCAAATAAGTAACACTTGCACAAAAACTGTATTGTACATTGTATGATTATGTACGTATCCTGACTTGTCATACATGGCTTATGCTGTATTTGTGACGAATATTTTTATTATTATTATTATTATTATTATTATTATTATTATTATTATTATTACTATTATTGTTATTATTATTATTATTATTATTATTATTATTATTATTATTATTATTATTAGGGGGCGGATTTGAATTTTGTTATGTTTGTTAATGAAATGTCATTTTTTCCTTTTCACTTTGGAACAATGCCGTTTAGTATAGAAATTCATTTTATGTTATGATAGAAGGAAATGTCCCATTTCTATAGGTCATTATTTTTCATTTTTTGTTGATTTCGACTAGTAAGTCATTTTTTACCTTTTCCCGTCATTTTAATACATTTTTTGCTGATTTCATCGATTTTAATTTCATTTTTAATGGTACTTGCAACAAATAATATTTTTCAGACACAACAAATGTTCTTCACAGAATTACTCAGAAGCCTATTTGATTTGTTTGGTCAGAAATTGTTTTCACAACCATTGTGAGTATGTATTTCTTGTGATGTGTATCAGCACCATTGCCGGTTTGCCTGATTTCGGGATAACTAAAGACAGAGATTTCCTGGTAAAGAACAGTCCAAACCAAAAATCTGCAAGCTGAGTTCACTCGAACGAATGGAAGAAGTTTCGAATACATCTGTAACATATCCAACAACTTGAGTTGTTCATCTAAACTGGTTTTGATAAAAAATTTTAAGGTCTTTTTTTTTTTTTTTAAAGGCATTTTTAATGCATTTAAAGAGCATTTTATAGATAATTTTTAGTGATGTTTTAGGTCATCAAATTCCACCCCTAATTATTATTATTATTATTGTTATTATTATTATAAGTGATAAAAGATTAAGACATAAATTAATACATTTTGTAACAATACACATTATTGTGTTCTGTCCCTTTGTGGGTATTATAATTATTATTATCAATACGTTTTGTCTGTTTTCTCGAGAGTGAATTACTTACCTCAAAACAAGCAGCTTCAAATGCGCTCATCATGTATGGATATCCTACACCATGCATTGGTGTATATGTAAATTTTATGCTACAACTTTTATTAATATCCATAAATAAAGAATTACTGGGAAAGACGCCAAAATATTCTGCACAAATTTCCTCAAGTGGATCTGAGACCAATAAAGGTTGCTCATGAATAATGGAAACATTCCATGATTTCTCCCATGGTTCCAAATTTTTTAAAATTGTATTTTGGATATTTTTATCATGAGGTGAAGTTATCTAGAAACAAACAGAAAAAAACATAGCACAAAGACAATGGCATCATGATGTTTTAGTGAAAATATTTTTCTTATGCACATTTTCTTTTTTTCTATAAAACTTCAATAACTGATACTCCAACAAACTTTTCTGTGCATGTGCAGGTGGAGGCAAAGGCATTGACATGAAGTGACATACTCTAATTGAGGCACTCGGAATAATATTAGCAAATCCCATCTGAAGTTCATTTTGAGAAAAATGACTTTTCCTGTTTTCTTTCATGAGAACTTTCACTATAGACAAATTTTTGAAGGTTTTGCCATAACCCAATTCAGTTGATATTTCAGCATATGATAGGTATATGGCAGGAGTCTACCATCATACTTCTAATTGAAAATCTGAGGTTGGTTGGGATCTGCCATTACTATCCTGAGCACCTCAATTACATTCAAAAATTGTGTAGGTATTAATACTCATGTTAAATACAAAGACATTAATTCATAGACAGTGGTACAACACAAGAAAAATATTTTTTCTAGCATGCTGGAGAGGTTCAAAATCTTTTCCACCAAATAGCACATTATTATTTCATTTTCATGACAATGATGAATGCTGAAAAACAAATAATGGATACAAGGGGGAAAAAAAGAAAAGAAAAAGTTCAAAATTATATATTCACACAATGCACCCACTCCAGCAATTACAGATAGGGCAGACATTCACAAGACATTTTGAAACAGTTATTCAAACAAATTCATCAACAAATGGCAACAAATCAAGGTTTTTACAAAACATGGGATATCATTTATGAATTGAGAAGTGGTAAGCCACAGATGTGAAAAGAAAACCATTAATCAACAAGTGATTTGGTAGCCCAAATGCCTCCCAAAATCCATGCACTGTCTTGAAAGTAAGCCATTTTTCTTGGCTGTGCTTACAAGGCAATGTGCATAACAATGTAGTAGCCCCAAACAACGAATGCCATCCAGCAGCTACTACCTGTAGACCTGAAAACTTGTGACGCTTGTGTCAGATCAGTATTATAGATAGTAAGGCCATTTCCCTGCTCAGATGACCTGATAGATCTCAATGCCCAAAAATTCTTGAGCATGGGCTGCATGAAACACTCATAAGCTCTACAAGATGTCCCTGCATTCACAGAACGTTTGTGCTTAGTGTGCCACATTGTTTAGTAGCATTTTCATTACATTCTTCTAAAATTTATTAAAAAGTGACCAAGACCTAAAGATGGAACAAGAATATCTCAATTTGACAGAGAAAATACAAAACATACACAGAAAAAAACGACAACAACTTTTAAAACTGAAGTTAGAGCATATGATGTTTATCAAGAGTGAATTGGCAGACTAGAAATATAGTAACATCTTCTCACAAAGTATGTCGAATATTTTTGTTGAGATCTTTCATGACATTATGCAGAAATAAATTTCTCTTAGCAAATTTATGATATGTTGTATTCATCATGAGAGGACAGAAGTCCAGTACAAACTGGCATCATTCCAAATGACACATACGCACATGACAGATAAAAACTTGGCCATGACACTGCTGAGATGTTCCAACATTAAGAACACAACTCAGACAATACAACAGTCTACATGGGCACTGTAAAAGAAATTAGGTGATCTTAACATGAAAATTTCACATACTCATCATTCACACATTATACAACAGTTATTTAAAAGACAACAATAATTTCAACATGAAAATGTTAGGCTTTTTAATTTTTATTGTGAATAATATTTACACATAAATTAACAATAGGTTAAGAAAATATGCAATGATAAGTAATCCCGGAAACAACAGTAAATCTTCAAGAGTGCTACAATTTTCTTAGTGAAGTCTCCCATTCAGTTCCTTTCTTCCAGGTGTTTCTGTTCTGGATATCCTTAGGAGTCCAATTCTTAATTGTAACTACATGGAGATTCTGCATCATTGTCTCACTTCTTAATCAGGCTTTCTTTATAACATGACTTTAAAGGATTATTATTATTTTAGTACTCCTACAACTTGTCATTCTCTGCCTCAGACAGGTTGGAACTTTGAAGTTCTCTGAAAATCATCTGAACTTTCTGTCTCTTATGATTCTGAACCTCTATCAGCACCTTGTCAGGTCAATATACCTACTAGCTAATTTTTTTTCCAGTTTTATTTGGTTTTCGGAGTACCAAGATTTCAGATATCAGACTTGAGTATGACTATTACTTTAAAGATTGTGTTACAGGTTTTCAAGTTTTACAATATAGAACTTCTGAATTTCCCTATCCATTTTTTCCCCTTCACACACAGAATATTTTCTATTATTTGCTACTTTCCATTTTTTTTATATTTTCACATATATCTGTTTACATTAATCACTATGCATGGCTAAAGAGAGATTAGTCTAAGAAGGGACTGCTTTGATAGCTTTTGATTGTCTCCAGCTGGCAACAAAACTGCAGAATATGTCCATGCACTCAATTTGTCCGCAGTTGGGTCAGTTGTGGTCATCCACAGTTGGGTCATTTGTAAATGGCTTTAACACTACCTCTTGCAATGTCATTGCCCGACATGATATTCTTTTGTTTTGCATCCTGTCAAACTGGTCCCTTAATAATACAGTTTTCAATTACAATCTTCCATACATTATGCCCTTGCCCACAATATTGTGTTGTTGCCATTGTCAACAAACATCAATCTCAAAGATGAAAGATATGTACAAGCCAGATATAACTTAAATGGAATTCCAAACGCATTTACTTAAAATGACTATAAGAAATTGATAAAGAAATGAACAGTTCAGCAATAAAAGTTAAAAGTATGAGGAAAAAGAACAGAAAAAAGTTTAAAGGAAGTAGGAAATAGAGAACAGTCAAGTTCAGTAGAAGGAATACATCATAAGAACAGAAATGGCCAAAATCTCTATATTTTAAAATTGTTTTAAAATAAAAACTGATAGGAAAAAATGTTAAGATTTATTTTATAAATGGAATAATTTCAAGTCTAGATTTATCATCATGATGCCACTATTTACTTGAATTCTTTTTTTAATAAAATTGATCATTGTAAAATATATTTCTTGATGGTGTACAAGGTTTTCAAAAAAATGTTTCACAATATTTTCTTTAATCTCACATGTAATTTTGACATCATCGCCAAATACATATTTTTTTTAATAATAAGGAAATAATACCTATTACACTAGGATTATGACAACTGTTAAACAGTTTACTTACTTGAGCCCCATTATCCCAATATACTTTGTAACCATTGTCATCTTTAGGATTATGTGAAGCAGTTACCATCACACCACAGAAGCATTGAAAATGGTCAACAGCAAATGGTACAAAAGGCGTAGGACATACTTTTGAAAATAAGTATACAGATATGCCCCTGTTTAAAAATATTGCAGCAGACAGTTCTGCAAAACTACAAAAACGTCAAACCATCAATGAAAGTTACCAAGGAAACAAACGAACAGTAAAGAGTAATAGAGAAAAAAATGGTCTTGAAAATCACCGTTTACTATTGTGTCTTCCATCATAACCAATGACAATACCAGCTTTTTTCTCAGAATCTCGGAATGACTCTTCAACATACTTGCACAAGCCTTGAGCAGTTTGAATAATAACAAGATCATTCATTTGGGAATACCCTGGTCCCATACGGCCACGTAACCCTGCTGTTCCAAATTGCAATCGAGACAACAGCAACTTTTGTAACTGGGCTTCATTGCCAGCATCACTTAGACTTTGAATTTCATTTCTAGTATTCTCATTCTGAAAGGTGTTTAAAAAATGGATATAGTCAACAAGAATAATTTAAAATAATCTTCTTAAAAGTACTATCAGTGTCCATAACTTACCTTATCCCAGTTTAGCCATTCTTGAATTTTTTCTCTTAATAAATCAGATTTGTTACATTCTCCAAATCTACACTTGCCACTCATGGTGTAGTTACCTTCAACATGTACCTATTGCATTTTCAATAATACAATACAAATACTACCGCAAAGACTTCACAAAATCTGTAAATTAATAATTTTTCTTTACTCACCACAGTGCCTAATCAAACGACCGCGCCTTGTCAATGGTTACTACAACGCACATTTATTCAAAACCAATGAACAACGATACCGCATGCGGATTTGATCGACAAGGCCGACAGATAATGCTGGTATCATCAAACTGAAGATATTGAATTATCCGTAATGTTCGATAACTGCAACTGAAAATAATAGATGATCAAGGATTATTCATTTCTCGGATTTTATTCGCGTGTAACTTATTTTTTATGAGAATAGTAACCACGCTGACGTGGAGGGATAACTAAGAATATTTTATTCTAATTACTAATTATATCAGTACTGCAGTATGCACGCATGTAATATTATTTAATACTGGAAATCAATTGGAAATCGTCTTTTATGTTTTTGTTTTAAAATCATGCGGAAATTCTTGTTATCAATCCGGAATGACGTACTGTGCATGACGTTATCTTTCCTTTGGACATGTCTTGAGATAATACCTGATTAATCGCGAAAGTGGTCTTCCGAGGAGAGATAATAAATGTCCAATTCAACTTCCTGCAGGTCGGATTCTTTGTTAATGAAAGTACCAAAAAGGGCCCCGTCGGCATAACATCGATCAGCTGATGCAAAAGAACCGGCAACACAAACACAGAACGTCAGATCGACGGCAACAAACTGTATGGGATATCCTAAGGATATCGTAGGGGATAATGGCATTTCTGTGACAGAAGTTCAATGAAAAATAGCATGTCGCGTTAAGTGTTATTGGAGGATTAACAGCGTCAATAATTTTATTACATAATGTTATTGTTGCGTCAATGAAAGTAGATTTTAATGAGAGACTACAAAGGTGCATTCTCAGTGTGATTGCTAAAACTTAGATTTAGATTACAATGGATGTTGGTATAGTGCGTGTAGCTGAAGACCGTGATTTTGAAAGGCTGAAGGAGTACCTTGACAATCACACTGATTGGAAATTGGAGTACGGAAAGGAGGATATTCGAGTCTGGACGAAGTCTGTAGAACACACAAACTTCAAGATGATTAAGGTATATATTCTTTTTGAAAATTAACACAAAAATATTAAAAAAGTGCATTAATGTTAACATTACTTGTAACAAATATTTCTTGTGTGCAGTTATGGACAGATTTTGACAATGTTCTTCCCAGCCAGATGTATGATGTTCTTCATGATCCAGAATATCGGAAAGTGTGGGACCAGAATATGATTGATGCTCATGATATTGGCTACATAAATCCTAATAATGATGTAGGCTATTATGCTAGTAAGTCCAACATCATTTTTGAAAAGAACTTAGTATGTTTTGTAGAAAGAAATGTAATTGTGAAGTCTCAAATAAATTTCTTGATCCTCTTAAACTTTTGTTTGTGATTGTTGTGTATACGTGAATCTCTCATGATAGTTTTGACTTCTTATTCCAAAGTAGAATGGTAGCATAATCTTAACATAAGTGACTATCGCATTGCTAGTGATAGAAGCATTCGTGATATTTATTTTTCTTTTGTGTTGGCTTTATGATTTAGTGTAATCTGATGTACCAAAATACTTTTGTACACAATGATGGATAAAAATATAAGAGAAGGATATTTGTTTATTCGAGCATCTTGGTTTAGAAAATGGATGTATTATTAACTCTAAGATCTAAATTGACACACATTTCTTTAAACATGCACTGTATTATAGCATCGC
This sequence comes from Teleogryllus occipitalis, assembly GCA_011170035.1. Taxonomy (NCBI): domain Eukaryota; kingdom Metazoa; phylum Arthropoda; class Insecta; order Orthoptera; family Gryllidae; genus Teleogryllus; species Teleogryllus occipitalis. Next base: position 40,995 of record BLKR01001797.1, read on the forward strand.
ATTTTCAGTGTGGCTTATTTTTAATCCTGTGGGGTAATCCTTTTCTCAAGAACTGTGTTGTAAACAATTGCCCTCTGTTTCCTTCATCAGCATTAATGGATTAATTTTATATTATTGCATTTTATTATTTATTGTAGAAGTAGACCTTATATAATGAAAAATAAGTATTAAATGAATAGGTTCATTATAAGTCATCAATTTATATAAATTTCTGTTGGAATTTTGATGAGTCGGAAGAGAATATGAAGCAATCTCTGCTCATGCAAAAATATTGTATAAGAGGACAATTTAACATTTAGAAAATTTACAATAGAATAGAATGTTCATTTTATCCAACTGTCATAACATCACGTGTGAAAAGTTATTTTAGTTCAATTCAAAATAGTAATAATTGCTTTTCGAGGTGAATCATACAATGATGATAAAAGCCATCTTGCTTGTGAATGAATTGTCCTGAAGAAAGGGTGTGATCTTGTTATTTTGAAATTGAATTGGGGAAATAATCTGCAGAACAGTTCATGAACTGCAAAATTGGGAAAGATTTTGTAAAATGAACTTTCTATTTTATGTAATTTAGAGAATAGTGATATTGTTTGACTTTGAACTCTTTTTATTTATCTTTATTATAACTTATGTTATTTTATTTAATGATAACTGATGAAAAATATGTTATGCTTCTAAATTATTGCAGTGTCTTGTCCTGCGCCATTGAAAAATCGAGATTTTGTTTTACAACGTTCGTGGTTAGACACAGGCCAGGAGCAGTTAATTATAAATCATTCTGTTTTTCATAAGGACTATCCACCAAGAAGTGGTTTTATTCGTGCCACTTCATTCATGACTGGTAGGTTCCCATGGACTTAAGCAGATCCATACAATAATTTTCTTCATCATAGGAATAGGAAATACATTTATATCTTTTGTTAGGAATTAGAAAATCAATTTTATTTTTTATAGGTTTCCTAATTCGTCCAATTGATGAGACGGGATGTAAACTTGGATACATTTCTCAAACAGATCCTCATGGTACTTTACCTCCATGGCTAGTCAACAAATGTACTCAAATCTTTGCACCAAAGGTAGTAACTATTTTTAATGACTTTTGGAATTAGCTTACTTTGTTCATTCTGTAAGAATTGAAATTTTGAAATGATTGAATTTGAAAATTTTATAATTTTGATTTATTGTTATTACAGATGGTTAAAAAGTTACGGAAAGCGTCTGAGGCATATCCAGAATGGAAAAAACACAATCACCCTGATTTTAAGCCTTGGCATTATCCTGAGCAAATAACTGCTCCACGTCTTCGTATTGAAGATGTAAGTCGATATAGTTTGTGTATGGAGTGAAATTTATAAGCACTTTTCTAAGTATGTAAATGTATCTTTCCCCAAGAAGACTTATTTACATGTGTGTATTGTTCTTAGTGATGTGTAAAATCTTTTTTTTTTTCCTGAAAGAATTATTCTGAGTATTATTTTTCTTAGGGTTGGAATGTGTGCTGACGTGCAGATTACTAAGTTCATAGGAAAGCTCTTCAAAAGAGGACAAGTAAAAAACAATCTTCATAGGACATTAGGTAGATTTGATTTGAGTATTTTTGTGTTCTAATATCTTATTTCTTTGTCACATGCATGAAGGAAAGTTTCAGCTATACAGTTATTTTGTAGACAACCTGGGTAGCCGAGATTGTTGAGGCGGTAGCGCGTGACTATCTCGACTCAAAGGGTCATTTGTTGGAATCCCACCTTGGGCATGGATGTTTGCTCGTGTGTTGTGGCATGGTGGGACTTTCCCAGCCAACATCACCTTTCAACCTTCTATATATTGCAGACTGGGATACCCTCCCCTATAATTGGCTTTGTGTAGCCAAGATGAGCCTACAGGGGGTCTTGGTAATATGAAATAATGAAAATAAGGTGGATGTATGGGAAAAAAAGTGGAAGGGCAAGGGGTGGTTCTCCCAGGAACCCGCAGAGAAGAGGTTTAGTCGTGATGGGTGGGTTGGTTGGAAGACCAAAATGTTGACGTAACCTAATGAAAATAAAGTAGAATTACCTAAAACATAATTAACCTTTTGCTATTTTGTATTATGCATGACTTTTAGAGTAATAATTTTCATGGAACCCTAACCTAAGTTCACCATAAGAGCTATAAGTAGACTTCAGATTTTTAGGCTCTAAAACGTTTTTCTGGGCCTATTGTAGGATCGTAAAAAAGGCAATAATATGTATTGTAATTTCTTAAATAGGCTGAATAAGTTAAGCCAAAAGTAGCTTTTCAGGATAATTTTTTATATTACTTCAATGCTTTATTTGCACTTTTGTTTGCATTATTTAAATGACACTTTTTGTCACACTAACCCTGGAAGCAATAAGTGGTGTGTATAAGCTATTGTCATTTGTATCAGAATGATGCAATTCAGTGTTCTGACAATATGCTGAAATTAAATTAAATGGAGTTGACTGCTTACCTGCTTGAAGCATGGCTGTCAAAAAATGACTTGTTCATTAGTTAAAGACAAGCAAATTAGCTCAACCAATGTTTGTACAACAAAAACACTTATAATTTTCAGGATTCTGGAACTTAAATGGTTCACTCAAATTAAAACTCATTAACAGACTGAGAGAAAAAGATGTAAAGTGGTAGGATGGTTGATTGAATTTTGTGTCACCTCAAACTGAGGTGAGCATAAATGCCCCACTCGAGGGTATATCTCTGCAGTGAACCTAAATGAGTAATCTGGATTGTAATTTGAGACAATCGCACTAATATTGAGCATAGAAATTGCTCGTCAGCAAATAACTTACAGAATTTTCTTAGCTTGAGAAGATTCTACTAGAAAAGCTTGTAAATAGTCTAGATAACTTAAAGAATTCAAAAATGGAATTATTAATAACAGAATAGACATTTTTAGGCTCTAACTCTGAAGTAGGCACTTTTAGGCACTAAAAATGTGCTTCTGTAATTTTATAAAGTCATAGTGTTTATAATTAAATTTGAGGGTCTAGATCAAAAGAGTAAAGTAGGTATTTGTCTAAAAATCAGAAGTCTAGAAATAAGCCTGTGACATGGCCATCGCTAGCCATTTAATGAGAATGTTTTGAAGTATGGCTCTCTAGTAGTGCATGCATCATAGTTACAGATATTGAAATAGAAAGGATTTGAATGTCAAGTATTTTGGTATTGAGTATTTAAATTGCAAAATTACTGTTAACTGAAATAGCCATTAGAGAAATGTTGAAATTATTTAATTTTCTATGGTCACCTTGGTGTGTAGAAAAAATGTCCTTTTAACTTTAAAGTAGTTACATAGGTTGTATATGCATTCCCAGACACTTACTAATAACTGTCATGTATATTGACAGAATTTTTGTACAATTCTCAGTACTTTTCAACAAAGTGTTGACTTCCCTTCTCCCACCTCCAAGAAAACAAAATTCTTTGTACTTGTTATGAAACTTCAAATAATTTGCATTGATTTCAATAGGGGGCTCCTGGAATCTCCATGTGACAATACTATATCATATAGAATTGTTTGTTATACCCAGTTACGTAACTCAAGCTTACTTATTGTTTTGTACAACTTTTTTCTTTAATAGAAATAGATTTGAGGTGTTGTTTTATTGTAGGTACATATTTTTGGCAGAAAGGGTATTTGGTCACATTGCGGCCATCTTCAGTGCTAAAATAAATAAATAAATAAATAATAATAATAATAATAATAATAATAATAATAATAATAATAATAATAATAATAATAATAATAATAATAATAATAATAATAAATATATCTAAATTACAAATAAATATTTTTTTAAATCTATTACAGAATATTAATATGAACATAATTAGAATTTAAGCAAAACAGAAAAATTAGAATATAAAACGTGAAATTAGAAACATAATTTTGAATAAAGAGTACATGAAATAATTACTATTCTAAAGTGAAGTAAAATAAAAAAGTAATGTAGACAAATAAATAAATAAATTTAGATGACCTAATTGACGTATCAGTTCTGCTCTCTTTTAAATAGCATGCAATACCCTTGACCCTCACTGTCTTGTCTGGACTGAGGCCCCCTGCTGCTTCAGAATTGATACATCAATTAGGACATCTAAATTTATTTATTCTCTTATTTATTTATTTATCTACATTAGTTTTTTTTACTTTACTTTAGAATAGTAATTATTTCATGTACTCTATTCAAAATTATGTTTCTAATTTCACGTTTTATATTCTAATTTTTCTATTTTGCTTAAATTCTAATTATATTCATAATAATATTTTGTAATAGAAAAAAATTTATTTGTGATTTAGGTATATTATTATTATTTTTTTTTGTAGCACTGAAGATGGCTACAATATGACTGAAAAAGGTTTCTGCCAAAATAAATACCTATGACAAAAACATGCCTCAAATCTATTTCTATGATGCAATTGTCATAAAATACACACACCATTTCCTACCATTTTTTCTTTAATCCTACATATAAGGTTAGAACCTCTAAAAACATGTGAACTGATTTAATTGTAATACAGTTGTATTTATAGCTATTTCAAAATGAATTGTATTCACCATGTGCCAACATAATTACAGGTTTTATTACCATTACAATTAGATTACAATGTTCTCAGAACCACGTTTACCACATTTATTACATTTTTTTTCTTTTGAACCTAAGACTAAATTTGGTCATGACACTACTTAACACTCTCATTAGAACAAATAAATTACGAAGTTCTACGTGCAGCGGTTGAATTGTGAATTTCAATTTGTGACTCTTAGTAGTAATGTTGAAACCCCTAAGGATGTCCTCAAAATGCACTACCTATTCCTTGAAGATTCAGAGAGTAGAAATACATTTAAAAAAAGTTTTGTTTTGTTAGCATTATCTCAAAATTCTATGGAATGTGAAAACAAATAACTGCTCCTTTGGTCTCAGATTTGCCCATTCGAAACTAATTTCAGAGAATGCTTTGAAATATTATTTCAAAATGAAAATACTTTTTACAAAACATACATTCTAACAAAGCAATCTCGGCTACATCCATATTATTCTTATATAGTGTGGTCACAATTGAATCGGGAAAAAAATGGCTGTTAAGGCAACTGGATGCTTAATAGAGGTAATGAGAAAATGAGAATCATATATACAGTGTATTTTTTTCTGTTTGCATTGAAGTTTGTTGTGCTTTTAAGTACACTGATGTTAACACCTTTTGATATACCCTTAAGCTACAAAGTATGGGAAGATTTTTTTTTTCTTTCTTTCTTTCTTTCTTTTCTCGTGAACTTGATTCTCAACTATTCAAAATTGCAATTCATGCCCTGGAGTAACTTCTAAGCAAGAAAATCAGCTACATCGAAAATAATGTAATTAATTAATTACTAAATATCTCCGGAAATTAATAACTAAATATCTCTGTTCTAAGTAATCTGAAAATACATCCTATCACAAAAAGATACTGGGTCAGTTGTAGTCTTCAGTGCCACTTTGCTTTTTATAGTGCTGCAGCTCAAAAATGCAAAATTATGAGAAGTTGTGACCATTTAAATTAAATGACAGGTTAATCCACGAAATGTACCAGGCTTTAAGCGGTAAGATGGCCACTTAAAAGAGGGTTATTTATACATACCTAATAGAATAATTAACTGGTTCAATGAAAAAAATGGCTGATTCTTGAAGTGACTGCATAATGAAGGCAGGTGTTTTGGCAGTTTTCTTTTAAAATTTAAATTAAATAAATGATGCTATAAGGGATCATACTTTCTCACATTATTTCTAACTTTTGCAGTTTTTGAAAATTCAGAGAGTTCATTGACAATGTGTGGCAATAAGAGATTTTCTGTCAAAATTACCAATTTCCGGTGCACAATTACAATATTTTCTCTTTCACATACTTTCTCTTATTAATAGTAACAGGAATATAATAATATTAATAGTGATGATTCTCAATTATCAGCTTGACCACATATATGTATTAAAAATATGTGATACATTAAGAAAAAAAGGATATATTTTTAATTCATTGTATATATCATAAAAGTTTCATATCATAAAAGTCGCAGTAAATTGCCACATTTTTTTAAATGTTTTTCCTTCCCTTCTCCAGTCCAAGACTCCAGTGATGTTCTCTTATCAATTTTTAACCTTACCATAATTGTTCGTTCTCATGTTTATGCTCATGTACATTTCATCATAATGCCTCAGATATTCCAAGTGTCAACAGCTGTTCATCCCTTTATTCCAAATCTTTTTAATTACTGCTGGGAAATATTTTTTTAGTATTAATAACTTAAACAAAATTTTTTGTCGCAGTGTTGTATTAGCTTTCATTAATTGAAGCAGATAAAAAAGTATATGGCTTTTAATATTTAGTTAGCATTTTTGTGTTTATTTGTTATGTTGTTTCCAGGTACAATGGTTTGCCCTGTTTCTCAGTTTAGAGAAACTAATGGAACCACAATAATGATTGAATATTTTTTCAATTCAGGAAGATTTTTCCAATTCATCCTATTGTCCTGTCAGTCTTAAATGTTAAAGCTAGTTTTATGAATGTAATTATTTCTTTCTATAAAATGAAGCATGAAATGACAACATTTTTGTAGATTATTTCAGAGCCTTTTTTCCTGTATCTAAATGTTTAAAATCTGTCCTATTTGCAATTTCTTCTTTCAGTTTCTATATGCCCTATCTATCAAGTTATGAATACTGGTCAATTAGTTGAGATTCTTGGATAGTCTTATTCTTTTTACACCTTTCTACCTTTTTAGAGATGTGATTACATACATTTTTATTATATTTGATTTTCTTTATATTTGAAGATTTTGGGAGAAAGTGAAAATATCTAGAGCCTTTTATATTTTTTCAGTGTGTTGAATCGTCTTCCACAAACGCTGACACAAGTTGGGGTTCCAATGGGATTTAAATCCTCACTGCAATGAAGATACTAGACAAAACTGAACAATTTGGTTGTATCAATTCCAGGTATATATTTATTGAATGTGCCTCTGCATTTATGTTCTGTAGACATCTACCTTGGCTAATTTTAAATTTGTGTTTTCATAGTTAAAATTAATCTTCTATCTTACAATGAGTAATAGTTGAAAAGAAATCAACTCTTGCATGTATTTGAATGGCAGACTATTCTAATTTTAACAAATTGTTCAAAAGGTAATTTATACAGAATCAAAATTTAACATAATTAATATGTTGCGCACATCAAAAAGTCAAAAATATTGGAGATTGGTTAGATGAATTATGTTTAAAGACAAGTGTCAAATGAAATGTGAATGTATCATTTCGTTACTATAATTGTTGTTGCTGCAATTTAATATTATTGAGTTACTGCAATTACTTCTGATTAGTTTTCACTCTTATTACAATTGTGTTTTTATCATTTTTATGATAAAATCACAAATGTAATAGTAAAGAGACATTTTATTGTAGGAAGATGTTATAATTTTTCTTTTGTCTGCTGTTCAAAGATTAATGTTATTTAATTTTCTTCTGTATTGTGCATTTCTTTAATGTAAGTTTGATACAATACTTAAAATAGTTTTATTTATGTCCAGTTAAATTATAAAATATGTTTTTCATATTATTTTATTACATTTAACACCATCAAAATTGTTATTTGCATTTTCTCATATTCACATTAAATTTACAAAGAATGTACTGTATAATGCTACCAACAATTTTGCAATGTTAATTTATTGCAATTGATACATCTTATATATATATTTATTACAATTGATACAAAGTTGTACATATTTGAGGCATGATTATTCTACCTCCTTCTGGAAAAATAAAGTCCAAACATGAATTTGATAAAAGCAGAAAATGTAGATTTTGAAAGAACAATAATTTAATTATTGGATTGCATAGCTCTGAGCTTTTTTGTGGAAATTTATTACCAATTAAAATGTAACTTGTCATCAACAGTGAAAAATTTCAATTAACTTTTAGTAGGCAAAATAACAGTTTAAATTACAGTTGTTTTATCCTTACCTACTAGAATATTAATTATATGAAAATAATACAGGAGGAGTTGTTTCTGATGGAAAAATATACACACCACTCATTCAATTACACAGACAAATGTTTCTAGTGTCATTTTGATCAGAAACACTTTGTTTTGTTTTTCTGATACAAAAGATGACAACTCCAGATTTGCGAATTGGTAGAATTGGGGTGTATTTTACAACAGCCCTGCATTGGATCTGTCTCTGCAATCCTGCCTGACTTTGGCAGCCGGCTGTCAGTACTGTAGTGCTCTCACTGTTCACAAATGATCTTGTGAGCCCTTCTGTATCCTATGTCGCTCTGTGTGCCTTGGAATGTGCATTCAGTTCCAGAGACATTCAGACTGTGACAAAATTACAAAAAAACACTTGCTACAGAAATCTATGCTTCTAAAGCCAAAACGATAAAGAATTATTTATTGCTGATATTGTGAAGCACTGGTCTTTGTGTGTGTGTTTGTATATGTGTGTTTTTTCCACCTAAAGTGACTCTCTTTGTACATATGTGTGTATAATTATTTCTCTGGCATGTTGCATTAACAATTACAATGTTTATAAAAGTCTCCAATATGCAGGTGATTATCTATAGATTCAGGAAATAATCTGGGTTGTGAAGAATAAGAAAAGTTTTGAAGGAAAGGAGAGAAAAGACAAGGTGGCATCTCCAATACCTGTATTCTCCTGTGTGCTGCTTAATACTTGCTCTAGTATATACCTAAAAGAATACTGGTGCAACGTGTAACGTATGTGCTAAGAATTCTAAACCTTTTGCTGCCTTGAGTGCATTATCTAAAGAATAAGGTGAATTTTCTAGGATTTCATAATTCAAAAGCTGGGTTTTCTTGCACAATGATGTATCAGGCTTTGAAGTAAATCAGTAAAATATTTAAATATCTCAAGGAAGTAGTGATATCATTGTGACTGAGTTATAGTACAAGGTAGTGTTTGAATGTTCGACAGTGTTCTATGCCATGACCAATTGTTCACTGAAGTTCATCATTGAACATAATTATGATTTTATATCAGCACGTGACTTTGCTTCTAATTTCTTTCTCTAGAATTTTCAAGGTTTATTTTTTTAAAAATATTTTTTATCAAAGCTGAAGACATTAGGTCATCTGGTGTGTGCTTGAATGCTTTGTCAATCTATTTGAAATTCTAGGACAAAGGAAAGGTGTTCAGTTTTGTGTAGTTAGAGACTTTTTCTTATTGCTGTATTTCTGTTAGTAGACTATTCACTCCTCCTCCAGTGAACAGTGTACTATTTTCGTTGTTTAATTATTCCTTTACTATTTTTGTTGGAATTAAACTAACAATTGAAAGTGCCTTTAACAGGTACAGCTCAGAGCACTACTAGTAGGGATACAGGTCGTTCATTTGGTGTAAAATTGTTTACTCACTTGCATACAATGAAACGTGCATTGTACACCAACAGTTATACCTCTGAAAATTTCTAACAACTGAATAAATAATATTAAATTAAGGTGATTCTAAAATAATTTGCTTTTATCTTGAAAACAGGAAATTGTTGGTAGGCTGTATACTTCGTGTATGATAATCTAATGCAGTAGCATATAATCTGTAAATCTAATGTGTAATTTTGAAACTGCATTATTATTTTTAACTGAATTTTATTATTTTTTAAATTGCAAGTACTTGAAAAGGTATTGATCATTCAATGCATTACGATATTTTTAAGGTTAGTGAACAAAATGTGTTTGCAAAAAATAGACATCATTCGTTATAGAGACAAAATGAACTGTTTTAAAATACGCTTAAGACAAAATATGTTTTTGAGTGTAAGAGTGAAAAAAAATTAATGCAGAAAATGTCATGCCATTTGGATGCAGAATGCAAATTTTTCTGTTGGCCAACATTTCATGACTACCTTTTGAACACCATCCACAAATTTGATCTTTTTGTATTATGTAGCCTATTGAAGCCACATGTTTTAATGTTATAAAAATTGTAAATTTCTGGAATGTTGCAAAAGTATTTTATGTTTCAGTTTTATACTAAGTTAAACTTTGAGAAATATCATTAGAACCACACTTGAATATATTTTGTCAGTAAGTTGCTTGGAAGAAAAATCTCTGAGAGTGTGTAGCAATTCATTCTGCTGAGAAGCTGCCAGAGTTATAGTCCTTAGTGAAAATTTTCTTTCAATTATTTTGTAAAAACAGTGTTTTTTGGTTCTATTAATTTGCATTTTTATTGTGAAAGAAAAACTTGAACAGATTTGAAACATTCACCATTATATATTCTTAACAGTATATAGATGCCACAGAATATTACTACAGTTTTAAATATTGTAGAAACTATTTAGGTTGCAGTTCACAAATGGAGAAGAGATTTTACAATGCATAACAAAATGGGGATCTAAATGAAATGCCACACTGTAAACTTTTATTTTATTTGAAAAATTTGCTTTCGTTTTTCAATGATTTTGACTCCTAAGAACCATTTCCTTTTTTTATGTTGTGAAATCCAGTGAATTGTGAAATATCTTAAACAGCTTAAATATCTTGCAAGTAGCAGTTTGTATCTTTACAACTAGTGAACGTATGCCCATAACATCTCTTCTCTTTAAATGCTTCTCTGCCTTATTTTGTCAACAATTCCCTAAATAAATTTAAAACGATCTTCATTATTTAAAAACATTATTTGTAGTGAATAAGAGGTTTTTGAGACTGCTTTGACAATAGGACATTTGCAATTTGATTTAATAACATATGAAATAATTAACAAATATCTTCTCAGTACGATCTGACCTGCATAGTTCTTAGTGGGTAATAATTTGAGTAAATACGATATTCATACTATCAGTTTTAGAGAATTTAAATGTTTATCCTGTTTTAAAATGATATCAGATAAGTTGCTGACATTTAACTTTCCTGTGCCTTTTCTTTTATAAGTTTTAGATATTTGTTTTTATTATTTTATTTTCTCAAATATTGTGAATTGTCTTTACAAATTACAAATTTGACTTAGGAAATAATTCCATCCGAAAATATGATATAATGAAGGATTTTCAAAAACTTTCTGCATTTTCCTATTGTTACATTTGCATTGATATTCTACCATTCATAAAATATTCCATTCTCTATTGTATGTAAACTACAAAAGTGTTGTGTGCTGAAAATCATGTCTGACCAGAATTGAAAACAATTTTAACTTGTTTACTTTTACAGCAAATATTTTTCAAAATTCTTATTGTCTGTAAGTAAGGGAGCCCAAAGCAATGTCGACCTCAGAGTAAAGTCATCACTCCCTGCTAATTTTCAGAATTATCTGTTTAGTGCACTTAATCTTCATGAAATGTCTTCAAGGGAGCTGCACAAATTCAGCCCAATGATTTTTGCAGCTGTTGCTCACGGGCATTCTTCCACCTTGTTTATCAGAAGGCACAGCAGAGTGCTGAGGGACAAGCTTCACTTACAGTAATTAGTTAGGGAGATTGGGGGAGTCTCAAAGTGTTGCGTGAAAAATCAGTAGCACTAATATAAGCATCTGAGAAGAAAAGATTTAGAGAAGCATGGAGTTTTAGAAACAAACAAAATTAAACAGTTGCCTTAGGCTGAAGAAGAGAAGTCAACCATAATAAGAAAGCTCAAATATTCTACTTAAAATTTTACGCAACTTTTGTACAGTTCGTAGTGCTATGCATATTTTTCAAATCTGTTGCATTTTTATATTGTATCTTACTATTTATAACATGAATATTGTTCTAAATTGCTATAACTGATATTCTTTATCAACGTGTTATATTTTGAATATTTCATATTAATTTTTAACTGATTTTTTTTTTCTACCAAATGGTTGATGAGCTACATAAATAATTTTTCAGAATCAAAATGGCATATTTTTAATTGCAAATCTAGTTTTTTATTAAATATTCAAAAAATGAATTTTATGCCGCAGTAGGGGAATGACTTTATTCTGAAAGTTATTCTATCTCAATTTCCTCACTGTGGTTTTTCTTGTGTGATTGTTAAATGATGGGTTATTTACATATACAATACATAATACCAATACATAATGTAGTTAAGACTTCCTTTGACATATGGATACATTTTATGTATTTTTTATGGGGGGAAAAATGGAATTCCAAAAAGAATAAAAATTTAGTTCTGGTCTCCCCTACCTTATGCAAGGCATGAATTTTAGTAACTCGTCTTTTCTCTATGACCTTGTGAGGTTTGCTATTGCAGGTAGCACTAATAGTAAGGTAGAATTTGGCTTGCAGTATAATCTCATAAAAGACCATTTTTATAGATGCTTTCAGTGGCTGGATATGCATTGCTAATGATAGTACAAGGGAAGGTTGTAAAATTATTAGCAGTGTGAAGTTTTTTTTTCTTAAACAGACCATTGACCTATTTAAGTATTTGCAGAAACTTTCTGGAAGAGCCTTGTAACAACAAAACCAAATTTTCTAAGTGGTTTTAAGAAGCTTATTAAAATGTAGGTTGCTTTTGCATGTCAAAAAAATTGGTAATAGAGTAAGTAATTTACATTTATATCTTGAAAGGCAGTCACCCACGAGTATAGAATAGCCTCTGAGGTTATATGGCATACTATATTCAGGGGTGACAGCTTGGACCTTTATTTATAAAACAATTAATGTCATATCATTTTTTTGATAAAGTACTTAAAAACTGAATTGATGAAGGATTTAATTTAAAAATCTGTTCAGTTGTAGAAGGGTTACTGTTAATGAAGTCAATATTCATCCATTACTGGCTCAATTACCAATAAAACTCATTTTTAGACATGGAAAAGAATGATTTGATGTAGTGAATTCTCTAAATTAAACATACTGTGTAAGTCAAATTTGTAAAATACGATGCTATTGGTCTGATCAGTTAGTATATTGCTGTGATCATATTTGTCATGGTTTTCTAGGTCAGTTATTTTCTTCAGCTCTTTCTCCCTTGCAGTACAAATATGTGGTAAGAGAGGCCGGACAAGATGAAAGCCATCATTTACTGTTATTAAACAAAAAACCTGTAAGTTTCTACTGTTTGAAATGTATATTAGAATATGTGTCATTTGGGATAATGTTGGGTGACATCCTTGGTGACAATTTTGCGTTAAACTGTCTTCATAATGTTGCAATTTATCATTAGATTTAGTACTAATAATTAAATTAGACACGTTTGGAGGTGCATATGGCATCTTTTGTTGCTACATTCAATGGTCTTCCCAAACGAGTTTTGCAGACTCCAGAATTGAGTCAGTAGGACCTGTCATTACAATCCAGTAGTACTATTTCTACAGTTCTGTGATGTATTTCCTCTTGTTATTTACTAATATAGCATTCTTGTGAGTTGTGCATTATTATCATTATTATGATTTGAAATACTATATATTGTGCCTTATGAGAGGCAATTTTATGTACTGATGCACCAATATATCTCTGGATTGTACCAAAAAACTAGTAATTTTAACTAAAGAGACAATGAAAGTATAGATTACGGTCCATTGATGTAATTGGAATAATAGAAGTACAACTACTAGAGTCTGCATGGAATAATCCTGTGCTTTTGCCTCAATTTCCTCATTGCCTCAAAATAGACACACATTATTTCATTGAGAAAATATTGGGAATTGAAATTGTTAATTTGAATATTTCAGAAACATTTTGCATGATTGATTGTGCAGTCAGCAAGATGTTTCTGTACAAAATTCTACTGCAATTGAAAATCATGTGAGATCATAAGAAAGCTCATGTGAAAATCACATGAGCCTTCAATTATTTTCTTATTCTGTTGCATTATCTGTTCAAACGAGACACACACAGGTTTCAAATGAAATATAAAGAAAATTTTGAAAATAATTTTTATTTCTATGTGTTAAAAACAAGAAAACATATTTTGCTCTTCTCCCAACATTGTAGCAATGTTCAGTGATGTATTGTTCATTTTTTTTTTGTTTTTGAAAGTGATAAGATGTCTGCTCTCATGATTTTACGTGTTAATTGAGGAATTTCACTGAAAAATGTTTAGAAGTTGCAGTGAATTTGATAATTCACGGTTAGCAAATAATGTATAAATTCTAAAATTATGATAAAAATTAATGTTCAGAGAAATTAAAATTGATGTTGGGAGGCAAATTATTGGATAATTTTAATATTTTGTGGTTATTTGAATTTAGGCTCAATAAACTGAAAATTTTGTAGCTAAATGCATTTTAGAATGAAGATTTTTAGTGTGTTAACATAAAGAATTCTTCTGTTTCATTCATAGTTGCCATAATTGTCTTAATATTTAAGGGCCATCGTCATAATTCTAGCAAGTGTTTTACTTATAGCACAAAGTGTTTAAACTTCTAGATACTTGAAGATATTCTTATATTCAGTCAACTTGTCCTTATTTGTAATAGATGATAATATATTGTATCTTGAATAAACACAAAAAAATTTTGTTTCTTTTTCCAAAATCTAGACATAACTAAGAATCTGGTTTAGATTGTTTCACTGAGATAGGCAATTACTCTTGAAGTTTTGTAAAAAATGAAAAACTTATTGCTTTGTTAAAACACCTACTGATGTAGACATCAAAGTAAGGAGTTGGGGTGAATCGTCTTAAAAATGATTTTCAAAAGTGGAATTTTCTATTATCCTGTAGGAAAATTTTAATTTTCAAATTGTAATTCGCATAATGTACAATATTTTCCAAAAAACATAACTCTGATTTTCTCAGAAATTCTTTTTCTGTTACAATGCAATTTGTGTCATGTAACCTGCTTTCAGAAAATTGGGGAATAAAAATGTGCAGTTCTTGTAGAAAAAGAACAATTTTTATTTATATGAAAAATAATTTTTTGTGTGAAAGTATTTTGCGTAGTTGAAAAATAGCAAGATATTGCATGCTAGTCAGAATAAAAACATACTATTACTTTTTTGTTATTTATGTTCACTGAATTTGGCTCCAAAATATTGCAAGATCATTCCGTAATGTTTAAATGCCGAATGTTACGTACTTTCTTTCTAATTTGATTTAAGTTAGAAAAATTTAACATTTTTTCATAAATTTTCTTTTCATATCTTCTTACATGTTGACAACTAGATTTCTTCTTTTTATCATTTTATTTTAACTGAGGTGTTTAAAGCTTTTAATTGCTTTGACAGTGACATTTTAAAGTGAACAGAAATTGCACATTATTGATATTTTGTTATACATTTTGTTGGCATACATGTATCTCTTGTTGCAAATTTATTTAGTCTGGTTAATTTGATTTTTTTCATTCATCAAATAGTAAAAGTTCTTTCTTTCCTAAGAAAAAAGATACTCGTATCTTGTTATGGTACTCCAGGTGTTTTAATCTCAATGAGAACATTTTTTGGTGGCTCTGGACAACTTTCTTCCTCTGAGAGTAATGAACTTTACTATTTCTTAACATTTTATTATAGTTGAAATAAATTGATTTTTCCCCCTCGATTTTCTTGGTCTTTAATTAGTGTATTTTTTGCAGTATGATGTGGTAATGCAGATTTAGTGTTTTACAAGTAACCTGCTTTCAATTGATTAATTTTTGGTATGTTATGAAATGATCTCTAAAAGTACTTGTATTATAAATAAAATAATTATAAATGAATTAGAAAATTTTAAGTGTTACAAATTGTCTGTATTAAATGAAAGAAACATTTAATACATCAGTAATCAATTTTGTAATGTGTGTGCATTTACTGTGATAGACTAGACAGTTCAGTCAAGTAAAATAGTATTTTATTTTGTGCATTTCAAATTGTTTGATCTCTTGTGGACACTGCATTGTTATGAAGAATTTTGAAAATATTTTCTAAGTATTAAATCTAAAGGTAATATGAGTGGGCGTGTAATGTTCTTGAATGTTTCAGTATTGTTAGAAATGTTTACTTTCAATAAAAGTGTGTTTTTTGGAAATTTAATTCATATATTATTTATATACACCAGCAAATATCTTAGTACTTAAAAATTTAATGTCTTGTATTAGAAGGTTGACTTTCTAATGAATGAGAGATGAGATGCCTATTACACCACCACTTATGTTTTGATCTCCGATTGTCAATGCTTGTTTCTTCAAAATAAGGTTTATGCTAGAAGGCCAATAAACTTGTTGAAGTTAATTTATTTCAATACTTTATAATTTTTGAATATTTAATCTTTCTTCTATCATATGAATTATTAAGAATTTAGTTACAAAAATTGATGCAGAGAGGAATTTGTTTATTTTAACCTTGACAGAAGGTGTTTACCTGTCAGACCAACTTGCTCAAACTCTGTGTTTAGTAGGTGCAAGTAGCCCAAATCTTTCTTGAAAGATTACGAGTGTGTTGATTAATAATCTTATTCAAGACTTCGTGAAAGTTACAATAGGTCTCAAAATAATTGTTTTTGATAAATATCAAGAAGAGATGTGTGTTGTATACTTTTGCCATTTGAAGTATACTTAATAATTTTGAAATTAATTACTACAAGAAAATATAATGAGCTTTAAAGAGAGATTGTAAAGCAATCATTTGTTTGTAACTTTGTTATTGTTGTTACTAAGATATGTTAAACATTGTATGAAAATGAACTCGAGCATAGTAAAATGTCAAGGGATTGATGTGCTATCAGAATATTGCAGCTATTGAGAGTAATTACTACCTTAAATCTAGTTTTTTAAATGACGAATAATAAATTTATGAAGTTCTTGTTGTAGGAAAGTGCTGTTTAAATGGAAATCACCTTCAAACTAGAAGGTATTAAGCAATTTAAAACATTGTAATTAAAAAATTCCCTGTATGGAAAATAACAGCAAAAATTTGCCACTAAAATAGATATGTAGAATATCATATAATTTTCAACATCTTTATCACGATTTGCCCAAACAAGCATGTTGTAAAGCAGGGTCTAAGCACTTTTCATTTTACCAAAATTGTTTGATATTGTATTAAAATTTGATATTATTTTTATGTTTCTTAGTAAATCCTATAAATTTAATTTATGAACAGTAGCAATGTGTTTCTTTTGATCAAAAACTGAACTTTATTACTGGATTCTTTACAACTAAAATTAATCCATATGATTTTGTTGGAATGGCAAAATGTAATTTATTGATTACTAAGAACTCATTTTTCTATAAAATAATCATGTTTACAATCAGTTATTTGGTCAAACCTTTCCAGACTTTCACATTTAATTTCATTCAGTGAAGTTTCACTTTAGGATAGTATATTGTATCAGAATTTTTGAATTGTTAACGAGGTTCTATTTTTAATTGATAAGAATCAAAAACAGGAGGAGAACCAATTAAGAAGGTGAGAAGTAATTATTTTCTTGAAATACATTTTGATCAGGATAGTCATGATATCCAGTAATGAATTGTAATTTTGTTTCTTTTCAGTTCTTCTTTACTTAACATTTAAATATATAGTAAATTTGTTTATTTTGACTAAAGGTGGCTCAATCGGAACTGCTGTACAGGTTTTCTGGCAGTTTGTTATAGTTTTTCTTGGGGACGTGTCTTTGCATTATCCTGATTGCAGATTATTAGAGTACATTTGAAGGTTTTGTCTGTGTGAAAGTAAGCCCAATTTTATTTTTTGACAAAAGTACATCTCTAGTGTGCTGATAGTTCTTAATTATTTTAAAAATTATTTTCCTTCATAAGTGTTCACATGGCATGTGGCACTATTTTTATGCTTCATGAGATCATATGTTCTCCCTCTAAAAATTTCTCATTGGAATATCAATAAATGCAAGTCTCTTAATAAGTTTTTGAGAATGAACAAGATGGTCTGAATGAAAAATTTGTGAAAGATATTAATTATAATGTTGTGAATGTTTGAAAATCCTCTCAGCTATACTAATGCATTGTCCAGAAACTTACAGTAATGGCCTTCTCAAATGAAACCACTTGCATTATATTTGTCAGCACATACATAATGTATGTACCGATTGCAATGATGAACATATTGTATCAACAAACTATTAATATTGTGTACTGAAATTTGATTGTGTTCATGATGTTCATTCATTGTTACCAGTATTAAGTTCCTAACTCATTTGTATTTTGCATTCCATTCCATGCTATTCATAAGATGACTATTAATAACTGTAGTTACAAATTTAAAGATCCTAATTTGGTGAACTGAGATTTAAAGAGTGGTGTTGATACTTTTTGAAATATTTAATGCAGTATTATTAGTTGTAAAATAGGAACATTTAGATTAACTTTCTATTTCTTAAAATGGTTTCCTACAGAAATTTATAAAGTATTTTTTTCACAATTTTATTTCATTAATAATTTATTTTTAAATGCGTTAGTATGTGAAAAGTGTTCTAGGAAATCAGACTTGTGCATTTCTCTATGCTTCTTTCTTTTTTTTTTTTTCTTTTTGTATGTCATTGTTGAGTTAAGTTTTGAAAATCTCAAAGAGAATATATTAATCCAAAGTACTTGTTATTGCCATGTTCCTTCAATTTGAAATATTACATTATAAAATTCAGTCATCTGTTGCACATTGTGATTGGAAGCCAACAGAATATTAATTATGTGTCGAGTATTTTTGCTCAAATACTATTTTATGCCTTTGGCTCTAAGATTACGTACTTATGTGAGTATGTCACTGGTATCTTCCCATTGACCCAATGTAGACTTCACAGCCCGAAGTAGAATGAATAATAGTATGAGCAGCTAAAACAAATGGGGTGTAGAACTTCATGGTGTCATCTAAAACGGTAGTACAAACAATTATTTCAGAAGAATATATGAAGAGAAATTCAATTTACTACATTTTTGTATGATATCAATTTGAAGTACTTGAAAGGGAAGCTATATTATGTTATTTCACAATATGGGAATTTCTTAGCACATTTTTCAATATAGAAATATAAAGAATTGGTGAATTAAATCTTTTCTTAGAAATCTTTCTCTTCACCGTTGTGTGTTTGGAAGTGTGCAGACTTGATACTCCTAATTATCTAGTTAGTACATTGTTAATAATATTAATGTTGGTTTTTACAAATAGCATTTATACTGTGAAATAATTCTATTAAAACTTAATGATTTTGAAAAGGGTGTAGATTAGTCATTGTTTTGCGTGCATTTACTTCGTTTTCTGTGATATTTGAGCTGTTAATACAGGTAAACTTTTTCTAGTGCATGTAGGAATAATTTGTATCGCACAAAATGTTGCTTTCTCAAATATCGTATGAGGAATGTTTGTTGACATAAATGACAGTGACTGAAATGTTTGTTGCAAAAATTATTAATATTGTCAGTTGAACAGCATAGATTTTAATGCTTTTTATGTCCACATGTTTGTTGAAAGTTGGAATGTTGTTCCATGAAGATTCATCAAGGTTTCAAACAAGGTATGCAAATTAATGAGTGTATAAATAACGTGAAATTGATTGTTATATTATTTCAAGGCATCATTAAAATTGTTAAGCACATTTTGAGAATATGATTGCATAACTGGTATCTAATGCTAGGTATTTATTGTTATTTGTTAATTTTGAATATCTCTTTGCTTGTATCAAAGAAAGAATAATGAAATAGTGCCTATGTACTTTGTCAATGTGGTATAATAATCTTATGTTGTTTATACAAAGGCTGCAAAAACGATCTCTTTATACCATCACTGTATTATATTATTATTATTATTATTATTATTATTATTATTATTATTATTATTATTATTATTATTATTATTATTAAAGTTGCTAATCATTCTAGAACCATTCATTTAGATACGCATTGAAATTGTGTTACCAAAATAATTATTGCAGGTATGACTTTATTGAGTATTCTCAGGTTTTCTAAAATGTGGAAATATTCATAAACCCTTGTGGCTTACAGTGAATATTTCCCTGACACAAACACCTTTTTTTGTGAAGAAGAATTAAAATTTGTTTCCTTCTGTAACATATTGTTAATATTTGTTGAAGGTATCATATATCATTTTTGTTTCTTGATTTCAATGTTTCATATCCTAATGGTATTGATTCTTCTGAATATGTGTGTTTTTCTGTATTTTCATGCCATGCCACTTACCAATATTCTGTACATGTCATGTGATACTTGATATAATTGGTCCCTTAGTGCCTTTGTATGTCAGTTTCATTGGTGTGAATGTTCCCAGTTACTTTCAGGCCAAACAGAATATTATTTTTAATACAGTAATTATTGTTTCTTCATTGTGGGAACTGTCATATTTAATCTACATATAGATTCTGAATGTTGTAATGTGATTATTACTGCTCTGAAAAGTTGTTACAAAGTTGTTGTTCATATTTGGGAATGCAATAAAACATTTCATTGAAGCATTAAAATTTGGTTGTGCATTTTTTGCTATTAATTGCCTTAGTTATGAGTACCTAAAAATCTAATGAAACAGTTATTGATTCATGAAAAGCCAGCAATTCATGTGGTCTCCTCAGCATCCTAATGATGTGGTAATGATGTTATATCAGATTTCATGTATTTCCCATATAAACCGATGGGAGTAAGAAGTCCTGTTAATTTTTGGAGCCATAAATCTGAATAAAATTATTTATCTTTTAATTCTTTATAATATTAGATGATTTATCACTTGGATGACAAGAATATTTTGATTTGCAAGTAGTTAATACTAAGAACAATGGACAGAAACCAATATTAAGGGGGTGACTAATGCTTTTACTTAATACAGGTGTTTTGATAACAAGATTACAACAAAAATACTAATTCACTATTACATTAGGCAGTGGTGCCCAGAAGGCATCTGGGGTAACTTTTCTGAGGTCCCAATTAGTTGAGGCCCTGAAACGTTTTGTCATTGAAAATATAAAATTGTATTAACTTTTAATTCAAGTGAACTGCTATCAGTTATTTCAATTCTCTCTGGGTTTTTATTGTGTGTGTGTGTGTGTGTGTGGGTGGGTGGGGGGCTTTTATTCAAAATAGTCCCAGGCCCCTAGTTTTCTCTTGGTGTCCCTAGGAAGAGGCAAAACACGTACTTTATTGTCTGCAGAATTTCATATTGAAATAAATTATTTTTAGATAATTTTAGGCAATTAATATTTTCAAAAAATAATCCTTATTATTTGATATTCACTTTAATATGGTTACTTGAAGTTTGGGAGAAAAAACCATGTCACTTGAATCATAAAAACAGGACATTGCACCAAAAATCAGGACATTTGAAACAATTTATAAAAAAATAGTTATAGACTTATTAATTCAACATTACTTTTTCTTTGTTTTGGAATTGTTCTACCATTAATAGCATTCAAAGGGAGTTAAAAATAAAATATATTAATATATATGAAATTAAATGTGTAATATAATTTAAACAATTATTCCTAATGTGATAAGCTATACTTCAGGAGAGTTCAGTTTTCCATAATAATATCGCCTGAAGTGGCTCTAGGTATCGACTGTCTCTGCAATGCCTCTAATCTGGAGGTCCTAGGGTTTAAGTCCCGATAGTGGCAGAATTTTCGACACTACGTGGGTCGAAGTCAACCGCTATCTGGTGGAAGATTCTAGTGGGCGGCTGCACTGACCAGTAGTTTTCCGTGGTTTCTCCTGCCAACACCACGCGCCTTACAAACGGTCCGCGCGCGGTCATTCCTTCCTATCCCCTCATTTATTTATTTATTTATTTATTTATTTATTTATTTTACGTCAAAAACAGTTAAAAACTGTGTGACGTGCTACGGGGAGAAGTGCATTCTGTGCACGTTTTCATAATTCTGTGATTCCTACCCTAAGCCATATTCTACTTGAATTTTGAATACAGAAAGAAAATGAGCGTTTTTTGCAAGGATTGTTTACAAAATATTCGCTACGGTGTAATAAAATCTATTTTCAAGGACATTTGGAGAAAGAATCATCAATAAATTTGGGCTCTTATTCCTCATGTCCTTCGTGAGGGAATACTACTTTCTGCCACGACGACGTCGAGAACGATAATTTGAATAACTATATTTCCCATTGGATTCTAGAAGACGTGCACAGATAATGAAGTTACATTTATGTCCAGAAGCAGAAACAAGGGCCCATCTCCGCATTTGCTCAAAGGACCAGGGAAACTGGATGAAAATCCTGATCGAAATGGGGGTCTTTGACCCAAAAGCCTCCTCTCACACTCGCACACAAAACATACACACAAATGCACTGCATTACTAGAGAGAGGATTTTTATGTCATTAAATATTTTTTTGCCTATACTTATCGGTCTCAAAATTGTAATCTTGTCGAATCCTCGCTCTCCTAACTCAATATCCAAATTTTTCGTTACATATTTTTACATATTTATTACTTACTATATTACATATTTTCCTATTTTCACAAAATATTTTTTATTCTATAAATTTTCTTGAATTTTATTACGAACTTTTTATGTAGAGATGTATTTAAAAAAATCAGCATTTTCCCTTCATTATTGGTGAAATCTAAGTGTGAAAAGTATCACTATCGCCACGTTTCGTGACCTTTGACCTTAATTTCCGAGAAACTTTTGCGATCGCCGACGTTGTACTTTCGATGACGATAGATGGCAGCTGGCCAAAGAATGGAGGAAGACCTTAAACCCAGTCCACGCCAAGGAAACTAGAAAAAATTTCTACGACAAAGTCTGTGCCATTCTGTAGCACCTCTATTGCTCTACCACTCTCAAAAAACCTTCCACTGCGCATGCCCGAACGTGACCTCTCCCTCCAAAGCTCCTAATATTTCCCCGCCTGTCTGCGCTCTTTGTCACAACATAGCTCTCTCTCTCTGTCTTTCTCTCGTGGGTCGCGCGGTAATTCAACAAACTGATGAGCGAGAAGGATCAGTTGGAAGGCAGCTTACGTATTTCTTTAGTAGGGGTTGTCCAAACGATCAACAGAAAATAAGCTATATCGTGATGAAGAGTTTCGGTCTCCAGTCCCTGTTTGACCGTGGCTAGTGAGCAGTGACAGTGTGCTTTACACAGTAGCTGCTGTTAGTCACAAAAACCCAATTATTACAAATAATTCAAAGTATATCCATTAAAAAACGATAGGTCGTTGATCAAATAATCATTGAACATGGCCACATTCCTCTCCGTTTTCCACCGTACCATCCACATCTAAATCCAATAGAACTTGTTTGGGGATTTATAAAAGGGCGCGAGGCAGCAGAAACAATTGGTGCATCCTTAAAAGAAAAGGAAACGTTTTGCAGAGAAGCGTTTGCACAATACAGTGCTGAACAATGGAAGAAATCCTGCGAGCATGTGTAGGGAATAGAGGCGACATAATAATTCAGATAATGTGATGGACCAACAAACGATGTATTCATTTCTTTGGACACACCTGGGAGTGCGTATTCCTCTTTTGACGAAGAGGGCAGTGATGAGTGACGGTCAGCGCGATCGCTGCGTCTTGCAGTCGCCTCTCCTTGTCGCCTACGCGCTTCCTTATCGTCGAGAGGGGAAATTTCAGACGCCACAGTGTGGGGGCAGCCTCCGAGAGTTTACCAGAGGTACGTCCACCATGATGTTTTTTTGCGAGCGGTTCAGCTATAGTTACTTTATCGTATACATACGTATATACGGGAGTATTATACGTAGTGTAGAGAAAGTTATGTAATGCTGCGGAAAATCGATTTCGAGATTTCAACGGAAATACAGGTTTTGGGGTCCCCTGATACCGAAAAAGTGATTTTTTTGAAAACGTCTGTCCGTCTTTCTGTCTGTGAACACTATTAGCGCCTAAACCATCCGTACGATCTTTTTTCAATTGAATCCGCTGTTAATCTGGCTCTACTTGAAGCTTTGAAATTTTGAAAAACATTCTTTAAAATTTGGGGTACTTTACATCAAGCCTTAAAAACATTTTCAAAATTTTCTCAAAAACAGCTCCAATTTTTTTCTTTAAACTTCTTGTGAGAATAGAGTAAAATTACTTATAAACGTGGCATTGTTCCGATTTTCGTGGTTAACTCTGAATTTTCGAAAATTGTAAAAGTTTGAATTTTTGTCGGCGTCTTCCTACAATTATAAAATTGAAATGAAATTTGTTGCCCATAATTAGTTCTTTCATTAAGGTCAAGTACATTTTTTGAAAAATGTTAGTAGTTTTCGAGCAAATGTTCGTGCAATATTAGCAATTTTAAAGAATTACAAAAACAAGATTTTCTGAAATGAAACAGCTCCAAATTTTGTATCTAATTTTTTTGTACGAATAAACAAACCTTATTTGATGACATAAACGTCATTTTGAGAATTGATTTGTTTTTTCAAATATTACAAAAATGTAATTTTTTTGACTTGTTTCTCACGTCGGTAATATTTACATGAGATGCGATTTTTTCATATTATTATATTTATGAATACCTGTGCTTTAAATAATATCATATAAAGTTTCTCGAAAACTCAACTGTTATGTATTAAAATGAGCTCAAAATTCTGCATATTCAGAAACGCTCAAACGCCTTTTTCTCGAAAATGGCTCCAATTTTTTCATTACATTTATTTCCTTTTTAAATATCTCTCACGTCTTTAATATGCACATTTCCATTGGTTTGTATACATTAATGCATTTGCGAGTGGAAATGCTTCCAATGACTTAAAATGAAGTTGTTCGAAAACCCAATAGATTCCGGTGAAAACGAGCTTCAAATTTCGCATTTTCACTAATGCGTAATCGCCAATTTTTTTAGAACGGTTTTAAAATTTTTCAATGAAAATTTCTATTTAGGATGAGATTTTACCCTTTTTTAATATTCTTGAAGTAATATTTCGGTTCTACAATTAAGAAACCGAAATGTTGAGAAAATGTTAAAAAATGTACTTTGGGCGACTATAGATGGCAGCTGGCAAGAGGATGGGACAACACCAGTCACTCCACACCAAGGAAATTATAAACCTTTACTACGACAAAGCCTGTGCCATTCTCTGGCACCACTAGTTTAAATTCAAACGTAGACCTCAAATTGTAAGTTTGTTTTAAAGTAAATTGATATTCATAATTATATATTAGGTAACTTTTATATTTATTGATAAAGTATAATTAATTATTTTAAATAAATGTAGATTTTGGTTTCAAATAGCTTCGAAATAATATGATTACTACTTGTCACAACTTTCCCTAAATTAAAATGAATTTTTTTTTTCGTTAACATTTAAAAAAATAAAACTGACTTTAATCTCAAAGTTGAAATTTTTACTGAAGTTTAGTATAATTGCGATCTAGAACGTGTTCAATTTGCGATTTGTCTTTGGGATTTGTTCAATTTGAGATTTTTTTTTCAAGTCAAGGCTATGATTCCATTCCTTCTTTGAGAAATTACTCTCTGAGAATCGAACTTGGTTCATTCGCGTTCCATAGATTTGGTTGCAAATATTTTCCAAATAAAAAATGTAAAGTAGATAATTAAAATTTCGATTTGTAGGCCAAAGTACTGAATCCAATGACTTTTATTTTAAATTGCTAGATCAACCCAGCGCTGAGTAATTTAGAAAAGAGTAAAAGTCTGCAAACCCGAAAAATGGCGCACGGCGTGAATTAAAAATGGCCGCCATTTGTAAACCAGGAACAATAAACAAAAATATAAAAATGTTTGTAAATAACCAAAATATAAGGAAATTTATATACAAAGTATGATTTTTTTTCGAGATTGTCGAGCGACCAGTGCTGGACCACTTAAAATGGTTTGACCCTTGCATGAGAGAAAAAATACGTTGTGTGAAGCAGTGGCGAAGCGTCAGGGTAAGCAGAGTAAGCTGAGCTATCCCAAAGCATCTTGAAGGAGGGGAGAAGTATCTCTTCACTAAACAAAAATAAAAAATTGTAAATTCATGTCGTTTTTTAGCTAATTAATACGGTACGTACACGCACCAAATTCATTTTTCTGTTCTTATGCATATTCAATATGATGTGTCTCCGTCACAGCGCCGCCCGGTGGTACGGGTGAGGCGGAATCTCGTCCGCCTAACGCCGTAAGGCCTCATTCACTATGCAAACTTAAACGTAACCGTAACGTAGCCGCAAAACCTAGAAATGGGTTATAAAGCGAGATCATTCACAATGCCTTGACGTAAACGTAGACGTAAGACGTAAACTTAAGAGGTCGCAAGCTCCAAGCTTCTACGTTTAAGTTTACGTCGAAATTCTACCGAAGACCAATCAGAGAGCAGCGTGAAAAAAACAAATGCACAACGAAATCCGCGAGAAGGAAGGTCCACTCCAGATCGATTCTTGTTTATGCGTGTGTATTGGTGTGTATAGTCGAAAGGTAGAGCAGAGAAGTTTGTGGAGTTTTGGTACGAGTTGCGAAGTGTTGGTTCGAAATGGCAAACAAAATTGTGACCTTCGATAATGCAAATGCAAAAGGCGAAATCGATAGGAGAGTCGAAAAAAATGCTAGATACGAATCGATCAATATGTTGAATTCTGATTGGTTCAGGCAAAACCTACGTTCCAGCTTACGTTTGCCATTGTGAATGATCGTTTCTACGTGAAAAGTTTACTGCATAAGTTTACGGCTTACGTTACGTTTAAGTTTGCGTTGTGAATGAGGCCTAAGATAGCTGTAGGCCAGGGACAGGGCGCGGGGAAGTGAGCGCGCATGCGCATTGAGTAGGCTGGCTCGGTGTTTGGGCAAAAGTTTAGGCCGGCCTTACAAGTCTATAAGTAATTTAAACTCTTGCCGGCAGGCTCTCTTCACCACAAGCTTGCGTGAAACTTCCGAAAATGACCGCTAGATGTCATTGGGCATCTTCAAGTGTCACTAACATCACGAGTAAAACATTTATTTATTCCAAATTTCATTATTAGAGTTCCTATGTTGCTAATTCATTAAGAATAATATTGAGAATGTTCACTTTTTCCTACATTATTTAGCTTTGTGTTAATTAAACACGATCATTTAAAAAGGTTAATTTTAAATATTTATGGGATGGTATCGCGGCGAGAGTGTGAATCCCCCAATAGTATTGTATTGTGGAACGATAAAAAAGGATCTGATGAGTGTGATTTCATTTCGTAAGTTGATTGTATAGCATATTCGTGTGTAGGTTACAAGTGAAATGCCGTTGGCCTGCAACTGCATGTCGCTGTGTCTCATTGACAATGAGCACTCTAAAAATAAAACATATTTACGTAATTCTAAATCAAATAACATACTCTCCAACTTGGCTAGTATTTTAATAGAAACGAAACTTTCTTGTACATGTTCGCAAGATGCTATGTTAAAAGAAAGAGTGGCATTTTTTATGACGAAAACCAGACATTGAGAATTTATTTTAAAAAAATGCAAACAATTTAGATAGTCGCGTACTTTTGAAAACAAGGAGTATACATCAATTATAAGTAAGTAGTTCCATTAACAATTCTTTTTTCAATTCTGCAGTAGACCTCTTCTTGATTTGAGTATTGTTGCATGATTGAATATTATTATTATTATTATTATTATTATTATTATTATTATTATTATTATCATCATTATTATTTCCTATTTTGTGTAGATATACACTGATACCGGGGTTTTCAAAATCACCCAAGGCAACAATGGTTTGCACATAAAGTGGAACAAGAATATATTTTGTTTTTTATATCCGTCAAATCAGGCTTAAGAATTTACGGACTATATTTGCTGTTCCCAATAATGCGGCTTTTTGAATTGTCCGTAAATGCTTTTCAGTCAATTCTAACTTCTTCGCAATCCCTTGCCATTCCTTGGTGACCAATCCATTCGCTGACACCTCTACTGGAAGCACTTCCACTGCGCGCAATCCATAAATGTCCTTCAATTCAACAGCCAGGGGTTATTTCCTCTTTTTCTCAGCAACAGTTCTTACAAGCCGGTCATCTGTAGGAACTGCAACATCAGTGATGCATGATGTTTTAGAAATTGTATCAAACAGAACAATATCTGGTCTATTTGCATTCACTGTTCGGTCAGTGAAGATTACACTATCCTACAGAATTCGAGCTCGATCATTGCTGATTACTTGCTCAGGTTTGCACTTACAATACGGTTGTTCACTCTCTACGAGGTCGTATCTCTTGGCAAGGGCTTGGTGGATTACTTTGGCTACGCAGTTGTGTCTCTTCAGGTATTCTGTTTGTGCTAATGGGGGCATCCACAGCAAATATGCTGGATTGACTCGTTGGTGGATTTACATCGGCTATCAATGTGCTGACCCATGATGAATTTTTTTAAGCTCTGGTTTTGACTACTTGGTCTTGAATGGAGAAAAGAAATCCTTCGGTCTCACCGAAGAGGCCTCAACATTAAATGTGAGAGGCCTAAAAATTTAATGTTGAAATATGATAAAAAAATTGTAAAAATGTTACCACGTAAGATGAAATATATAGGATATAGTTTTGTTATTTCTTCTGGGGCATAACAGTGTAACTCCAATACAAAAAGGTTGTTTCTCTCATGGGCATATACAGATGAAAGGTACTATAGAATTGTAAAACATCATATGTAAACAACATTGTGAATTAATGGACTTCATCAATATATGTAAAAATTATTTAATTTTCAGAATAACATTATTTATTTCCTTATTTTGCATGCATTTTGCATGTTCTGGTATCATTGATGATTAAAATTAAATGCATTGTATTTTATTGTAAATTCTAGTTGTTTATTCAATATAAGCCTAAAAGGGTGTAAAAGTTGTCAAATCTCTTCATGATATCATTTGATGTAGTTATCATGTTCTCTGGCAGATGGCGAGACCATAGAATATATACCCCATTTCTTCTTACGTTCTATGTCAGCTCCAATACGAACTTTCCGTGCTATGTTCCGCCCACTGCCATCAGGAGCGCTTTTGTCAACTAAAATTTTAAGATTTTCTCCCGTCACTCTAAAGGCCCATTCACAATGCAAACATAAGCATAAGCATGGCGTTAACATAAAAGTTAGGACTACGTCTACAAGTGGACTCATTCACAATGCGTTCGCATAAGCATAATACGTACGACGTTAACTTAAGAGCTTGCAAGCTTCAAGCTTCTGTGCTTATGCTTATGTCAGACATAAGGAATGAGCCAAACACAGTTCGTTAACTCAAAATCGAGCATCGAAGTCGATAGGCGAACTATTCATGTCGATTCGTGTGCTGCATCTCATAGCCAATAGAAACTCTTATTTTGCCTATGTTTATGTTCGACATTGTAAATACGCCAACTCTTCGCTTGTGTTAATGTCTATGTCTATGTGTTATGCTAATGTTTGTGATTGCGTTGTGAATGGGCCTTAACAGCGCCGACGAAAAATAGTTCTCGCGGTGGAATACTGGTATTGAAAATCTATAAAAGGGCTTCCAGCCTTCTTGACAATTGCCACTCAGCCACTCTGATCTAACCTGTATTAATGTTAACTTTGGACTTTGTTTGAAATTGAATATTTATAAATTATGAGTGTGTCCGGTCATTGTGGTCGTTAGTATGTTTTATAATAATGTTTTAAATAAGGTTCTTTACAATTGCAGCCCGAGGTGGCATTTTGAGTGGCGATGCTCACGAATTTGACGTATGGCTATAGATCAAAAATGGTTTTATGGTTTAATTATGTTGCGCTTAGCCTAAGAATGTGTTATTGAGTAATTGTAATGGTTTCATATGTATAATGGTTTATTCTCTTGCAGCACATTTTATGTACTGTATGTATGCGTCCTTTTTATGACGCACTGCCATGAGTTAGACACTTTCTAGGCGCATTTGAATTGAATTGAATTTGCCTTATTTTACGTGGCGAGACTCAGGCCATGAGGCCTGCTCTTCCGTCTGACCACGCAAATTCCGTTACACTCCTTTCACCAACCATGGGAGAAAGAAGGTATTACTTGGGCGACGAAACAGGCGATTTGAATTTAGCTCAGAGGCATCATTTAGGCTTGAGGGTCTTTTACATGCAGTAAATGTACTAACATGGGACAGCCGGCTTTACTTCCCCTCCGAAGGAAGGCGTACGAAGGATTTTTTCGCCCTTAAAAAATCCACGGCTTCGATCGGGTTTGAACCCGCAAACTTGGGTATAGCAGTCCAATACGCTAACCGCTACACCATCGCCGCCTCATTTGACATATTTTTGATGGCAACTAGGTTGCTAATGTAAATTTTCGTGCCTTTGGTAAGACGAGTTCCGCACTGGGCACTTGCAAGGGTCGTGCAGCTGTGTGTTCTATTTTCTTCTATTTATTTAGTCAAAAACAGTCAAAAACTGCACGTGACTTTGGGGGGAAAAATCATCTGCGCACGCTTTCTTGAGTTTCAGAATCCCTTCCCAACAATTTAACTATTAATAGTTGAAAGATTAATAATAATAATAATAACAATAACAACAAATTTAAAAAGCGAGAAATTAACATTTCAAAAACTAGATATTTCTTTTTTTTTCCTAGGGCTTTTATCCAGCCGACAGCCGGTTGCCCTTTACGTCCCAAAGGGACGCATACTCGACCATACACTGGACAAACACTTGCGGGCTCCTCTGATCTGGGGTCAGCAGAACGCGAGGCCCTCCGCGACAACACATACACAAATTCAAGGGACAAACAGCCATGCCCAAGGCGGGACTCGAACCCGCGACCCTTCGGACCGAAGCGATGAGTCGGTACTCGGTCTTAGCCACCTCGGCCATCCAGGTCGGCAACTAGATATTTTCGTTGCCAAATTATAGCAACTTATTTTTAACGGTAAAGAAACAAACAGACTTGATTTTTCTGTATTGTTAACAAAATAGAAATTCACCCTAAGCTCTACTACCACTACAAGCAAAGGAAAGTTCAACAAAACGTGCGCATAGTGAAGCTACATTTACGTCCAGAAGCAAATCAATTTGTTCAATGGATCAGGGAAACTGGACAAAAACCTGATCGAGATGGGGGTCATTGACCTGGAAGTACATTATTTGTTACAGGCATATTGAGTCTTTTTTTTAATTATACAAAGCAAATGTAAACTAATTCATTATACTATATCTTGTTTTTGTTAAAGTAAACATTATGTTTCTTTTTGGCGAACAGTATAGTCTCTAATTGTATAGAAACAGTTTTGCAGCAGAAAAGATTTTACTTTTAATTTAAATTTGTGTACCAATTTTAATTGTTTAATTTCATCTGACAATGCATTGTAAAGTAGCGTACATGTGTTGTAAGGTTGCCGTTAAATATTCATGTTGATTAATGTGTTTGAATTTGTACAGATGTAATTGAGCTTCTTTGTTTGAAGCTATTTTGGCGGCGTTTCGAGTCCGTGCCGGGACGATAGCCGGTGACTCGCATGAAAAACGTCCGTCCTCCAGGCCCCGTAGTCAGCAGTCACGCTGCCTGGGTAACGCTGTGGCGACACCTGATGGCCATCGCGGGTTAACCCCGTTCGCTCACAGCAATTTACGTGCTGCAAGGTGTTTTTTTGGTAAAAGAAGGAAACCATTTAATATATAAAGGTTATGCGCAACAATGATCCATAGGCATACTATTGTTGATTAATGATGTAATGTTGAAAGAAGTGTAAAATAATCTTTGAAAGTACAGCTTATCATGTAATTATGTACATTATTTAAATAGAGCGTCTTGAAACAAGAGCTTTGTCATTTTGCACTTACTATATTACGCTGTTTTCTCTATGTTCCCAAATTGGATTTACTTTTGAGGGGAAAACAGTACGTAAAGGTAATTCTGTATAAATTGCTGTTAATGTTTTTTTGTAACGAGGCAGTTCTTGCCTAGAGTTGTATTATTGCGTAATTCCTGTGTAATTTCTGCTTCTCAGCGATCCATGTAACCAGGCTTCTACCTGAGTATTTAATTCAAATTTGTATTCTTGGTTATGAATTGAAATTCTGTTTCGTGCAATTTTTCTTGTTGGCAAACTATTTAATTGTTTACTTGTTCTTCCTTGATGAAGTTCCTATGACCAAGGGAATTTGGGTTAGTCCCGCTCTTTTCCCTTAGGCTCCCATGCCATTAGAAAGAAAAGTTTTCCTTTTCCTTTCTTTTTTAGTATTTTGCGATTCAGGATAGGAAATACAATTGTCGCATTTATTTGCGACTGGCGACCGTTTTTATTTATTGATTAAAATTTGTCCACTCACCTATTCCCCTTGAAAGATAACACTAATTGCACTGTTTAATTTGGCGTACATTTCTTTTTAGTGTATTCTTTGGTTTTTTCAACATTAAATGTGAAGAAATCGCCTCTAATGTAAATATTACCGACGTGAGAGACAAGTCAAAAAAATTAAATTTTTGTAATTTTTCAAAAAACAAAAGAATAGAGCAATATGGTGTTCATGTCATCCGATAGGGTGCATTTGGTATTATCCCTACCAAACATTTGAAAAAAATTGGGAGCCTTTTTGAGAAAATCTGATTTTTGTAATTTTTTAAAATTGCAAATATTGCACGCGCTATTGCACGAAAACTAATTGACCTTAATGAAAGAACTCCTTATGTACGACAAATTTTATTGGAAACAAAAATCTCCATCTTCAATTTTATAGTTGTAGGAAAACGCTGAAAAAATTCAATCTTTTAAAATTTGGAGTTAACCGTGAATATCGGTCTTATGCCATCTTTTTAAGTGTACTTTAATCTATTCTTACAAGAAATTAAAGGAAAAGTTTGGAGCCGTTTTTGACAAAAGTTTGAAAATTTCTGGAGGGCTTCATGTAAAGTACCCCCAAGTTTTAAAGAATGTTTTTCAAAATTTCAAAGCTTCAACTAGAGCCAGATGGACAGGGGTTTCTTCGATTTGACAAAGTTCGTACGTGTGGTTTAGGCGCTAGTAGTTTTCACAGATGGACAGACTGACGGACAGAGAGACAGACTGACAGATAGACGGACGCACGGACGTTTTGAAGAGAACCCCTTTTTCGGTGTCAGGGGACCCCAATACGTGTATTTCCGTTGAAATCTCGAAATCGATTTTCCGCAGCATTACATAACTTTCTCTATACTATGTATATTACTCCCGTATATACGAGATTGTAAAAACAATGTATGTCTTCAAATTGTATTCTCTTCTCTGTTCTATCAATTACTTACGAGAAAAATATTGTCTGAGCAAGATCTTGCTTTCGTAAATCCCATTTTTTATTCGAACAATACATTTACTGTGATGTTTTTGAGCTTACAATTATTTTCGCGAATATTTTGTTCGTCGTATTCAATGATGATATACTTCGGTACTTTTCACAGTCTGTTCGTGAGCCTCTTTGGAAAATAGGAACTATTATTTTTTCTTCTGTTCGGTCGATATTTTTTGCTGCTGCCAACATTGATTTAAGAAATCAAGCAATTTGTGTTTGAATTTTGAGAGGTATTTAAAGAGCTCTATATTTATACTGTCTGCTTGAGGGGCTTTTCTGTTTTTACAATTATGTAGAGCTTCCTGCAATTCTTTATGTCATATTCTATCGGAGAGACATGTGTTGTTCTCTTCATGATCCTTGTATTTGCAATCTAGGTTTTCTTCATATCATGGGAATTTGCAGAGTTTAAGTCAATCTTCTTTATTAAGAAGCCCTAAGTTTGCTGCGTCTTTTTATTCTCTACTAGCTGACCCGGCGAACTCTGCTTCGCCTTAACAGCCGGTCCCATCTTTTTCTCGCGTCGCACTCACTGTGAGAAACTGTACTATCCATGTTGCACTCGTGATAATAAAGCAATTGCAGATTTGTGTTTTTCTCTCAAACAAAGAAGAATTTAAAAAACGCTCTGATATTAAATAGATAATTAAAAAATCTATTACGTAGCAGATCGTTTTTTTAAATTGATTTTTGTTTAAGAGAGAAATACAAAGCTGTAATCATAGGGACCGGCTGTTAAAGGCAATAAATAAGCAGATTTTGAAGGTTATTAAGTTAAATTGTTTATTAGAAAATACAAATAAAAAATTAAGTAGATTAATCATTCATTATTGTTCCTGTATTTTCGTGCATAGGTTGCACTCTTCAGTTAAGTACCTTGTGATACACGACATTTTTTGTTTTATTATCAGGCGCAAAAACAAACAACGCAGATGATCTTCCGACCCGTGAACATGCCACATATAATTGACCATGGGAAAAACATGGATATTCTAGATTCAAACCACAAACTTTCAAGGATTGGCCTTGTGAATTGTTGATGGTCATGGCGAATGCAAGACGGATCGGAAATTGAAGTCTTTTAAATTGAAACGTCATATCGGTTGGAATCATCGGGATCCTCGGAATGAGAACTTCCTCACCTTCGAATTTTTCTTTGAGTATCGTCGCGTAAATTACATTGTTCATCAATTTTCTAACCACCAAACGCGTACCGTTGCACAGTTTTGGTTGGTTTATGTTTCGAAGCATGATTACTACGAAGCCAACTTTTAGGCGTAAATTGTGCGGTGGTAAGCCAGGCACATCCAAGGAGTTTAAAAATTCAATTATATAGTTGGTGGCTTCATCTTCATTCGTGACGCAGTCAATAGATTTGAATGAACGCTTTTATTAGCTTCATTTGTGTCTTTGCTTGATTGCTTGCTTGTTCTCCGCTGCAGAACGCTTCTGCACCGAAAACTTAGGCGAAAAGGCGCGAAAACATACGAAAACGCATGAAAACGTGCGAAAACCCTCGAAAACGTGCGAAAACCCGCGAAATCACGCGAAAACGTGCGAAATCACGCGAAAACGTGAGAAAACGTGAAAAAACGTGCGTTATCACACAGGAACGCTGTTGAACGGGATAAACAGTATCCTATGTCCGTCTCCTGGCTCTAAGCTTCCTGCTCAACAAATCGGTACAGCCGTTCTTGAGTTATAAATAGAGTAACTAACACGACTATACAAGTATATACATATAACGGCGAACGAAAGGCGGCTATCATTATCGCCTCCTGTTATCAGTGCGGCGTTACAACAATGGGTTACAACAGGCAACAATGACCGCTAACATACGAAATCACGATAAAACGTGCGAAAACGTGCAAAAACGTGCGTTCTCACACAGGAACGCTGTCGAACGGGACAAACAGTATCCTATGTCCGTCTCCTGGCTCTAAGCTTCCTGCTCACCAATTTTCAGCCAAATCGGTACAGCCGTTCTTGAGTTATAAATAGTGTAACTAACACGACTTTCTTTTTATATATAGAAGACTAGCTGACCCGGCGAACTCTGTTCCGCCTTACAGCCGGTCCCATCTTTTTCTCGCGTCACACTCACTGTGAGAAACTGTACTATCCTTGTTGCACTGCGTACGTGCAAAAACGTGCGTTATCACACAGGAACGCTGTCGAACGGGATAAACAGTATCCTATGTCCGTCTCCTGGCTCTAAGCTTCCGGTACAGCCGTTCTTGAGTTATAAATAGTGTAACTAACACGACTTTTATATAGATATAACGGCGAACGAAAGGCGGCTATCATTATCGCCTTCTGTTATCAGTGCGGCGTTACAATGGGTTACAACAATGGGTTACAACAGGCAACAATGACCGCTAACATGCGAAATCACGCGAAAACGTGCGAAAACGTGCATTCTCACACAGGAACGCTGACGAACGGGATAAACAGTATCCTATGTCCGTCTCCTGGCTCTAAGCTTCCTGCTCACCAATTTTCAGCCAAATCGGTACAGCCGTTCTTGAGTTATAAATAGTGTAACTAACACGACTTTCTTTTATATATATAGATTTAAATGTTTCTGTATTTTATAAGCCGTAGCCTGGCGACGTGTGCATCATTTTCAATATTTGAGACGTATATTTCCCAGCTCTCCTTATGTGCTGTTTTATCAAGTGCCTTGGTTTCCTATCTCTGAGTTCTATATTCTTCCAATGTGTCTAGAATTTACTTTGTGAGCCACTGTAAATATAGTTTTTCCTTCTGTTCAAAAGCATACTTAAGTTCTTCGTTCCAAATATGTAGCCCTTTTCTTGTTTTGTATATTTTCCTGTTTTCAAGAGTTTCAGAGAGATTTTGCAAGACGGAAATCAATTGTCGTAGTACGTAAACATTATCGTCAAAAGGAGTTTTGGCTTGTCGTACAATCGAAATCGTACGTTAAAACTAAGAACTAATTGGAAGTGAATCTAATTGGAACCTTTATCAGGATCTAAAAGCTTTTCTAAAAACATCTATATATCTCTGACTATTTTTTCATTTGTTAGGATTACAAGATAGAAAATACATAATACATGAAATATCATTATATCATACGAATATGTAATACTTGTCTATCTCCAAAGAAGACTTTAGGTTCCTAGATAACCCCGCTATTTTACTATAACATATTTATATTGTTTATATTAGGAATGGGAAATATTTGGCAATTATAACGTCCAATGGATAAATAACAATTTTTTCGTGACAATCAATGTGGCCTCAATATATATATATATATATATATATATATATATATATATATATATATATATATATATATATATATATCCAAATCCTAAACAGAAACATTAGTTTATTCCAGGCATATTTGAATTAACTTGAGAAGAAATTAACCATTAAGTTCCTGCCATATTATATTGGTTTATGGTATATGTGTTTTTCATTATTTCCATGCTCATTGTGTGTTAGTGTTGAATTCGTATTTAGTGGTACGCAAAGTGAAAGTTTGTCGTAGGCGACAAAAAAGGGAGAAGGACGGGCTCCGACAATCGAAATCCCGTCATTTGATGCCGGCGCATGCGCAGTACAATTCTCCCCAGAATTGTCGTGTTACGTCTTTCAAATCCACGACTTGCAAAAACTCTCTAATGTCTATAGTTATAGGACCTTTCTCCTTATAGAGATTTACGCGTGCATGGAAAAGTTTTAAAAGTTCTAGTGGATGAACTTTCCAAACTGTTTCCTTTACAGCTTTATTTCGGTGTTTTATTTTTGTCCATCTAGTTGGTAGTACACCTTTCCCTCTCTCCAAGAAATGATCAGAACCTACTTCCATTCCTCTCATCACTTTAACCTTCAGGAATAATTTTCTCATCTTCTCATTTGCTATTAGATAATCTATTATTGAACTGCTCCCTCGGGATGTCCAGGTAAATTTGTGGATCTTTTGATGTCGGAAGAAAGTGTTTTCCATCCGCAATGAATAGAAGTGTACTACATTTTGTAACATCTTCCAAATCAGATTAATTAATACTTCACCGTTTGTGCCAATTGATTTCTGTATGGGCTGTCGTCCAATTCTAGAATCCAGATAACCTCTAATAATAATATAGTAAGTTTTATTACTTTCTTGCGACAGCTTACGCAGTTGACAGAAAGTTGTGTAATACTACACGAAACACGTTAATTTTCGGCAGAAAAACTCTTATTACAGTGTCCTGGTAACGAAAAATTGGATAAATCCAATTGCTAAATTTAGAAGAAAAACTCCTCAAACTCCAAAATCCATGTGTTAATACCGAAAAATGGAATGACGGCAAAACGTCTGTCCATCTGTGAACAACGCTAGCGGCTAAACCGATCAGCCGAATTTCTCCAAATTGATATTCTCTAATCTATCTGACTGATGTCGCGGCTCTTTGAATTTGAAACCGATATTTTAATTCTTGGGGGTACTTTACATGAAACCTCTTGGACATTTTCAAAGTTTAAAAAAAAATGTCTCCATCGTTTTTTATTAAACTGTCTTGTGGTACAGTGTGAAGGACGTTCAAGAGAGTGGTGCAGGTCTCACTTTCGTTGAAAACACTGATTTTTCGAAAATGGCAAAAATTCCAATTTTTTTTCGACATCTTCCTACCACTACCATTAAAAAGACAGATTATTTCCCTTCATGAAATCTGTTCCTTAAAGATAGATTTTGAAATAAGGTCATGAACAATTTTTCGAAAATTTGAGTACTTTCGCGTAATTTTTGTGTGAAATATAGGCGACTTTTACTTTCTCGCTACGGAGTAGAGAGAAAGTCATGTAATATTGCATGAAAAAAATTCCGCAGAAAAACTCTGATTTCAGGGCCCTGGTAACGAAAAAGAGAATAAATGCAATTGCTAAAGTTAGAAAAAAATCCTCTTCACGTGGTATATCCAGAATCCGTGGGACCTTGTTATCGAAAAATCGAATGACGTCAAAGTGTCCGTCTGTGAACAACATTAGCAGCTTAACCGTCAGCCGATTTTGTCCAGAATTGATATTCTCCAATCGATCTGACTGTTGTCGCGGCCCCTTGAATTTGAAACCGATATTTTAATTCTTGGGGGTACTTTACATGAAACCTCTGGGACATTTTCAAAGTTTTCAACAAAAATAGCTCAATCGTTTTTGATTAAATTTTGTTGTTGGATAGTGTGAAGAACGTTTAAGAGAATGGTGCAGGTCTCGTGTTCGTTGAAAACCTTGATTTTTCGAAAATTGCAAAAGTTCAAAATTTTTTCGGAGTCTTCCTACAACTAAAATATTAAAGGTAGAGATCGAGATTGAAGGTAGAGTAGAAAGTAAGCGTTCTGCAAGCCGCAGTTCTCACTCCGTTTTAATTCCTGTATAGCATTAACAATACCAAGAATTACTCACCCCAAAGTATATTATTATATATTATTATATATTATTATTTATATATTATTTTATATATTATTTATTTTATATATATTATTATATATTATATTATTGGCTCCTGGTGGTGTCAATCGGAACTACTCATTCCTACCCTGGTCGCGCCCCGCGGCGCAACCCTGCAGCGGCCACAGTGGGCCGCAACTACACTGCCTGGTACAGTGTACCCACCACACCGATCCTCGGGGCACACTTGCTGTGGTACCCAGCAACAAGAAAAAAAAACTAGTGGTGCTACAAAAGCTCGTACTTTCTGGCATCATTTCTAACTGCTCCGTTATAAACTTGCAAAAGTGTTTTCAACCAGCAACAATTTATTTCTGATCCGAAACCCGAATTCAGATTCTCAGAATTAACTTGCCGACACCCATATCACTACGTCAGAGAAGCGCCGTATGGCAAGAATCAGTGGCGAAGCGTGAGGTTAATTTTTGGATAAGCTGAGTCACGAATATACTGTAAACACATATACTACTTAATTTGTGAAATATCGAATATTTCGAAGATGGAGAGCAGAAGACTAAAATTTTAATAAAATAATAATAATAATAATAATAATAATAATAATAATTATTATTATTATTATTATTATTATTATTATTATTATTATTATTATTATTATTGGAATTGGAGAGTATGTTATTTGACTTAGAATTACGTAAATATGTTTTATTTTCAGAGTGCTCATCGTCAATGAGACAGCGGCATGCTGTTGCAGGCCAACGACATTTCACTTGTAACCTACACACGAATATACAATCAACTTACGAAATGAAATCACACTCATCAGATCCTGTTTGATCTTTCCACAATACAATACTATTGGGGGATTCACACTCTCGCCGCGATACCAACCCATAAATATTTAAAATTAACCTTTTTAAATGATCGTGTTTAATTAACACAAAGCTAAATAATGTAGGAAAAAGTGAACATTCTCAATATTATACTTAATGAATTAGCAACATAGGAATTCTAATAATGAAATTTGGAATAAATAAATGTTTTACTCGTGATGTTAGTGACACTTGAAGATGCTCAATGACATCTAGCGGTCATTTCCGGAAGTTTCACTCAAGCTTGTGGTGAAGAGAGCGCCTGCCGGCAAAAGTTTAAGGGCTGAATTCATAGTCGACACTTAAACTGAGTGTTCTCTTAAGTGGACGAATTATATTCATAAACAGCCCTTGAGTGAAGTCTTAAATGCGCACTCATTCGTATAAGCGAGGCAGCTTGCTCCCTTCAATGGTCCTTATGGTTTTCTCGTCAGTCGTTACCAGTTTTGGTTATATTTTTACGTGGCGTTCACCTACTATCGCATTCGCTTTGTTGCTGTTTAGTTAAAAGTAGTCAATTAAAACGATCCATTTGTGATATGGAAACGTTTTGGATGACGTAACGTAACGACTTCGCAGAATATTTTGAGTTTTATACTCAACACATCCTGCGAAATACAAATAGATATATTAGAGATGGGAGCAATCCATTGAAAATGTATAATGATAGTTCCGAAAGCGGTTTCGTTTTAATAAAACGACAGTAGTTGATTTACTTGTGCCGATGATCGAGATAGTCCCAATGACGAAAAGAGAACTGCCGATTTCATCTTTATTAAAATTTCTTGTTGCATTAAGATTTTATGCAACTTCATCCTTTCAGGTATGTTTCCAAAATTTTTAATTTTGTTGCGCGCGTCAACTCAATACTGGAGTGTCCGCTCGCTGTCAAATTCGACGCTTTTTGTACAAAAAGGAGTGTGTGTGTGTGTAAACTCGGTTACCAAGAACTTGGAATCAGCTGCCGTCAATGCCATGTTGCCACATTTCCCTTTCGCTTAAGGGAACACTCATTCCGCGGTCGTAAGGAATGTCTATGAAATACAAGCGCCTATAAGTGAGCACTTATTTTGAGAAAGCACTTATCACTTAAAAATTCTCTTATTCCTTAAGTGTCGACTATGAATTCAGCCCTAAATTACTTATAGACTTGTAAGGCCGGCCTAAACTTCTGCCTAAACACCGAACCAGCTTACTCAATGCGCATGCGCGCTCACTTACCCGCGCCCCGTCCCTCGCCTACAGCTATCTTACGGCGGACGAGATTCCGCCTCACCCGTACCACCGGGCGGCGCGGTGGCGGAGACACATCATATTGAATATGCAACAGAAAAATGCAACAGAATATGCAACAGAAAAATGAACTTGGTGCTTTGGCCTTCACGATGCTTTGGGCTAGCTCAGCTTACTCTGCCTACCCTGACGCTTCGCCACGGTGGAATGCGTACTGTTGGCAGCAGCAAAAAATATCGACCGAACAGAAGAAAAAATAATAGTTCCTATTTTCCAAAGAGGCTCACGAACAGACTGTGAAAAGTACCGAAGTATATCATCATTGAATACGACGAACAAAATATTCGCGAAAATAATTGTAAGCTCAAAAACATCACAGTAAATGTATTGTTCGAATAAAAAATGGGATTTACGAAAGCAAGATCTTGCTCAGACAATATTTTTCTCGTAAGTAATTGATAGAACAGAGAAGAGAATACAATTTGAAGACATACATTGTTTTTACAATCTCGTATATACGGGAGTAATATACATAGTATAGAGAAAGTTATGTAATGCTGCGGAAAATCGATTTCGAGATTTCAACGGAAATACACGTATTGGGGTCCCCTGACACCGAAAAAGGGGTTCTCTTCAAAACGTCCGTGCGTCCGTCTATCTGTCAGTCTGTCTCTCTGTCCGTCAGTCTGTCCATCTGTGAAAACTACTAGCGCCTAAACCACACGTACGAACTTTGTCAAATCGAAGAAACCCCTGTCCATCTGGCTCTAGTTGAAGCTTTGAAATTTTGAAAAACATTCTTTAAAACTTGGGGGTACTTTACATGAAGCCC
This sequence comes from Teleogryllus occipitalis, assembly GCA_011170035.1. NCBI lineage: Eukaryota > Metazoa > Arthropoda > Insecta > Orthoptera > Gryllidae > Teleogryllus > Teleogryllus occipitalis. The sequence goes on from BLKR01001797.1 coordinate 82,414, forward strand.
TCCAGAAATTTTCAAACTTTTGTCAAAAACGGCTCCAAACTTTTCCTTTAATTTCTTGTAAGAATAGATTAAAGTACACTTAAAAAGATGGCATAAGACCGATATTCACGGTTAACTCCAAATTTTAAAAGATTGAATTTTTTCAGCGTTTTCCTACAACTATAAAATTGAAGATGGAGATTTTTGTTTCCAATAAAATTTGTCGTACATAAGGAGTTCTTTCATTAAGGTCAATTAGTTTTCGTGCAATAGCGCGTGCAATATTTGCAATTTTAAAAAATTACAAAAATCAGATTTTCTCAAAAAGGCTCCCAATTTTTTTCAAATGTTTGGTAGGGATAATACCAAATGCACCCTATCGGATGACATGAACACCATATTGCTCTATTCTTTTGTTTTTTGAAAAATTACAAAAATTTAATTTTTTTGACTTGTCTCTCACGTCGGTAATATTTACATTAGAGGCGATTTCTTCACATTTAATGTTGAAAAAACCAAAGAATACACTAAAAAGAAATGTACGCCAAATTAAACAGTGCAATTAGTGTTATCTTTCAAGGGGAATAGGTGAGTGGACAAATTTTAATCAATAAATAAAAACGGTCGCCAGTCGCAAATAAATGCGACAATTGTATTTCCTATCCTGAATCGCAAAATACTAAAAAAGAAAGGAAAAGGAAAACTTTTCTTTCTAATGGCATGGGAGCCTAAGGGAAAAGAGCGGGACTAACCCAAATTCCCTTGGTCATAGGAACTTCATCAAGGAAGAACAAGTAAACAATTAAATAGTTTGCCAACAAGAAAAATTGCACGAAACAGAATTTCAATTCATAACCAAGAATACAAATTTGAATTAAATACTCAGGTAGAAGCCTGGTTACATGGATCGCTGAGAAGCAGAAATTACACAGGAATTACGCAATAATACAACTCTAGGCAAGAACTGCCTCGTTACAAAAAAACATTAACAGCAATTTATACAGAATTACCTTTACGTACTGTTTTCCCCTCAAAAGTAAATCCAATTTGGGAACATAGAGAAAACAGCGTAATATAGTAAGTGCAAAATGACAAAGCTCTTGTTTCAAGACGCTCTATTTAAATAATGTACATAATTACATGATAAGCTGTACTTTCAAAGATTATTTTACACTTCTTTCAACATTACATCATTAATCAACAATAGTATGCCTATGGATCATTGTTGCGCATAACCTTTATATATTAAATGGTTTCCTTCTTTTACCAAAAAAACACCTTGCAGCACGTAAATTGCTGTGAGCGAACGGGGTTAACCCGCGATGGCCATCAGGTGTCGCCACAGCGTTACCCAGGCAGCGTGACTGCTGACTACGGGGCCTGGAGGACGGACGTTTTTCATGCGAGTCACCGGCTATCGTCCCGGCACGGACTCGAAACGCCGCCAAAATAGCTTCAAACAAAGAAGCTCAATTACATCTGTACAAATTCAAACACATTAATCAACATGAATATTTAACGGCAACCTTACAACACATGTACGCTACTTTACAATGCATTGTCAGATGAAATTAAACAATTAAAATTGGTACACAAATTTAAATTAAAAGTAAAATCTTTTCTGCTGCAAAACTGTTTCTATACAATTAGAGACTATACTGTTCGCCAAAAAGAAACATAATGTTTACTTTAACAAAAACAAGATATAGTATAATGAATTAGTTTACATTTGCTTTGTATAATTAAAAAAAAGACTCAATATGCCTGTAACAAATAATGTACTTCCAGGTCAATGACCCCCATCTCGATCAGGTTTTTGTCCAGTTTCCCTGATCCATTGAACAAATTGATTTGCTTCTGGACGTAAATGTAGCTTCACTATGCGCACGTTTTGTTGAACTTTCCTTTGCTTGTAGTGGTAGTAGAGCTTAGGGTGAATTTCTATTTTGTTAACAATACAGAAAAATCAAGTCTGTTTGTTTCTTTACCGTTAAAAATAAGTTGCTATAATTTGGCAACGAAAATATCTAGTTGCCGACCTGGATGGCCGAGGTGGCTAAGACCGAGTACCGACTCATCGCTTCGGTCCGAAGGGTCGCGGGTTCGAGTCCCGCCTTGGGCATGGCTGTTTGTCCCTTGAATTTGTGTATGTGTTGTCGCGGAGGGCCTCGCGTTCTGCTGACCCCAGATCAGAGGAGCCCGCAAGTGTTTGTCCAGTGTATGGTCGAGTATGCGTCCCTTTGGGACGTAAAGGGCAACCGGCTGTCGGCTGGATAAAAGCCCTAGGAAAAAAAAAGAAATATCTAGTTTTTGAAATGTTAATTTCTCGCTTTTTAAATTTGTTGTTATTGTTATTATTATTATTATTAATCTTTCAACTATTAATAGTTAAATTGTTGGGAAGGGATTCTGAAACTCAAGAAAGCGTGCGCAGATGATTTTTCCCCCCAAAGTCACGTGCAGTTTTTGACTGTTTTTGACTAAATAAATAGAAGAAAATAGAACACACAGCTGCACGACCCTTGCAAGTGCCCAGTGCGGAACTCGTCTTACCAAAGGCACGAAAATTTACATTAGCAACCTAGTTGCCATCAAAAATATGTCAAATGAGGCGGCGATGGTGTAGCGGTTAGCGTATTGGACTGCTATACCCAAGTTTGCGGGTTCAAACCCGATCGAAGCCGTGGATTTTTTAAGGGCGAAAAAATCCTTCGTACGCCTTCCTTCGGAGGGGAAGTAAAGCCGGCTGTCCCATGTTAGTACATTTACTGCATGTAAAAGACCCTCAAGCCTAAATGATGCCTCTGAGCTAAATTCAAATCGCCTGTTTCGTCGCCCAAGTAATACCTTCTTTCTCCCATGGTTGGTGAAAGGAGTGTAACGGAATTTGCGTGGTCAGACGGAAGAGCAGGCCTCATGGCCTGAGTCTCGCCACGTAAAATAAGGCAAATTCAATTCAATTCAAATGCGCCTAGAAAGTGTCTAACTCATGGCAGTGCGTCATAAAAAGGACGCATACATACAGTACATAAAATGTGCTGCAAGAGAATAAACCATTATACATATGAAACCATTACAATTACTCAATAACACATTCTTAGGCTAAGCGCAACATAATTAAACCATAAAACCATTTTTGATCTATAGCCATACGTCAAATTCGTGAGCATCGCCACTCAAAATGCCACCTCGGGCTGCAATTGTAAAGAACCTTATTTAAAACATTATTATAAAACATACTAACGACCACAATGACCGGACACACTCATAATTTATAAATATTCAATTTCAAACAAAGTCCAAAGTTAACATTAATACAGGTTAGATCAGAGTGGCTGAGTGGCAATTGTCAAGAAGGCTGGAAGCCCTTTTATAGATTTTCAATACCAGTATTCCACCGCGAGAACTATTTTTCGTCGGCGCTGTTAAGGCCCATTCACAACGCAATCACAAACATTAGCATAACACATAGACATAGACATTAACACAAGCGAAGAGTTGGCGTATTTACAATGTCGAACATAAACATAGGCAAAATAAGAGTTTCTATTGGCTATGAGATGCAGCACACGAATCGACATGAATAGTTCGCCTATCGACTTCGATGCTCGATTTTGAGTTAACGAACTGTGTTTGGCTCATTCCTTATGTCTGACATAAGCATAAGCACAGAAGCTTGAAGCTTGCAAGCTCTTAAGTTAACGTCGTACGTATTATGCTTATGCGAACGCATTGTGAATGAGTCCACTTGTAGACGTAGTCCTAACTTTTATGTTAACGCCATGCTTATGCTTATGTTTGCATTGTGAATGGGCCTTTAGAGTGACGGGAGAAAATCTTAAAATTTTAGTTGACAAAAGCGCTCCTGATGGCAGTGGGCGGAACATAGCACGGAAAGTTCGTATTGGAGCTGACATAGAACGTAAGAAGAAATGGGGTATATATTCTATGGTCTCGCCATCTGCCAGAGAACATGATAACTACATCAAATGATATCATGAAGAGATTTGACAACTTTTACACCCTTTTAGGCTTATATTGAATAAACAACTAGAATTTACAATAAAATACAATGCATTTAATTTTAATCATCAATGATACCAGAACATGCAAAATGCATGCAAAATAAGGAAATAAATAATGTTATTCTGAAAATTAAATAATTTTTACATATATTGATGAAGTCCATTAATTCACAATGTTGTTTACATATGATGTTTTACAATTCTATAGTACCTTTCATCTGTATATGCCCATGAGAGAAACAACCTTTTTGTATTGGAGTTACACTGTTATGCCCCAGAAGAAATAACAAAACTATATCCTATATATTTCATCTTACGTGGTAACATTTTTACAATTTTTTTATCATATTTCAACATTAAATTTTTAGGCCTCTCACATTTAATGTTGAGGCCTCTTCGGTGAGACCGAAGGATTTCTTTTCTCCATTCAAGACCAAGTAGTCAAAACCAGAGCTTAAAAAAATTCATCATGGGTCAGCACATTGATAGCCGATGTAAATCCACCAACGAGTCAATCCAGCATATTTGCTGTGGATGCCCCCATTAGCACAAACAGAATACCTGAAGAGACACAACTGCGTAGCCAAAGTAATCCACCAAGCCCTTGCCAAGAGATACGACCTCGTAGAGAGTGAACAACCGTATTGTAAGTGCAAACCTGAGCAAGTAATCAGCAATGATCGAGCTCGAATTCTGTAGGATAGTGTAATCTTCACTGACCGAACAGTGAATGCAAATAGACCAGATATTGTTCTGTTTGATACAATTTCTAAAACATCATGCATCACTGATGTTGCAGTTCCTACAGATGACCGGCTTGTAAGAACTGTTGCTGAGAAAAAGAGGAAATAACCCCTGGCTGTTGAATTGAAGGACATTTATGGATTGCGCGCAGTGGAAGTGCTTCCAGTAGAGGTGTCAGCGAATGGATTGGTCACCAAGGAATGGCAAGGGATTGCGAAGAAGTTAGAATTGACTGAAAAGCATTTACGGACAATTCAAAAAGCCGCATTATTGGGAACAGCAAATATAGTCCGTAAATTCTTAAGCCTGATTTGACGGATATAAAAAACAAAATATATTCTTGTTCCACTTTATGTGCAAACCATTGTTGCCTTGGGTGATTTTGAAAACCCCGGTATCAGTGTATATCTACACAAAATAGGAAATAATAATGATGATAATAATAATAATAATAATAATAATAATAATAATAATAATAATAATATTCAATCATGCAACAATACTCAAATCAAGAAGAGGTCTACTGCAGAATTGAAAAAAGAATTGTTAATGGAACTACTTACTTATAATTGATGTATACTCCTTGTTTTCAAAAGTACGCGACTATCTAAATTGTTTGCATTTTTTAAAAATAAATTCTCAATGTCTGGTTTTCGTCATAAAAAATGCCACTCTTTCTTTTAACATAGCATCTTGCGAACATGTACAAGAAAGTTTCGTTTCTATTAAAATACTAGCCAAGTTGGAGAGTATGTTATTTGATTTAGAATTACGTAAATATGTTTTATTTTTAGAGTGCTCATTGTCAATGAGACACAGCGACATGCAGTTGCAGGCCAACGGCATTTCACTTGTAACCTACACACGAATATGCTATACAATCAACTTACGAAATGAAATCACACTCATCAGATCCTTTTTTATCGTTCCACAATACAATACTATTGGGGGATTCACACTCTCGCCGCGATACCATCCCATAAATATTTAAAATTAACCTTTTTAAATGATCGTGTTTAATTAACACAAAGCTAAATAATGTAGGAAAAAGTGAACATTCTCAATATTATTCTTAATGAATTAGCAACATAGGAACTCTAATAATGAAATTTGGAATAAATAAAAATGACGTAGTCACACAAAATCAACCTCCTTGGGTAATCTGTTGCACAGATAATACGAAAAACGTGGTTTGCGTGTGTTATTTTTTTTCAGCATCTATTGCGCGTACCAGGTTAAAAAAAAAAATTGCAGAGACGGGGGGGAATTTGAAGGTATTTTTGTCAACGAATTTTGACGCCAAATTCATAGAGAAAAAAATAAAGTTTTGGAATTAATTTTTCACGCGATAACATTGGAATACTGTCTCAATTGTTCCCCCTATAATGGGTCTTATAAGATTCTATAACATATATTTTTTCAGATTTTTAAACAATGTGGACGGTAGTGGAAAAAAATTAAAATCAGTTCTTTCAGTTTGAACATTTGAAATTCGATTACCGATTTGGTTTGGGGGCACTTTTCACCGGCACGTATTCGGCTTGTTTCATACCCCTTGTAATGGAAATAATTTATTTAATCATAACATACGTGAATTCCAGTGTTATGACTCGTGATTTTAGGCACAAAACTATTACATGTCCTAGTAAATAACGTTTAAAAGTAAAATAATTGAATGATTTATTAATACGGGATACTCACAGTAATGCTGAACATTATCCTGCGCGTTTTATATTACGGAAATAATGTTCATTAGTTTATTAATTATCTTATTAGCTCAGCTTAATAAAATTATTGTTTCCTTAATTATTATTAATTTTTTTCTAAAAAAAGTAAATTATTTATGATATGAATGTGATGATCCGCGAAAAGAAATCTGTTAAAAACTTGTTCCAATATGGGGGCGGAGCAATTGCGCCCTCTTGCCCCCCCCTTTAATCCCGCATCTGGTAGTAATCATATTCATCAGGTGACAAATCAGGTGATAGTATCAACAGCTCACTACAAAACATTCACATACAATACATCTACATTATTTTACAACACTGTGCCAGATGACATTAAATGATTAAATTCGATAGAAAAGTTTAAATCACAAGTGAAATAGTTTCTGCTGCATAACTGTTTCTATACAATTAGAGACTACACTGAGCATCACAAGGAAAGTAACATCAATTTTAATAGTGATATTTAATGTATTTTTACTGTTAGGACTATATAATTCTAAACAACCTGTAACAAGTACTGTACCGCAGCCTCTGGGTCAATGACGCCCATCTCAATCAGGTTTTTCGTCCAGTTTCCCTGATCCTTTGAGCAAATGCTGAGTAGGCCCCTTGTTTTGCTTCTGAACATAAATGTAACTTCATTATCTGTGCACGCCTTCTGGAATTCAGTGGGAAATATAGTTATTCAAGTTATCGTTCTTCATGTTGTCTCGGCAGGAAGTATTATTCCTTGATGAAGGACATGATGAGTGATAAGGGCCCAAATTTATTGCTGATTTACCGTTGAAAATAGTTTTTATTACAACGGGGCGAATACTTTTGTAAACAATCCTTGCAAAAACGTTCATTTCTTTCTGTATTCAAAATTCAAGTAGAATTTGGCTTAGGGTTAGGATCTCAGAATTTTGGAAACGTGCACAGAATTCACTTCTTCTCATAGCACGTCACATACAGTTTTTACAGTCGAAAATGGGACTTGCGCCAGTTTTTTTATAATATGAGTAAAAAAGTTTAGAGTAACAATTTGGAGCCGTTTTTGAGAGTTTTTCATGACTTGCATTAACGTCAAGCATAAATTACACAAAAACTATTCGTTAAAAAAATTGCATGAGTTTTCTAAAGATGAAAATCTCTATCTTCAAGACATATATCCTATCTTCAGATACAGAAAAAATCTCTATCTTCAATATTGCACTTTTGCAATTTTTAAGAATTCGTTGTATCTTTTACGCAACACGTCTCTTTATCCCTTTTTGAACATTGAGCGTCTGTACTTTGGAGTAATCCTTCACTGGAGTAATTTTAATTACTTTCTCGCTGTTCTTCATAAGAAGAGAAAGTATTGAAATCGTGCGCTACGGTAATCGTGTGCTAAGAAGAGGTGGAAAACAGCAATTTTTTCAACCGACAACTCTTATTACCGGGCCCTGGTAATGAAATAGTGGATAAGTCTTGTTCCTAGTGAAGCTCAAAAGAGTGAAGTTACCTGAGTATTAGGTGACGGAGTAGCAGGTCGGATTTATTTATTTATTTATTTAACGTCAAAAAACAGTTCAAACTGCGTATGACGTGCTATGGGGAAAAATGAATTGTGTGCACATTTTCAAAATTCTGTGATCCCTACACTAAGTCATATACTACTTAAATTTTTAAAAAACCCTCCCATGTAATAAAATCTATTTTCAAGGATAAATAAGCAATAAATTTTGGCTCTTATCCATGTTGTCCTTCGGAATAATACTTCCTGCCGCGACAACATGGAAACAATAATTTGAATAATTGTATTTCCCTCTGAATTCAAGAAGACGTGCACAGAAAATGAAGTTACATTTATGTCCAGAAGCAAAACAAGAGGCCATCTCAGCATTTGCTCAATGGATCAGGGAAACTGGACGAAAAACCTGATCGAGATGGGGGTCATTGACCCGGAGGCTGTAGTACAATAGTTGTTACAGGTTGTTTATACACATTTATACACTCCAAATGGTAAATAATGCATTATGTATCATTGTTAAAATAAATGTTACTTTCCTCGTGATGCTCGGTATAGTCTAATCGTATAGAAACAGTTATGCAGCAGAAACGATTTCACTTGGGATTTAAACTTTTCTATCGAATTTAATCGTTTAATGTCGTCTGGCAAAGTGTTGTAAAATAATGTACATGTATTGTATGTGAATTTTTTGTAATTAGCTGTTGATACTGTCACCTGGTGAATATGATTTCTACGTCGAGTGTTACAGTAATAGACTTCGGCATTTTCTGAAAATATAGTCCTGCCCTCAAGCAAGTCATTTTTGACAAAAACTACTGATTCGTAAATCAAGGGACAAAGCAATGGTAAAATTCCTCGAATAATAAAGAGAGGCTTACAAGAATCACGTGGGTGGGATTTGGTTATTATTCGTACAATTTTTTTTGTAATCTTAAAGTCTGGGAGATATAAGATGTATTTATCCAGAATATTATGCCATATCTCAGGCGGGAATGAACATTTGCGAAATATACACAACGAGCAGTATGAAGGCTGACTGAATTTGAAAGAATTCTGAACGCGTAGTATTACGAGCTTAATTTTGTGTTCCATTCATTTTAATGGACGTTCCATTTGAGGTTTGAATGAATTGAGAGACCTAAAAATTTTGTATTCTTAACATCAGTCACGGTACACCGTTCATTTTCAATGGAGCACAGAATTGTTTATTTGAAATGGAAAAATGCATTAAAACCGTTTTTTATTTACTATTAATTTATTTTGAAACCAATTTGAAACGTCTGATATTGTACTATTTACGGTTTCTTTATTGCAAAGACTGTTCGAATCATCCGCAAAGAGAACTGTTCTTCTTTTTCAAATCGTCGAGGGCATATCGTTTACGTATAGTAGGAAGAGAATAGGGCCTAAAATCGATCCTTGAGGGACTCCACGTGCAATTGGCAAAGAGTCGGAAAGGTGTGTACATAATGTTCCATCATTCCAGTAAGGTATTTCCTCTCTCTGATATCGTTGAAGGTACGAACATAACCAATCTAGAGCAATACCACTGATTCCATATGAAGGTAATTTTGAAAGTAAAATGTCATGATCAATGACGTCAAAAGCTTTTGAGAGATCTAAAAATAATCCAATAGGTGCCTCGTTTTGATCCAATGATGAGGCGACTTCTTTAAGAAAAGAAAATATAGCTGTTTCCGTTGATTTTGATTTTCTAAATCCATGTTGGCAATCTGAAAGCGCGTCGTGTTTACTGAGAAACGTTTTCATTCGTACGTAAAAAAGTCTCTCTTATATTTTTGAAAACCCGACAGAAGAGAAATAGGCCGATAATTTTGAATATCATTTTTGTTGCCTTTTTGAGGAGCGGTTTAATCTTATCTGTTTTGAAAATATCTTGAAAAGTTCCGGTGCATAACGATGAATTAAATATGTGAGTTAACGGGTGTATAATGGCAGGCGCACAGGTCTTTAACAAACAATCCGGAAATTCATCTAAACCGGCCGAATATTTATTTTTTAGTTTACCGATTATTTTGAGAATTTCATAGGAAGAAGTTTCGGAGACGAACATCGTGTCTAACATTTTTGGGGAAATGTCCGATATTGAATTTGGTGGCTGAAGACCCTTAGTGATATCGGCAGCAATTCACTGTTGCCGGATCGTTCACAATTCTATCGTTATATTTTAAAACAACATACTCTACAGGGTTTAAATTTTTTAAAATTTCAAAATTATCGACTTTTTAGTTACCAGGGCCCGTTAATAAGTGTCTCTGTTGAAAATTCGCCGTTTCCCAGCGCACAATTAAATTACTTTCTCTTCTTACGAAGTAAGTGCGAGAAAGTAAAAAGGTAAGAAAAATCTCTTAGATAATGATAAGAACTTTCATTCTGAATGCGGTAACTGCTTCCATACGCTGCACCATTTTTTAAATAATAGATTGAAGTGATTGATCAATTGATGTGATCAATTGAGTGATCAATGATTGATCAATTGATTGATTAATGATTGATCAATGATTGAACAACTGAAGTGAAGAAGAAGTTTTACTTCAGAGCCGTGAATGGAGTGACTAGAACATAAGCATATTTAAAAGCCCTCGAACCTACGAGATGTGCGGAAAACTTGTCACTATACTTCAATTTAAACCTAACTGCACTTCAAGGTCACGAGTTGGAAGGAGACAGGGTCATTGTTATCCAATCGGGAGCTCCAATACCAAAAATGTAAGTTGTAACAAAACTCCCGATTGGATGAGTGTTCCCCTCTCCATCCAGGTCGTGACTTTGGAGTGCACCTATGTTTAATTCGAAGTGTAAGGTCATTTTACGTTCTTGCCTTACTTCATAAGATGAGAAAGTATTGTAATAATGTGTCGAAAACCGGAGATGTTTCAACAGAAAAACTCTTATTGCCGGGCCTTGGTAACGAAAATGTGGACAAACCTCGTTCCTTGTATGTAGTCAATTATCTCATCAAATACTTTCTGTTGCCAGAATCCATGTTTTGTGGGTTCTTGATATCGAAAAATCGATTGACTGCAAAACGTGTGTCCGTCCGTCTATGTGATTAACGCTAGTGCCTAAACCGCTCGCACGATTTTGCCCCAAATTAATATTCTCCGATAGATCTAAAAAAAAATCTCGAGGTCCTCCGAGTTTGGAACGGATTTTTTTTATATTTTCAAAATTTAAAATATATTTTCAAAAGTTTCTCGAAAATGGCTCCACATTTTTTGATTGAACTTAGTCCTCCGATAGTGTAAAGGACACTTAAAAGAATGGCGCACATCTCATTTTCGTTGAAATAACTGATTTTTCGATAATTGCAAAAGTTCAAAATTTCTTCGGAGTCTTCCTACAACTACAGTACTGAAGATTAAAGAAATATAATATTTTTCTTTAATAAAATCTGTTCTTCAAAGACAAATCTTATAATCAAAGATAAATCTTGTACATTTTTTCAAAAATATGAGTAGTTTTCTCGAAATTTTGCGTGAAATTTAGACAATTTTAAAACAATTATTTTCTAAAAAATGGCTCCAATTTTTTCTTTAAATTATCTTCTCGTATTATCAAAGAACGGGAAAACAATGGGTTCTAGTCCCATTTCCGGCGAACTCTCTGTATTTTTGAAATTTGCAAAAAGTTAACGTTGCAAAAGTAGAGTATTGAAGATAAAGATTTTTGCGTAGAATCTGTTCTAAAATAAGCTCTTTAAAAAGTTCACGCACAATTTTTTGAAGAAGATACGAGTAGTTTTCGTTTAATGTTTTCAAGTTAATGCAAATTATAAGAAAGAACATTTTCACAAAAACGCATCATTTTTTCTTTAATTTTGTTTTTCACAATAGAACAAGGGACACTTAAATGAATGGTGCAGACCTCATTTTTATTGGACTCTGAATTTTCTGAAAATGGTAAATTTACAAAAAAGGTGAGAAAGTCACGACGTTTTTCAGCTCTATGGGACCAAACTCGGAAAATACGGATGATCCCACATTTTAGGGGTCGTTTACGAACCCGAACGTACGACGTTTACGAACCCTAATCGGTGAAAAAGTAAAAAGAAAGGGTGGCAAGGTAGAGCGTTACGTAGTTGTTAAAATGGGGTTAACACATTCACTGCGTTACAAGAGGTGGGGGTCTAAAGTAAGCTCATCTTGTGTTACGTGATGTAATGACACCCCCTAGTTGCATGGAAATTGTGGAACCTCGTCATAAAATGTTTCCTGTTTCCATGCCTTTCTCATTTAAAAAAATGTTTGTTATTGATAATTACAGCAACTTCTCCTACCATGTGGACTTGAAGCGAGAGCTCCTATGCAATAGATAAAGATTTTCTTTGTTAAAAGTGATATGGAATTTGGGAGAAAGCATTGTGTAGCCTATCAGTCCTAGAATACTTTGACAATAATACATACGCAGCACTGCTCATTTTACGAATGACTGGACTACATCTGACAAAATTGAAATATTTATTATATTTTCTTCGTGTATATTTTTCTTTTAACCGTATCATTATTGATCTGTTCTTAAAGTCCTCATTCCGGAAGTCTCAATTACCATGAATTACCAGTGATAATGAGCTGCCTGAATTTCCCGCCGAATAGAAGTCCTCCACCGCTAGATAGAACTGAGATCGCGCTTAACCTCTGAATATAGACGCTCGTAATATTCCTCAATATTAAGTAGTTACGATGTGTTCTTTGACAATGAAATTTTCTTTATTTGTCGTGAGATATGATAGTATTATGTGCGTTAGGTGTTAATTGATTGAAGTGAAGTTTACTTTCACTCAAACAAAGAAATAGTTTTATTTTTTATGCATTCGCGGTCTTCGCGGAAGAATATCGTAGTGAAGTACGGTCCCCGACATTCAGTCGCCAGTAAACATAGAAGCCATAATATTTTGAGGTAGGCCTCTATAGAAAAGTAAACATTCGTTACGAGTATTAGTCTATAATGGCCAGAGTTCATACGTGTGTGTGTGTTTACAAGAGTAATTGAGGAAGAGGATCATCTTCTCTTGGTAAGGAGATTCTACTGTTCCCGGAAATGAGAATTTTCTCATAATGTAGAGATGCATGCCTACCGTGACCAGCTCGTGTCATACGTATTGTTTTAGCAGTATTAAATAAACATCGCTGTCAGAAGCACTAAAATACTGAAGGCACATAGCAATGAGGAACAAGAAATGTGTACTTCCTTGCCTGTGTGAGATGCGAATGCTCTGTTGTTGCGTGTAGGAATGAATCATAACACACAGCATATGATGTTGTGCAATGGAGTAACGATAGCAAGATAAATTTGCAACTATATGCATGACATCTCGTCGTTAATGCACACGATAGTGAGAATGATGTATTTCATTAAGAGTAAACATGGGAAAAATTGAATTTTCTGAACATAATTATAAGTGAGTGACAAAAAATTTTCTAATTTTAATTTGAATGTAAGCATAGATCAGTCTTTAATAGTCAGTTCTATTTGTTACCCTAACAGTTTCTTTTGTTGGAATATATCTTCAGTAATTATAATGTGATGGCATTATCAGCTGTGAGTAAAAGTAAATAGTGTGTGAGAAGTGGTGAATGGTGCTAGTAATAGGTTTTGTAGTGAAAACTTAGTACAAATTTGTTGGTTGTTGCTTGTGTGGAGTGTTATGGAATGAAAGAGACTTTGTGTCATTCCATTGGTTATGTAAGATATTTTTCAAATTTGAGAAAATTCATGCAAAAATTTTGATTTTATATTGACACTTTATCAGAATGCATGTGTAGACACTTTTTAACATTTATTTTATAAATCTTTATTACAATATATCCATTGTACTTTCAGAGTTTGAAGTAGTTACGTGACCACTCTGCAATGGATGCTGATGAAGCTGAATCCTCAGGCTCAGGGGGCCCTATATCATCGTTGAATAGCCTCTTTTCCTTTACAAGCCCAGCTGTGAAAAAGTTATTAGGATGGAAACAAGGTGACGAAGAGGAAAAGTGGGCAGAAAAGGCAGTGGATTCACTGGTAAAGAAGCTGAAAAAGAAGAAAGGTGCAATTGAAGAACTGGAAAGAGCGTTAAGTTCTCCTGGTCAAGCAAGTGACTGTGTGACAATTCCGAGAAGTTTAGATGGTCGATTGCAGGTAATTTAGGATATTTGTTATATTATGAACACACGGTAACTTAAAAGCCAAAATAAATAATATAAATCAAAATATTATATTTTGTGATTTCTCTTTTTGGAAGAAAATTGTACTACCAAAATTTAGTGTTAAATTTTGTAGATATTCATTAATTTTGTTGAAATAATGTTTATAGGTTTCTCACAGAAAGGGTCTACCTCATGTTATTTACTGTCGTGTTTGGAGATGGCCAGATCTGCAATCTCATCATGAACTGAAGCCAATGGAGAATTGCCGCTATCCATTCTCTGGCAAACACAAAGAAGTCTGTATTAATCCCTATCACTACAAGAGAGTTGAAAGTCCAGGTAATGACATTTTATTATAAACCTTCATTGTAGTCATTGCATTCATTCTAACCTTGGTAATTTGTGACACCATGGAGAAAGGTTATTTCTTAAACTGTGACTAGGATGTACTTAAAATTTTCATAAATGTTTTTGCAAATTGCAAGTTCACTTCAGAACTCTTCTATCTTGGAACGGAATAATTTTTATTTTATTTGGTAATTATTGTACGGAATTAGAACAGCCAAGAAAATTTAAAAAACATTGAATTTCAATGACACCTCTGTAATTCCCATCGCGTAAGAATGTAAATGACTTAAATTATTTCAATTGTTCCCAATATAAAGAAGTTTGTAATAATGGAAATAAACAGAATTTTGACACTTGATTTATGGTTCTAAACAAGTTGCTTTAGAAAGGACTCTAGAACTGGTATTTTAGTAAAAAAAGTTAGGAGTAATAGATAATTTTGTTTTTGTGCCGGAGATTACTTTGAAGATTCATTTCATTCTCCCAATTTGTGATGACCTTTAGGGAAGCCCTGGGAAGTTAAAAAAGTACAAGAAAGTATTTATATTTTGGATCATATACTTACAAGGCTACTTTCTGAGAAACAGTGAAAAGTCTAGAAATGACATTGGTATGAAAAAAATCAGAGAATTTGTAGAAGAATTGTTATAAGTTGGAGAAATTTTTGACAACCATACAATAAGAAAGCAAAAATTCGCTTTAACACACTGCAAACTAGAACCACAGAGTGCCCAGTGTCTATAAACGGCAGTCTGCAAATGAGAGGAATCACAGGTAAAGGTCCCTTCTGTCTTGAGATGGCTCTCCGCGAAAGGCAAAGAAAATCCATTCCGTCCAGGCATGACATACTGTGAATAGAAGTGGAGGGGAATTGCTCTATGGAAACACCATATCATGTTAAGGGGTTAAAGAGCATTGATATGTTAATTTGTGGCACTTTGGGGACGGGGGTGGAGAACGTTGTTGATTTTGCGTTGAACAATGAAATCGGAAAGCTGATATTCAGAGGTACTAAGTGCTTTGAATCAAGTGTCTTTCTCACAATGCATTAGAGCAAGAGTACTTTCTGTGTGTGTATTAGAGAAGGACGTCAAGTACTTGTTCTTGCCTATTACAATGTTCTTTTGAAACTCATCTAATTCAAAGCCATTGGCCCTCGGGGTTTTGTTCAAGGCTTGTCAGAGGTGCAAGTACTCACAGGACAGGGAATGTAACGAATGAAAAAAGTGGTTTGCAGAATGCTGGCCCTTGTCTCAGTACAGTTCCTGATGTGGTGTTTTGGATGGTAGTAGTTATCTGTTCCAGTAAATGGATTTTTTTTGCTGTCATGAAGAATTGGATAAGGGGAAGAAATGAATCCTTATTGGCGAAGTGTTGTGTAGAAATTAAACCTACTAACTAAAATTATTTTTGTGCTGTATTTAAAGAAATAAAATATATTGTACTATTGTTTAATTCCCATTGAGTAGTAGTAGACATGTTAAAAACCTTTCCAAAATTAGTAACTACTACCCATGTATCTTCTTCTATATATTTTCTTAAATGGTGTGATATCTCCAGCAAGTTTTATTAGGAAAGAATAAAAAAAAATGTACGAAAAACTGAAGAGCGAGGGAAATTTGTTCAGGAATGAGTGTGGCTGCTATGTAATATTTGCAAATTTTTGAGATTGGTGTGTAAGGAATTCTGAGAATTACGTGAATAATTGCAGTGGTAGTTCAAAGAAGACTCAACTAAAATTTCTTTTGAGAATGTCAAATAGTAATTTACTGTTGGAAAAAAGAACTTGTTTTTAATATTGTCTTGTATTACTCAGTGTTAACATGGGATTGATTGCTCAATATACTTGTACCACTGGTTTTCTTTTGGAAAACTATTTGAATATTGTTTTAAGATATCAGGAGTGGAATTAATATATTGACGAATTGAATAGTTTTTATTTATTTAATATTTCTAGGCTTACACAAAATATTAATACTAACAATATTATCGTTTTGTGTTATTTGTATTTTTTGAAGTGGAAAATTAAATGTTAAGTGGAGGTAACTAGAATTTTGGGAGATGGAAACTACATTGTTATGGGAAAGTATTCATATTTAAGTTTCATTCAATTGACTTCAACTTTGAATTAATTGCAATGATAATTGTCATGCTGGTTGGGATGATATATCAAAATATTTTGTAGAAGGGAAAAAAAAATTGAGTGAAGCTGTTTAATCATTGATAACATGAAATGAAATGGTACAAAAAGATTTATTATAATGATAATTAGATAAAATAATTTCTTGTAACTAGAAATAAAATTCAGTTAGGATGTGGTAGAATTTGTGCCCTTACAAGGTACTGTTATGTCTTAGGGAAATAATTCTTTGCATTTTGTGTGTCATCTTTTCCTTGATATGTAGTTTGGAGAAACTTCAAGAAACATAGTGTGAACTCTGCCGATTGAAGTTTTCTTTTAAACGCTAATGTTTATAAAAATTGACTCAAAAGATTTTTTAATATATTTCTGCTGAACATGGCAGAATTTAGAAAACAAGGAATATTTACAATAGCTATGCTAATCATAAATTAGTTATTTCTTTTTGGTAATGTAAGGTAGAAGTTGATTAAACAATGATTCATAAACTATTAATGTAGTAGAGATGTGGATTTTAGGTGGTAATTTCATAATGAATTTAATATATTCAAGCAGACCTGAATACTTGGCTATCAACTAACTGAATTTGGTTTCTCATATTCAGTTTTTGAATGCTTTAAAGAAATTCACTATTGCAGTATATACATTAATGTACTTTTTTTTGTGAAATCTTCAACAATAGAAATATTTATGTCGGTTTTTCCAGTGGCTGTGAAAGAATTACTGAGACCAGCCACCTTTTTTCAGTTACAGTGCATATTGAGTGTTGATTATTTTTAATAGTAATTTTAATTATTCAATGCAGTTGTTAAATCTTAAAAATGTTTTTAATATTCATTTGTTACGTTTTTGGAAACGTGTGGAGATACGTCCAATGTACATTGAACATGTGCCATTTCAGATACTTTATGTTGAAATGCATTACTTCTTTGAATTGTGTTATTTTGATTTATTTATGTACTGTGGCATCTCAGTCTTATCAGACTATGGCAATGGCACGGCATCCCAGCCTGATGACCATGTGCTCGGGAGACCAGTGGTCGGGAGGAGGTGGTCTGCCTTTTTTTATTAAAACTCAAAAATGTTTTTATAGAAAACATGCATTTGCTAATTAGTTATATTTCATTTTAGGTTATTTATTTAAAAATTATATTTCAATTATTCTGAATTACGTAGAGTTTTCTAATACATTATAAATAAATGTCATGTGTAATAATACTTGTTTTTATTAAATAATGTATGAACAATTCAGTAATAAATATTTTTATATTTAATTTCATGGGGAATGAAAGAGGAAGCATTGTTGAATTGATGTCATGTTTTTCCCTTCAATAAACAATGCCAAGAGTAGAGGCATTCTTGCTTCAAATTAGCATAATTGGTATTACAGCTATTTTATTGCATGGTTGCTAGACATCAAGCTGGCACTCATTGCTTTGGAATGGTTTGTGTAAGGAAAGCAATTTTTTGACCAAAAATGTTTTCTGAATCTTTGGTAGTGAAAAGGTGGATTTTTCTTGCTCATATAAAGAACATATTACTTCTTTCCTCATTTAGGACTTATTTTCAGTTTGAAAGTTGCAATATTATCAAATCCATCAATTACATCATTGAAAATTTTTTTGTAAATGAAATTTTCTCTTCAAAATTAGATCTTAAAAATGCTATGAAAGTGTTTTGAAAATCAGTAATTTTCTCATAAATTCAAATGAAATCTTGTTAATTAAAAATCAGTGGTGCCACAACTGCATGTTATTTCTTGCATTACTTGTAACAGCTACACAATATTATAACACTACATTAAACTGCAAAAGTGTTTCCAACCACCCAAAATTTTTTCTCTGCTCTGGGATTTGAACTCGGGTTCTTAAATTTAACCTTCCTGATGCCGTTTCTAAGAAATTGGCGATTAAGCATTACTGTGATTGCATTGAGTTTTCAAAAAACTTAATTTGAAACATCCACTCACAAAGGCAATAACGTATACAAATTGATGGAAATGTGCATAGTAACGGAGTGAAACATTTAAAAAAATTACATTTGTAATTTTTGAAAAAATGAAAGAATACACCAAAATGTACTTAAAATCATATTAAACAGTGCCATTACCAGTCTTGGTTGCAAAATATTGAAGAAAACATTTGGAGACGTTTTTGAGAAAATGGCGTTTGAGTGTTTCTGAAAATGCGGAATTTTGAGCTAGTTTCCACAGAAAACTGTTGTTTTCGGAAAACTTTATATGACATTATTTAAAGCACATGTACTCATAAATATAATAATGTGCAGAAATTGCCTCTAATGTAAATATTACTGACGTGAGAGACAAGTAAAAAAAAAATACATTTTTGCAACTTTTGAAAAAACAAAAAATAGAGCAATATGGCGTTTGTCATCGTATAGTTTACATTTGGTACTACCCCTACAAAAATTTTGAGAGGTTTTTGAGAAAATCTTGTTTTTGTTATTTTTTAAAATTGCAAATATTGCACACACTATTGCAGGAAAACTACTAAAATTTTCAAAAAAAATCTGCATGACCTTTATGAAAAACTATTTATGGACAACAAATTTAATTTGAAGGAAAAATCTGTATCTTCAATTTTGTAGTTGTAGGAAGATACCGAAAAATATTCAAATTCTTGCAATTTTCAAAATTTTACTCTATTGTTACAAGACATTTTTAAGAAAAAATTTGGAGCCGTTTTTGAGAAAATTTTGAAAATGTCTATGGGGCTTTATGTAAAGTATCCCCAAATTTTAAAGAATGCTTTTCAAAATTTCAAAGCTTCAACTAGAACCAGATGGAAAGGGGATTCTTCAATTTGGAAAAGATGGTACAGACGGTTTAGGCGATATAAGTGTTAACGGATGGACAAACGGACGTTTTGAACTTTTCTCTTTACTATGTATATTACTCCGTGTATACATATGTATATGAGAATGTAAAAAAAACAAATGTTTTATACAGTAGTTGTAGAGAACAACCACGAAAAAATTATGAACTTTTGCAATGTATGAAAATTTATAGACTTCAACAAAAATGATTCCATCCCTCCTTCCTGACATTTAAGTGTCCTTTGCGCTATCTGATGACAGAATTTAATAAAAAATTTGGAGCCATTTTTGAGAAAACATTGAAAATGTTGAGACTTCGATTCTTGTGGTTACTTACACTTTGTGGACATGCATTTGAATCTTGCAGGGCCTCAAGTTTGTCCAGATTGGTGGGGTAATATCAGTTTTTTAAAAAATGGTCTGATTGGTTTGGACTCGTTCATCAGAGACAGTTTTACTGTCAATCAATTTTTCGGTATCAACTACCCATAAAATGTGTAATCTGGTGACAGGTGTTAGTGGAAGTGATTTACTATAAATTGGAACGAGATTTTCAATACCATGTCCCCACTATTTGAGTTTTTCTGTCAAAAAATCATTTCTGCTGCAGCATTTACAATAGTTTCTCTTTGCTATGTAAGTATGTAATAATGCAAAAAAGTGAAAAAATATAAACAGGATTTTCTCAAATGGCTTCAAATTCTTATTTTAATTTTATTGCTCGAGTACAGCAAAGTTTGCATATTAAAATGGCAATTTTTCATTACAACTTGTCACTTTCTTGCGTTTACTTTGCAAGAAGAGAATGTTATGTATTTGTGCACAAAACAAAATTTTTGGCAGAAAAACTCCTATGGCCGGGCCTAATGACAAGAAAGTGGGTAAACCCTGTTGCTGTAGTAAATTACTCCCTATAACACATGGTGTAGCCCGTATCCAGGTTTTATGGGTCCTTGATACCAAAATATTGATTGATGGCAGAGCGTATGTCTGTCCGTCTGTCTGTGGTCAATGCTAGTCCCTGATTGATCTGAATGAACTGTAGACTTTTGAGTTTCAACCGAATGTTTTGATTTTAGTGGGTACTTCACATGCAGCTCAAAAACATCTTCAAAATTTTCTCAAAAATGGTGCAAATTTTTTTCATTAAACCTTGTCCTTGAATAGTGTGAAGGACGCTGAAGAGAATGGTGCCGGTTTTATGTTCGTTGAAATCCCAGAGTTTCCAAAAATTGCTGAAGTGCAATTTTTTTTGGACATCGTCCTTCAATTATATTGGAAATAAAAGATTTTTTCCTTTATGAAATCTGTCCTTTAAAGACTTCTTGAAATAAAGGCGGTTTTTAAATTTTTTTTAAACAATTTTTTTCTTTAAATTTTCTCCTTCTGTGTATTAAGGGATGAAGGAAAAAAAATGCTACTCCCATATTCGGCAAACACACTGTACTTTTGAAAATTGCAAAAAGTTAAGATTTCAAAACTACAAAATTGAAGATAGAGATTTTTGCTTGAGACCTAGTCTTTTCTAACACATCAGCTCTTTAAAAAAGGTTGTATTCATTTTGTTTGAAAAAATGAGTAGATTTTGCATAATTTAGACAATTTATAAAAAACATTATTTCAAAAACCGCTCCAAATTTTTTCCAAGGAGAGAAGGGACACTTAAAAGAATGGTATGAGTCTCATTTTCGTTGAACTATACATTTTTTGAATATTGCAATTTTAGAAATAATGCGTGGAAGTATGTGCTCTTGAGCACCACTAGTTTAAACTGTAATTTGGGAAGTTCCAATTTTTTATGCATCTGCAGTGTTTTATACTTAAGAGTACTGGTGGTGTAATGCTAAGATTGTGGAACCTTTGTGTTGAAGTTCGAATAACACTCTGAACAAATATTTTTGCTGGTTTAATTAATAACAATTATAAATAATACCAGAACGTATGTGCTATTGTAGCTACACTGTTTTTTTTTTAAATTGAAATTTCAATATTATAAAAGGAAAGAAAGCTAATACCAATATGTGACATTGAATAAAACGCCTGGCACTTGAGAAAGGAAGTGATGTGTCTAAAGATTCTTTCCAGACTTTAAACACACATAGCCAGATAAGACTGATAGTAACTCACATCATTTTTCTTAATTTCATGGAAAATATTATTGTACATGATTTAAATAAGTGATTTTCATTCAATACAATTAATTTATGCCCCCTGGGTTGTTAGTAACCTATTATATAAACATTAAAACAGTTTTATTAACAAATACTATTTATTTGTATTTCTCTTTCTCTCTCTCTTTTTTTTTCGTCAAGAGTATGATAAGGAAGGTATTCTTGTATCTACAGGATTTGTTTTTCATTGTTGTAAATTTGGTATTTAGTTTCTTTTTAAAAATCTATCTATGCATGTGTGTTAGGCTTTTTGCCATCTGCGGAATCATACATTTTAGTTCAAAGGATTACATTCCAAGAAATGTACATTTTGTATTAATGTGTACCAGAAATGTAGGACTTACATGCATGTAATCTCTACTTTTGCTCTCATCATCTACATCTCAGTGTTTCCACAAATGTTTCTAAAATGCATGGTGGGGCATTATGAATCCATTGGACTTCCAAGGTATCTTTGCATTTCTAATCATCTTTTTGCAACTAATTACCAAACATTAAGCTTTTTTGTTACTTGTAAACAATAATTTTTTACCTAATGAACTAATGAAAAAAGCACTCAAAAGGTATAATTTTTTAAAATACAAAAGTTTTAATGTAAGTTACGCTTAAGCCAGGTAATGCAGTATCCATACGACAAGTTTAGAGACAAAAATTGGAGATGTTTTTGTGAAAAGCTTGTTTATGGATAGTTGGAAAATGGTCATGATTAAATTCTAAATTACATGATAACTATGAATATTTTGATAACACTGTAAATTAGTTGATTTAAAATGATAATATAATGGAATAGATAGCATTATGTAAATATCTGTAGCTTGAATGTTTTAGGACAGAGTCAATAAAAAAGTTGAACTTTTGTGGTATTTGAAATTTCAGAGGTCTTACTGTAAATCAGTTTTTCACCTTGTTTTTAAGCAAACCATCTTCTATTCAAAAAGAAAAAAGTATGGAAACAATTTGGAATCATTTGTGGGAAAATGGTGTGAATGTTATGTAGATTTCTTTGAAGTATCTTCAAAATAAAAATATTTGTTTCAAATTTGTAGAGTTAGAGTTCAGTCAGACCAATGGGAGAATATTCACTTGGAGGAAAGCAGTGTATGGTATAAACACTAATGTTGTTCTGTGACAGACTTTTCGGAAAATACACTTAAGTGTTAGGGATCCTCAAAACTTGAATTTCAGTCAACATGTCAACATTAATTTTTTTGCAGCATTACACATCTCTCTCTATATTTCATATATGCGAAGATAAAACGTATGTTCTTTCCTTCTTGTTTGGGGAGAAAATTGCCTTTAGAGAGCAGATTTTCTCTGCATTTTGATAAATTGTTTTAAATTGTATAGTCTGCTCATGGCTTTTGTTAGTAATTAAGTGTTCATTTTCTTATCTTGAATCAAATGTTCAAGGATGAGTTGCTGAGCTGCAGGACTTTTTCCTATGAATTAAAACAAAATATTTTGAAAAGCATGAAGAAATTTTAGAAAAATAATCTGAGCAATTTCAAGTTTAATTAAAAAAAAAATACTGATGACATGCTGTCAGTTGCTTGTTAGCTGTCCTTATTAGTACTGGAAGTTTTCTTAAGAACGAGCACAACTTTCATTTATGAAGTTATCAATACCTACCTGGTCTGGTCACACACTGTTACAAATTTGTGGCTGTGATATGCCTACTTACAAACTGTTGTGTAAATTGGAAAATTTCTTTTGTGAACAGTATACTTTTATGACGTGTTGTTATTCATCAAACATCTGATTATCATGGAAGAGTGTTGTTCTAGTCAAATTGATTACATTGGGAAATCATGATTCATTTTCATATTTTCAAAACTTGTGCTTTTGACAGAATGTGTATTAAACAATAGAATTAGTGAGATTGGGAGTGTTTCTAACCATCCTTCTTTAGATCATCCAAGAGCAATTAGAATATCTCCCATCACCGAGCTCGTACCATGAAGAACAACAGAAAATTCTCTTTGAAACTAATTAATAAGAGAAATGAAAGCTTTGATATGAATATTGCAAAGGGTGTTAAGAAGTTGTACTCTAAGCACAACAGTTCTGGACACTGGCACAAGCGAAACTGAAGAAACAGAATTAGTGAAATGTTGAGCCCTTCGTAACAGGCATGAGCAAATTGGTTATTGGGAAATCATGTTCTTTATTGTGAATGTTTTCACAATTGAAGAGCATTTAACCATCACCATTTTTGAGTTTGTGCTGTGGCTCCAAAAACTAAGGTGCTCCTAATTTGGCATTGCGAATGGTTGTTGGTGTGTTTCTTATAATGGTATTTCTGATAATTACTTGTGAGATAGTGTGTCAAATCAACCAAAATGTGTCAAAAGATAATACTATGTTTCATTCTAAATTAAAATGTTCCATAAAACTTTATATGTAGGGGAAAATCGAAGTTCTCTACAGGATTCTGTTAGATTTCTGCATAATGGACTGGAAGACTACTTGAGAATGAATGCTGATTTTCTATATCTGAATTCCCTGACTTAAAAATTGTATTCATTCTTTGAGGAAATAGTCTGAAAAATAAGACGATCTCTGGACTGCACAGTAGTCTAAAGGTATAAAGAACGATTACTGTTGTCAGCCTCAAAAACATCATGTGTGTTGCAATCATTGTTTCTAGGAAGATTTTGGGTCTGTTTCTGAAAAGGCATTTTGAATATAGTTGACAGGGTCATTGTCTAAATATTTGTTTTTTAATTCAAAAAACTTGTAGTTTTCTTCTATGTGTACTCCATCCATCATCTGTATTTTGATTTTCATATGTTGCAGTTCTACCACCAGTGTTGGTGCCTCGTCATAGTGAATTTGCTCCAAGCCATTCACTGTTACCTTTCCAGCAGTTGCCAGAACCTGCTATGCCGCACAATGTTTCATACACTGGAGGAGGATTCACCAACACACAATCTGGCAGCCACCCACATTTAAGCCCTAGCCCTACTTCACCCTTGAGCCGTGTGCCTAGTCCTGGAAGCACACATTCAAATCCACAGAGTCCATATGGCAATAATGGATTACCAGGTAAAATTAGTAACTGTACCATTTGTAATAAAACTACATAAAAAGGCTCCTCAAGTGTTACTGCTGTAGAAGTACGGGTGTTATTAAAATTAGACTGAGGTTGTGAATTAATGGGGATTGTATTTAACCCTCCAAGAACAAAAATTATTTTTCCTAAAAAATTTTGAATTTCTTTACATCTTTTAATCCAACTACTTTAGTTTAAGCCCCTGAAAATGTTAAAAAAATTATTCCATTCTCAGTGAGGAGTGGGAGGGTGTGACATATGTCACACTCGTGCTTTGTGAGTGATAACTGTTCTGGGATGAAATAGAGAAAATATTCAACAAGGCGACAATTTATTTACCAAACATAAACACTTATTCAGTACAACAACTACAATATCAGCAGCAAACCACTTACACTTCCCTATTTAGTTCTTTTAAAAAATGTTCTGATATATTATCTCGCACCATTTCTTACCTCTGATACGATACGGATTCATATTTTGTTCCATTCGATCGGTACCGCCCATATTTCTATTGTATATGCTAATAATTGTTGGTTGAGGGACGTTTATATGTTTTTTCTCTTTTTATGAATATCTCTTTACATTATTGACTGAAGATTCTCCGAATTAATGTAACAGTAAACACTTTTGTCCATCCATTTCCCAATCATTTCATATAACAAAATTGGCTCGGTTTCACTCACCAATTTATTGCCACTCAAATTATCCAGCAGATATCCTGTGTTCTCATCACCACTGTCTTCGTCAGTTAGCTCGTTCAGAGGTGGTGGTGCAATAAAAATATCCTCTACTTCTATAGTATTATCATCACCATCAATGAAGCTATCAAGCAACTGAATGATCAACATCAAACAACTGAATTAATTGTACGATAGTGAGTCTCTAAAACAGTCGATATTCCAGATAAATTTTAAAAAGTGATAAAAATTTTGATTTCTGACTGTGCAATTGAACGGAGTGAAAAATTATGAAAACTGTGGAGAGGCGTGAAAGCAGTGGAGGTGGACGAGTGTGACTTATATGTAGGCTGTGGAATTTGCACGTTTTTTTCCTTAAATGTAATGATATACATAAAGCATGCAAATTCATTTCTTCGTTTGGGATCGATATACAAGTTCTTATAGTGCATATTTTTGAATATTTATAATAAGTGAGCATATTTTCATTTTAAGTGCATATATTTGTAAATTTGACATTTTTTATTTTTTGTTCCTTCATAAAATTCGGAGGAACGTTGAGATGGCTTTCAAGTTTGCATCATCTCTGTGTGACTAGAGCAGTACCATTCATCCGGAAGTCTCTCCAAACATGTCCATGTGAAACATTTCTGACTGAACTCTGTAGCAAAGTCATTCAACAATTTGTCAGGACCAATAGGGCGAGTCTTAACAGAAAAAAGTAAGAAAATTCAAGAAAGAAATCCTGATTTGTGAACGGTGAAAAAGTTATGTGGTATTTTGCAGGGGGAAACACATGGTGTTCAAAATTACACAACTAAAGAAATTGAAGTTAATAAGTATTGTCCCCTAAACTCGAAGTTCAAAGAACATTTTCTGTGTATAACAACATTCTTGCAGGTAATAAAAAATGGTTCATCCCAGAAAATTTGGAAAAATGTATTATGACCTCTTGCAATTAAAAATAAATTCAGTGTGTATCATTCAGCATTTAAATTGAAATATTTTGTAGAGAATAAAACATGCTCTTTTGTCTGTGCATATTTTCCTATTTTTTAAAGCATATTAGCATCCATATTTTCTGGATTTGTAGTGCATATGAATCCGCACATTACTTATATGTCATGCTGACCTTTTCATGCCTCCACAGCTTCCCTAATAATAATAATAAAATTAATTAAATGATTTTCGTTATTTTTAGAACTATCTATGAAAGATATTCCATTGAGATAATATGAATTCAGTGACCAGGGTCCAAAAATTCACAATTTTTCAACTGCGGAAAAAAACATTATAACCTCATTTTGGGGCAAGATCAAACAATAAATTGACGAACCAGACCCCTCTGCGAAAAGAATACAAACGCACTTGCGGAAATATCGACCTGCAGTATCAGGAATTAAGTTGTATCATAACTTGTTAGCTTTGATGTATATGTCACACTCGTTCTTGGAGGATTAAAGTAAAAGAAGGGGCCTGCAGCAGCAGCAAAAATGCTAGCACTGAACAAAACCACACAAAATGATTTCCCAAAAAGGAGCATGCACCACTGCTAGAGAATAACAAATAAAATACTTTCGTATATCACTGCAATAAATTAAATATTTTTTAACAAAAGCAACTACAATTATGAAGATACAACTTTTTTCTTAATGAAATGTGTTTATCAAACACAGATCTTCAAATAAGGTCATGATGAATTTTTCGAAAATGTGAGTATTTTTGAGTAATTGGGCGTCAAACTTAATCACCCACTCTGAAAACCCTGCTCTTAGTGATCGTAACTTTAGAGATGTTTTGAGGAAGTTGGATTGGAGGTAAGTTAGAATGTGTATATTATTTCATATTTCTTTGTTTGTTTCCTACATTGGAGCTTTTGTTATGTGTTTAAAAATTAAGCTTAAATTATTTAAAACCTATTGGAAATAAATATGAAATAAAGATTGCTAACCTTCAGTCGCCCACTCCCAATTTACGCAGTTGGATGCTATGTAATTTAGAATTTGTATATAATTTTATATTTCATTGTATTATTATTATTATCATTATATTTATATTATATTTATGTTATTCCGTTTTAAATTGCGTCCTTTGTGTTAAATGTGGAAACGAATAGATGAGCGATCATTGTTGATTGTAACGCATTGTTGTAACACTGCACTGATTAAGTGATAATGAGGGCCACCTTTCATTTGTGATAATATAAACTAATAATTTTAATAAACTAATAATATAAACTAACCCTCTAAAATTAAAATATCGGTTTCGGATTAAAGGAGCCGCGGCATCAGCCAGATCGATGGGGGAATATCAATTTTGGAGAAAATAGGCTGAACGGTTTAGCCGATTGTGTTCTTCACCGACATGTTTTGCCATATCAAGGGCCTACAAAACAGATTCTGGCTACACCACGTGTTAGAAGATTTCCCCCCCCCCCTGAATTTAGGAACTGGATTTATCAACTTTTTCGTTACCAGGGCCCGGCAATAAAATGTTTTTCGACCCAAAATTCGCCCCTTTTTCCCGCAGCATTACATAACTTTCTCATCTTAAGAAGTTCCTTCTTAAGCACAATGAAGTAAAAATCTGAATAATTGTAGTTGTAGTGAAATGGGGGGGGGGAGTTTCGAATTTTTGCAGTTTTTAAATATCAGAACTTTCAGTGAACATGAGACGAGCATTCTTAAATATTTTGTACACTAACCGAGGTGAAAATTGAATCAAAATTTTTTATGCCGTTTTTGAGAAAAAATTATTAAAAGAATGAAAAATTGCCTATATTTCACCCAAAATTATGCCGAGACTACTCAAATTTTTGAAAGATTGTACATGATCTTATTTCAAAATCTATCTTTAAGGATCACATTTCATTGAGGGAAAAACTCTATCTTCATAATTATAGTTGTAGGAAGATTCCAAAAAAATGTTGAAATTTTGCAATTTTCGAAAAATTATGGTTCTCTATGAATATCAGACCTACACCATTCTCTTGAATGGCCTTCACACTATCCTACAACAAAATTTAATCAAAAACGTGGGAGCCATTTTTTTGAAAATATCCCGGGGGGTTCATGTAAAGTACTCCCCAAAATTAAAATATCAGTTTCAAATTTAAGGGGCTGTGACATTGCCAGATTGATTAAGGAATATCAATTTCGAAGAAAATCACCTGAATGGTTTAGCTGCTAGCGTTGTTCACTGACAGGCGGATGTTTTGCCAACAACCGAGTTTTTGGTATCAAGGACCCTCAAAACATGGATTCTGGCTACTCCACGTTAGAAGATTTTTTTCCCCCTAAATTTAGCCACTGAATTTATCTACTTTTTCGTTACCAGGGCCCGGCAAGAGTTTTCGGACAAAAATTTGCCACTTTCTCCCGCAGCATTACATAACTTTCTGTCTACTGTGTAAGCGGTAGAAGGTAAGAATGTGTGGTAATGAGCAAAGAAGAACCTGGAAATTTCATATTGTCAGACCTGGAAAACCAGGAAAAGGCCTTGAATTCCAAAAAGTCAGATCGCTGGCCAACCTGGGCCAGTTTTTTAATTATTGAATGTGTTGAATGTAGCACCCAGTTCTCTGTAGTGTTATTAATTTGAGCTCCTACATCTGTGTGTTCTAGAAACTCCTCCACCGGCTTACAGTCCCCCAGAAGACAGTCAACAAGGTCAGGGATCAAATCTGAATGATCCTGCAGCAATGGATACGAGTAATAATATTATGGCAGATGTTGCACCAGTGTCGTATCAGGTATGTTATATTTTAATTATGCTGTTAATACTACCAGGCTGTTGTGTTATTTGTATGCATATATCAATGAGCATTTACATTATGACCACCCTGATCCAAGAACACTTATTGCACCAAAACACAGATGGGTTTGGTTTATAGAGCAGCTCCTCAAGCTCATTGTTAATACCATCTTATGGGTGACAAAATGAGAAAAGCAGACACAGTTCCTTGATACCAGTATATCTGGAACAACTTGTCTTGTTGGATGTTTTGTGGTACTGAGAGAACATGGACAGGAACATCAACTGGAAAAGTAGTGCAATGATGGGGAGACAGACACATCATCCAACCTTGTGTTGACAGCCCATTGATGCAAGGTAGGGTAGGATAGACTGTAGTGCCATTGCATGGAGCTACCGCAGAGTGATAGTTCATTACATTCAGGATAGAGAGTAGGGGCACAACAGCGCTACCCATGATAATGATTCAAAGTAAACTGTCCTTGAACAGTGCAATGCATGGGGAATGCAGTCAAAGATCACTTGTACCCAAATGCTGACTGAATGCCAGATAGAATCCAGAGGGCACCAAGTTATCAACACTACTGTGAAAGATTGGAAAAACATATTACCCAGACTGATCTGATGAATTGTTTCCTGGTTCATCACATTCACAGCCAAGTGTGTGTATCCTGATTGTCTTTGGTGGCAATGGCATGTGGGTGCACTGTTAGGCAGAGACAGGCTAGAGGAGGAGAAGGTGGTGTGACGGCATTGTTTTTATGACTAACATTTGGGATCTGTTATTCAAATACAACAGTCCCTGACAGCTATCCAGTGGATGTTATTGGGGACCAAGTTCATCCATTCATAGCGACATTGATTTCTGCTGTCTGTGTCTACCTCTGGAACAAGAATGGAGTTTTCCACACTGCTAGGATTGTGGAGGATTGGGTTGAGTAACATGACTGTATATTCACCATTCAAGCATGTGCAGTGTCATTTGACATTCTTTACAGGATGACTGATGTGATGTGTGAAAAGTCATGTGGCATGAATGTCTTTAAAAGGAAATTTTCATCAGTTCTGCTTAATTTTCTCTTTAACGAATAGATGGTATTATAATATATACTCCAATTGCTGACATACCTTTTTATTTGCAATTTTCTTGGTGAGTGTGTGTGTGTGTAGTGTTCAGAGGTGTTTTTGTGATGGCAGGTCTCATGATGATGAAATTCATAGGCTTGCATTTAAAAGTGAAAATGAGTTTGTATTATCTTCAGTTACTTTACACGATATGATTAAGTGTGAGGCACAAACTATGTGAATTCCTACAAAGAGTTCCTGTTAATGTGAGACTTATTTATTATTTCTGCTTATTTTTTTACCAATTTGACAATTGTGGAATGAACACCTCTTTATGAAAATAATTTCTTGCAATCCTCTCAGAATAAATTCATTTCAAGTATTGTTTAGAATTTGCAGAATTCATTTTTTGTCGTAATATTTGAATTTTTGTTAAACATTCATTTTTAAATTAATTTAATAAACTTAATTTTCTGTGCATACTTTAGTAACATACTTTTGTTGATACGCCCAGTGGAGCATTTAAAGCCAGTTATCCATCCATGTACCAAAAGAAAGTTATGCTGGGCATGCTACCAAGTTGAGAGAAGTCACATCTGAAGGGTTAACGTTCTGGCTTCCAAATAGCCTGGATATGAATCTTCAAGTATACGAGTGGAGACTGGGTTATGCGCTGTGCAATATTCATTTGTCTGTCACCGCAGTGACGTAATACAGGGTAGTGAACTTAATCATTAAAGTGCTTTCTTATAAAAGTGAATTGGTAATTAAGCGGCGGTTAGAGGTTGTTTATTGTGAACATGGGGGCCAAAGGGCCGAGCCTCGCCGTGACTTTGATCCGGGCGAGCGAAGCAAGAAAACTTGCCTTTGAAAGTAATTTGGCATTACAATGTGGCGAGAACAAAGTGTATGCGAGTATGGGGTATTGGCCCTAATCTATTCCTGTTTCATATTTCTTCTGCTTAGGTTGGCAGTATGATTACAACTATTAGTGGGGATGATGTTTGCGAACAAACACACATTGCACTCAGCTCATAACTACCTCTGCGCTTGTGTCTCTGAATCCTCTTGTACATTGTGATCCAGCGTGGTGAAGGGGGTTCATGCTATATCTCCACTACCCCACATGTCAAGAATTACTTGAACCATCACATTCTGTCATACTTGTGGTACATCCCTAGTACCCAGAATACCTTGTGCAACCTCAGTGAATCAAAGCCTTACCCTGTGGTCACTCTCCATTAATTTCATGGTGTGGCCCTCAACTGTGTTAGGAGGGTAGTCATAATATAACAGCTCAATGGTGGTGATTTTTTGTGAATTGGAAATAAATATAAATATTGAGTACTGATAATGCATTTTTGAAAATTATTTTCCAGGAACCTACATTCTGGGCGAGCATTGCATATTATGAGTTAAATTGTCGGGTTGGAGAGGTGTTTCATTGTCAGACACGTGTGATAGTTGTTGATGGCTTCACAAATCCCAGCAACAATTCAGACCGTTTCTGTCTTGGTCAGCTTTCCAATGTTAATCGGAATTCGACGATCGAAAACACTAGAAGACACATAGGAAAAGGTATGTATTAAAGAAGTGATGAATTTAGATTGTGCCCTAGAGATTTTGTTCCTTACAATGTGAAAAGTCATCATGAATTAATCTTTATTGAAAAGTTGGTAATATGAGGGAAAATCAATAAGTATCTGCACACAAATTTTGTAATTTATTATTACAGTGGTTCACATTTTCAGTGTGATCATATTTCAACACAGTTATCCTGCGTTTCAATGCATTTAATCCATCAAAGAACAATACCCTTGCAGTTCAATAATTTAGTTTGAGCAGCTATCCTCCTGTGCACGTTTTCATCACTTGTTCACCGGAGAGAAATTGTCTGCCCCTTAATGCATCTTTAAGTGAATGAAAAATAAGATCTACAAGCAAAGTGCTCAAATACTTCAAAACGTCAATTTTGAAGTTTCAACAGTGTGGATGGCAGTATGAGAATGTGTGTTGCCATGCAATAAAAAAATGCCTTCAAACAATTATATATATGCAGAACCATGACTAATGTGGTTATTGGTACATAATTGGTCAATTGAACACGATGGCAGAGGCAGTTTCAAAAATGTATTCATCTGTGGTTTAACATCTATTTACAGAAAAAAATGAGGGTAGCGAGTGTAAAAGTAACATTAACCATTTATTAGAAACTTTAGCAAGCCTACAAAGCGAACAAATCTCTGCGTCAAACTCCAAACTTGACAAACTTAAAATGTACTCAAAACTCATATGATGGTGATAACCCTACTTCATGCACACGTGGATGAAACAAAAGTGCAAAAGAGTGGTTGCAGCCCAGAGAAATGAGAGAAGAGAAATAAGACATCAAAGCTGCTTAATAAGACATATAACATTGTGATCCCAGTGGAAAACTCTTTTATCAGAACTAAGTTGTGATTCTGAAGAAACTATTGTGCCAGAACAGGGTGATTCTGGACTGAACCAAACCAGGTCCATGATCGGCCCTAAACCCTCAGCTAAGCACAGCGT
Organism: Teleogryllus occipitalis; assembly: GCA_011170035.1. Classification (NCBI taxonomy): domain Eukaryota; kingdom Metazoa; phylum Arthropoda; class Insecta; order Orthoptera; family Gryllidae; genus Teleogryllus; species Teleogryllus occipitalis. Next base: position 115,136 of record BLKR01001797.1, read on the forward strand.
TAGTAATAAATATCACATCAAAATTAATGCTGATGGCTATGGTCTAGATCTCTGAGAAAAAACGTCCGGGACTTTCATGAACACAAATGTGATAGGTCAACAATCCGCACAGGAATGACTTCTGCAGCTGGTCAATCATCATCAAAGAAGTGACAAAGGCTAATATAGTGTATACAAGATTATGAAAATCTTTTAACCTGGGAGTGCTCACAATAGATCTGTGAGATCCAAACAATGGCAATTTTATGTTCCTGAATTATTGTGATGCATTAGTTGTCTGATATTTCATGTATTCCTTCACTGTGCTTTTCTGAGAATGCCTGGCCTTTCATTTTTATCCTATCACTGAATCGTTTCCCAGGAGCATGTTGAAACTTGATTGCTGCGCTGCGCGATATATGTCAAATATATTGGGTGCAATGGCACCATTGTGACTCCTGGACTGAGCGATATGTATCATGGCATTATTTTCAGCCATATATACGACAAGTGCCTATTCAGAAAAAGTATTAATTTATCTTACCTACAATTGACTGCTACAATTTCTTACCAAAGAGAAAGATGTGAAGGAGACATCTGTAGGAAAATGAAAAAAAATGTGAACTTTGCAAAATGGAAAAAATACAAAGACTTTCTAAATATTTTTGTGAAAAGGTAAAATATATATTTGTTTAGAACATCCCAAAATAATTTGTTGAAATTGAATTTAATATTATTTAATAGGATAATAAGATGTTGAATGATTTTTGCATATACTTAGTCTTTCTCACTATTCTCTCAGACAAGAATTCTGCAGTGTAAGATTCATTAACAATTGCATTGGGAGGTCATGTACAAACTGAATAAAATTCATATTTCAGTAAATAGACCTTCAGATCATTTGATATTTAGATATTTACTAAGTCAAAAACAGAAAAATACTGTATGTGACATATGGGGGAGAAAAACATCTGTGCACGCTTTCTTGAGTTTCAGAATCCCTTCCCAATAATTTAACTATTAATAGTTGAAAGCTAAAATAATAATAATAATAATAGTAATTAATAAATTTTAAAAAGCGAGAGATTAACATTTCAAAAACTAGATTCATTTTTATCAGGATTTATCAGAAGAACACAAAATGAATTGTATTCAGTTGAGGTTCTTAAAACCTCATCACCTATCTCCCTGTTTGTTCTATTTTAATGTGGAGGTCAGTGAATTGGTCCCCATTCTTTCAACCCAACATAAAAAGGCTAGAAACAGTTCAGCGTACTTTTTTAGAAACTTATCAACTAGGAATTCCCGATTCCTTAATAGGTCACAAATATGAATATATTGCCTCAAGATTGTAAATACCTTCACTTAATTCTATGAGCAACATTAAATTCTTGTACAAACTCTGTATCTACTATTTGGACTGTCCCGCTCTGATTGGTAAATTGAGGTTTAATGTTCATACTTGAATCTGCAGACACAAGTGTCACAAGTGTTAATCAGTGAGTATGTTACTTCATTTGTGGTGTTAGCTACTTTTATACCTATGAAGCTGTATGCTTGCATGGCACAAGTCCTGTATAGGCTGTGCTGCCAACCATCACATGTTCTTTTATGGGCTGGAGTTTCCAAGAATGGGGTGGAGTGTAGTTGCTAGTATTTTTCTTTATTTTTCCTCTTCGTAATTTGAAAATGGTGTCTGTTGACTGTTCCTGATTGGGAGCACCTGTGGATTTGTCACTTGTGTTATCTAACAATTCCATTTGTTTGTAAGTGGAGTGAAATAGTGAACAATGGGTGATTAGGATGGGTAGCTCTAGATAGTTGGAGGCTGGTTTTATCCAGTTACTTCTGATGCTCTTGGTAACGTCAGCATCTGCATCGTCTGCGTAGTTTCGTGGGTGTTCTGGCGTCACCTGCTTGGTGATTGTCAAATCGCTCTTAAGGCGTTAAATGATAATTTTAATATAATAATAACAATAACAACATAAACTTATGCAACTCGTTTATAATGTTGCATTATAGCATTTGTACAAATTTGAAAACATGTACTCGTGCAGTAAAGCTTCACATTGTAAACAAGTTGCATAATATATTATTATCATTCACTTCGATGTCGGAGCCACATGATTTTTTGTGCTGTCTCAGTTTTGTGCTGCCAACCTCGTTCGTGTCAGTGTGCCGGTAAGACGGTCTGTTGTGTGAGGACATAATTTCGACGTCGATCTGATCTCCGCGGTGTGATTGGGAAATATATTTCTGTTTGCGGTGGAGTGAACTCTTGCTGCGGGACAGTGAAAATTCCCGAAAGCTGTCGCTGTGTAGGCGCTCCCCCAAACTTCGTGCTTTCCGGATGTGGGCCTCGTTTTCAGCACTGTCAACGTACACATGTTATTGCCGTGTTCGCGAAGCCTATCTTTCGCTTTCTTGCGAACAAATACTCAAAATTGCCCGTCAGATTCGCGCGTCCGTTGTATTTGCCATTCGTTCTTGTATGACGCGTATTGTTTGAACGGGCGTGTGCTGAGCGTTTGGCGATGGCGTACTGGTTGTCTATGGTGGCGTACTGGTTGTATAGTGCGATTTTTATAAAGTTGCATCTCATGGCCGGTCTTCCAAGTGGCATTATGTCACTGCATTTCGTGTCTTTCACGGTCTTGCCGCTAGATGCCGTATGATCAAACACTTGCTTGATACGGTCGCGAACATGCGACATCTAACAGCACTACCGAGAAAGAAGCGAAATACAGTAACATAATACCACTGTGAAAACAGGCCTTGAGACGCAGCTATATAAAAATCGCACTGTACAGTACCGGCAGCGTATAAGCGACTGACAGTTCTCTCGCCACGTGCTGTGGTATTACTCGCGCACGTTTTCTTGAGCCCCGAAATACCAACCCACGCTCCTTTACTAAAATCAGTTGAAATAATTAATGATAGCGACGAGCGTTATAGACAAAATCTGATGACCAGAAATATTTGCTGCCGTGAAATGGAAACTGTTTTGCATCAAAAACGTGCTACAAATTTGATATAATATTCCTTTTGTCAAAATAATCAAACTCCCCACTCCTGTCGCAACTAGCGAAACGGGGGCTCAAGAAAACGTGCCCGGACAATGTCGTGCCCTATTCTGAAGCAATCAGCTTGCGTGGATTTGTACTTCCTCACAACCATAGTTCAACGTTGCCGCTCATCTTACTCGCACGAAGTCGCGGAGACGGTAAGGTGAGGCTTTGGCGAAGGTCATGAACATGATATCAAGACGTGGCATAGCCTGTCAGTAAGTGTTAATGTTTTGATATTTCATTTACATGCAGGTGATGCCGTGTGCGTATACTTGGGTTTTCGTAACGTGGCGGATGACATTAGGTCATTTTTACACCTCCCGCCTTATAAAATGAATCTTATTTCATTTTACGTCAAAATACAGTTAAAACTGCGTATGATGTGCTATGGGGAGAAGTGAATTCTGTACATGCTTTCAAAATTCTGTGATCCCTATTCTAAGTCATATACTACTTGAATTTTAAATTTAAAAAAACGCCCCCATGTAATAAAATCTATTTTCAAGGATAAATAAGTAATAAATTTTGGGCTCTTATCCATGATGTCCTTCGTCAAGTAATAATACTTCCTGCCGCGACAACGTGGAAACGATAATTTGAATAACTATATTTCCCACTGAATTCTAGAAGACGTGCACAGATAATGAAGTTACATGTATGTCTAGATGCAAAACAAGGGGCCATCTCAGCATTTTCTCAATGAATCAGGGAAACTGGACGAAAAACCTGATCGAGATGGAGGTCATTGACCCAGAAGCTGCGATACAATAGTTGTTACATATTGTTTAGAATTATACAGTCCAAATTGTAAATAATACATTAAATATCACTGTTAAAATTAATGTTACTTTCCTTGTGATGCTCAGTAGTCTCTAATTGTATAGAAACAGTTATGCAGCAGAAACAATTTTACTTGAGATTTAAACTTTTCTATCGAATTTAATCGTTTAATGTTTAATCGTTTAATGAATTTAATCGTTTAATAACAGGTTACTGTATTGAAATTTCTTTCACTCTGCTACGATGGCAGGGAAATCTTTCTTTAGAATTGACAGTGAGTACGTGACGTTTTGCCAGACACAGTGGCGTAGCTTCAGTTGGTATTACTCGAGGCAAAACTAATGTTATCACCCTACCTCCATGAATTAAATATAAACATTATCTATTACTGAATAGTTGATACATTATTTAATAAAAATACAAGGTATTTGCACATGACATTTATTTATAATGTATTAAATACTGTATGTTAGTCTGAATAATTGAAATATAATTTGAAAATAAATAATAAAAAATAAAATTTAACAAATTAACGAGTGCCTGTTTTTTTATTAAACACTTTTCGCACAAAAATATATAATTCTAACTATAAAATTTTATAATTGGTGTCACCTCTAAAATGGTATCACCCGGGACGGATCGCCACCCCCCCCCCTCACCACCACCACCACCACTACCTAGCCACTGGTCAGACACAAGCTGGAGTAGAGTTCCCTGTCCGACAACACACCTTTATCGGAAATCTTACGCTTACGTTTCTTTCGAGTCTGAAGCAACAGAGCACGGCGACTCATGCCCGAAAGTCAATCATTCCTTCGTTCGAGCATGCGGCCGGTGATGTTGGCGGAGGCGGTGATATCCCACGCCGAATTGGCTCAGCACTTGCTGTAGTCATGAAAACTTGAAAACGCCACGCTATTGTCAATCGCAAAGTAAGATTTCAGGAAGTTTTGCTCACTTTCCTTTTTTTCTCAGATATTTACCATCACGTAGCGAGAATCTTGGATCTTACCATCACTTGGCACCGGGACGCAGTTTCATTAAGATTTTTCCATGCTGCTTAGTGTGGAGACAGGGTAGTGCGAGATATTGGGGGAAAATCTCCCACCGCGATTCCCCTACTTCTGTCATTTGGTCAACTCTGAATCTCGTAAGCAATATGGTCATTGTGACGATGTTTCAATCTAGCAATGTTTCTTTAAACACCTTTCATACGTGCATTTATTAATAAAACATTACATTGGTGTTAAACCCTAAGTAGATCGAATATATCTTCCTAGCTGGAGAACTGTTTTGATTTACTGAGTGTAAGCCCAAAACAACTTAGCCATAGTTTACAGAAGAGCCCAGTAGAGACTTAGTTCATTGTACTTCATCGGGTGGCGTGGAGAAGCTGTCGGTGAGAATTCATGAACCAGGCATCAAGCACGCTATGAGGACTTGTAACTAAGCCTGGACTACCTCGTAATAGGAAAGTGTGACTCAGAAGGCTGCTTCTGCACCCCCATTTCACATAATAATGTTAATGTTGCATCATGATGGCTCAACTCTTGAGTCGCCATTGATGTTTGTGGTGATTTTCTCCAAGGTTTCTTTGATCCTTCTGGGTCACCATGGAATACTCTCTGTTAAACATCCTAGTGTCTTGAAATGGCAAGGCATGTCTGGTTTTTCAGCTTTCAACATTCCTGAATTTGAAGTAGTGAATGTGCCCGCATAGCTTTTTCTCGATGGTTCTGTGGATGGTCACACAGGTCTCGCAGATGTAAATTAAACGGTAGCTGCGTGGGACACAGTAAATTCCCACTCCTTGGAGTGGTGGAAGCAGGTCCTTCACTGCTACCCAAGTTTATTTGAGCTTCTGGTGTGCCTCTAGACTGCCCTGACATGGAAATGTCACAGAAGCTTGCGTGAATACATGGTCCAAACATCTACAACAGCTTTATATATGGTGTCATCTGAAGACCTGAGAGCATTTGTTTTTATGCTTATTGCTGTCGAATTGATTAGCAATATTTTTTGTGTCCCAAATTGTTTAGCTGTGCTAGTTTTGAAGTTTGATATTTAAACTCTGTTACTTCAACATCATTGTTTAGATTTAATGCTCTGTTTCTCACCACTTCTCCCTTTCTCCAAAACTCATGGAATTACAGGTTCCATCTTACGATCACATGCTTCAAGAGTTAATACTCATAAAAATATTTCGGAGTTTTATCTTTACTTTATCTAAATAACCTGTATTTACTTTTTTTTTTTTTAAATTAAGGAAAATTGTTACATGTAGAAATTCAGCATTTGGTAAATAATATTGTTAAAAATAAGTTCAAACATTTCAAGAAATGAAAACATTTTGCTGGCCAAATTTTATCAACATTGAACAATTTTTCAAATAATTATAAAGTTTGTTTGGAAATAATATAGAAGAAGAAAGCTCATCTAGGCATATTTCTTATCAGCATTTTCTAGAAATAATAATGTTAATTTCAATTGTTCATGTTACCTATTTGTATATGTCACTTGCATTGTTTCAGCTAAGGGATGAGATCTTACTTCTACTTTCATAGTTGGTTTTGACAATTGCTTACCTTATATGCTGTTCAATTAAGTTTTTGAAATATAAATATTCCACTTCACCAAGTGTTAGATGTTGATCTAGGAGGTACTGACTACCACCACCACCACAGATGAACTCACCTTGCAGTTGTGACATTTACAGAAAGGAAAAAAAAGGTTAAATTATTCTATTCATTCATTCATTCGTAATTTCCCATTAATGTCAAGGTTTAGAACTTTGAGACTTGGTAGTCTTGTGTTCAGCAATTTGGTACATTTTATGGAAATTAGTATTGTGCTTTCAACTTCTGAAACTACATGGCTGTTGATTAAAACTTTACTGCCAGTTATTCTATTTACCATTTTATCCTATACAATAGTTCAAAATTAACTAGTGTACAAATCCAATGATTTTTTTCATTTTATTAATTTAAGTGGCTGTGACACTAGACTAAGAAATGTTTTTGATCTTTGCAAAAAGCTAGTTTTAAATAAAAGATATATAAAATGCATTAAGTATGACATTGCTACAGTAATGTATTCAATTTCAAATGGTAAATGATAGTTAATAAAATTATTGACATCTTTTCTTCCTTCTCTTTAAAATGCAGTATTAGCATTTTCACTAAATGTTGTTTGAAGTTTGATGCTGGGAGATATTTGAATCTTTGTTAACAGGGCAAAGTAATCTAGCAGGTTTCTCCAAGCACAATAAATTATTTTGATCTAATCTAGTGCATGAAGATGTCTTGCTTCATGCTATTAGTGCTGAATTGAGATTAACATTATATGTGAGCTCTATTAGGGATGCAAACACTCGATTTCCTCATTAATTCCTTAGGTTATTTTCTGAGTGCTACCTTGTGTTAATCAATTTTGTACATTGTTTGTGTGGTTAGTTTTATGACACTTGTTATTACAGGTGTACAACTTGTTTATATTGGTGGTGAAGTGTATGCCCAAAACAAGTCGGACAGTGCTATATTTGTTCAGTCTCGAAACTGTAATCATCATCATGGATTTCATCCAAGCACAGTTTGCAAGATACCTCCAGGATGTTCACTGAAGATTTTTAACAATCAAGAATTTGCCCAACTGCTTTCACAGAGTGTGAATCATGGATTTGAAGCTGTGTATGAATTAACAAAAATGTGTACAATACGGTGAGTCAATCTCTCATTCTTACAATGTGTTACTTCTAATCATTTTATTTAGTGATTGTTTATTTCTTTTTATTGCAGAATGTCATTTGTGAAAGGTTGGGGTGCTGAATACCACAGGCAGGATGTCACCAGCACACCATGCTGGGTTGAAATTCATTTAAATGGCCCTCTTCATTGGCTTGACAAAGTTCTTACCCAAATGGGGTCTCCTCTGAATGCAATTTCATCAGTGTCGTGAGGCAGGAATTACTCTCTCCTCCTTATTGTACTGCATATAGGGTTTGAAGTTCTCGGTAGTCCTGAGTTTCCTTTTCATTAACTTAGGAATGAAATGTAATGTTGGAGAAAGTTTCACACTCTTATCCAGTATAATTTAATTTATTTTGAAATGATGACTCATTGTAGTCAGATGTGGATTTTCTACTTATGTCTCCTAACATGGAGATGTGGTTTGTAAAACACAGATCTGTAGAAATTTCTACAGGCACTGAAACATCTGTAAATCTTTAAACACCAAGAATGTTCAACTACATTCTCAAAACATTCTGGAATGGTTGTTGATTATAAAATAGAATACCTTGTTTGATGCAATATTATTTTGAAGAGAAGCAAATTGTTAGAAGATATGTTAATAATTTCAAGATGCATGATGAACCCACTGGGAATTGCTGATGAGACATGACGAAATTCCCAACATATCCCAATGTCACTTGCAAAAACTCTTCATTTACAATGTAGAAAAAGAAATAATTGTTACTTGGGTTCTCTTGAGTGGTTCTTTCTGTCACAATACCTGTTCTTGTGAACATTACATCAATATTTCGTAAATTGGAAATAATTAATGTATGAATTTAGATGTCAACAATTCTGCAACTAAGAATGACAATTAAATACCATGAAATGAAAAACAAACGCAGATCTTATTTTGCTGTGCTACTTTACAAATATGTAGCTAGCCAAGAAGAAAATGGAAAAATAGGTACTTAATTACAGTCTTAGTATCATATAGAGAGAAGAAATTTGTCATTATCGTAACATAGAGAATAGAAAATTTTTGAAGTGCTTCTGTGACCTGAGTTGCAAGGAGTGTTTAATTAAAAAAATGTGCGCTCATGAACACGGATAATTGATTTTTTAATCGGAAATCCTTTTCCCATCACAGACTATGAGCACATCATGGGAAAAGGAAATGTGGATGGAATTATTCACAATAGGGTAATAAGTGCTATTTATGTTAGTGCATATACAGCCATCTTTGGCACTGACACATTTAAAGTACAAGTATGTGCACACTTGCTGCAGAGGAAATAATCTACAATGGATCACTTCTGTTTTTGAAGTTTCAAAACAGAACTATACAAAGTTTTAAAAGTGTGTAATTGGTGAGAGATTTGTTGTCATGAATGAAATATATTGATTTTAATTAATGATCTCTGAAGAAATAGTGTGAAATGAATAAATGTTATGTACACACACGTCATTGTTACAAGGAATGTTGAAGGTGATCATTTGTGATGTTGCACTTGTGAACTTGCTTTTTATCAAAAAGTGTAGGTTCACATTCATAAAAGGTAAACTAATTTTAACAATAGGGTGAATGTGCAAAACAATGTTAACTGTATTATTTTACCTATCTAAAAAGTATGTCTTTTTAAAAACTTCACTATGGTAGTAATGTGCTGGTTTTATGCTGTAGTGTTCTTACAGCAGAGGCAAACTGTTCCTATTGTCACAAATGTTTTATTTCTTACAAGCTTATGTATGTTACTGTGGAGAAATGTTAGCTGTAGTATCCCACTAGTACGTATTTATATTGGTGCCATTTATTCTTGGAAAGTAAAAGTGTTGAAAATATCAGATGCCCTGTGTGCTCTATGGTGTCTGTGTTTATATTTTATTCCAGTTGATGTTATGAAAAATAAGTTTTTGTATAAATTTAATTTCAATCAAAGAAATGTAGCAATGTAATGTATGTGTTTAGTAGGGACCAAATATTTTAACCTCATGCAAATTTATTAAGTATTTGCAATGAATTGTGTGACTAGTTTTTTGTATCTGCAAGGCAATGATTGAAATTACGTATTGTGCACAGTCTTCAACTATCAGGTTGCCTACTGAGACAAATATTCTCCAATTGTAAAATACCTTGACAGACAACTTCTTTTTACAACTTTTGCTGCAGTTTTAATCTATTATTTTTTAATTAATTTATTTATTTTTATACATAATTACTAATTACAATCCAAACTACCTTTTTTATTCAGACCTCTATGAAATATCTTTTATTAGCAGCACATACATGGCATTGGAGAATTCTTCCTACAAAAATTGTTGCAGATTTCTACTCAGATGCAAAAATTCTAGTTGATCTAAGAATGAATGCATTTGATTATTTTAATGATGATACATTCTTACATGGCAACCTGATTGCAAGCATATGTGGAGGTTTTTAATTTTGTTTGCAAACAGAAATCCTATTTTTCTTGTATGTGCAATAATTTCTCTTTTTCTACTGATTTCATTATTATTATTATTTGCACAAATTTTTATTGAGAAATCTTTATTTTTATTTACTCTTAACTGAATCTTCTATCACTATTGTTTATTTTTGCCAGTTTTATGTCGTTATTAATGTAAAGCGTTTATCTCTCGCTCTCTCAATTGTTATTAAATTTTTCTTAGCGTCTGAGAACATAACTGTGAATATTCTTCAAGGCTTATGCCATCACTAAAATGCAAATATTAAAGATAATTCACTTTTATTTTGCTCGAAGGCAAAATTATATTATATGCGATGAATATATGTATATATTTGTATTACATTGTATTTTTTGTTCTTTAATGACATATTCTAAATACTCAATAATTTGCTACATTAGGGACTGGGAACACTTCCTTTTGTAGAATGGAATATATTCTTGACAATTTCAATTCCAATAAGTGTGACCTTGTTAAGCTAAAACTTGAGTTTCTTTTACTTTGTGTGTGTTGTGTTGTGTTGTGTGAAATGTTTGAACTTGAAATGCCAATGAGTATGTATATTGCTCACCATTAAATCCATTAAAATGATTGTAAAATGAAGTCGAAGGTTTTAGATTCTGCATTTTCAACTGCTGTAAAAACTCGAAACTCATTTCTTCTTTCTGTAGGGGAACTGGATTGAGAGATATCTTATTTGTATGGCACGTTTAAACTAAAATGTGAAATTTTACTTGTAGCCAGCTTTCATTTCTGAAAGGTGATGGGTATTTTTTCTTTTCCCCCTGTTTGTCTCTCTCTTCTCTCCCCCCCTCTCCCCCCTCCAAAAAATTTGGCATTGTAAGTGGTTGATGTTTTTTAGCATTTGCATTGTGCCGCATAAAAATAAATTATTGAAATTAAGAAATGTCTTGCTTAGTTTGGAATAACTGAACTGCTTGTAAACTAAGCTTTTAGTTTCTTCATCAAAATCTTAGGGTGCAACATGATGAAATATTGAAAACAATTTTGGTGCTGTATAAATTATTTCCATTAAAGGGTATATTCTAATACCTCAACTTTGTTGTATATTCAGTAGGTTTTTATTTATCTAAGTACTTCTGTTTTCCTTATGAGACTTGTCATCACACATTGGGAATCTATAGATGAATCTTGGGCACAGTGTATGCTTGCCTCTAATTATTTTAAATAGAAGCAAAATAATTTCTTCTCATTTTTTCTAGTGAAAGAAATTTGAAGCTAGAGATACTGTAAATTGTGCCAAAACTTGACAAAATGTCCTTTGAATATTTAAAAAAAAAAAAAAAAAAAAGACTGCTTAACAATTTGGGACAGGCAAACTGAATTGTAGTGGAGTAACACAGTCCCATTCAACATGAGAAAATATAGTAGAATCAAGATTAGCATAATCTTGAAAAATATGTGGATTTATTTATGTAAATACACACACACACGATTAATAATTCAGACACCCTCTGCCATCTCTCATTTGTGTGCTTCATTTCATTTGAGAATTGACTATTGTGGAGGCACAATTCTAAATACACAACTTATTTGTGCAATAATATTTACCTCTTCCAAATTAAATTGGAAAGAAAATGACAATAAAAAGGTTATTTTTATTGCTCATTTCTTTGTCATCGAGTCAAAAATAGTTGTAGTAGTGCAAGTGATTCTTTCATTCGTAGTATGAATTTTTAACATGAATTGTGATGCTACGATTAAATGGTACAAAGAAAAGGTATTAATTATTATGCATCACAATTTTTATTTATCTAGACTGAACAAATTTATTTCATTTAAATTCAATTTGAATATTGCATTTGTTTTGCAATGTTAGATTGTGTAAGATTAATGTAGGATAAAAACAAAAATTGTGGGAATTTTAGACTTTGAAAAGGTAATATAAATTTCATGTATAAATTTGCAAATTAAACTGTTAGAACAGCACATAAAGTGAAAAACTTGAGCTGAGTTACTGTTCAATGAAAGTCTTGGTATACAAGGTTTAAAAATCTCAATCTTGCTGTTTATAGGGACAGGTTTTCATCACTATTTTTTTCTATCTTTTTTCCATATATCATCTATGCCATTTACAATGCGAGTTTGAATAAAAAACAGTAGCACTATATTACATTCAGTTTCTTTATTGTCCAATGTTTTGTTTGAATTGATGTAATTGGAATCCTTAAATTTTGTGATCCATTTTTGTTTTAGAGGAAATCTAGTAAACATGACAAGTGCTACAAGATTAAGAAAATTTTCTTTTAGCTTTTTTCTTGCTTCCCTATTTCCTTTATAAACTGGAGTAAGTGAGAGTTATTGATTTATTTGCAAGCTCTAATAGATTTATTTTCATGTTTGTTGGGAGTTTATGCTAATGTTTTAAATGAAGTCTTTTATGATCACTAGTGGGATAGTACATCTAAAATTGCCATGTTTGTTTTTAGTTGTTTTTGTTTGAATGAAATTTTATTTATGTTTCTTGTGTAAGTTGATTCAAAGGTATGAAAAGTTTTACAATCACTGAAGATGATGTGTGTTGTATAGTAAATTTGAGTATTAAAAGACAAGGAATTTGTAAGTGTATTAGCATTCTTGTGCTTACACTATCTGTGGATGAAATTATAAATAATGTTGATAGTAATGTTTTTATCTATTATCAATTTTTATTGAATTAAATAGTTTGTATTTCTGCATAAATGACAGTAAAGTTGAAATTTTGTCATTAAGAAATTGTTTGCAATTATTAGTTTTTCACTGTGTGAATCCCAAGTTTTGTGATAATTATGATATTTTAAGTTGCAGATATGCCAGTGATAGGTACACAATGTTGCCAGCATACTACAACAATATTAGTTAATTTTTTAATTTTTCATCTTTCCCCAGCATCTGTATATGCATCAGTTTTGAAATTCATTTACAATAGAGTGTTGGTATAGTGGAAATAAATATTAAGTGCTAGTAGTAAGTAGTAGCAATAGTGTAATACAGCATGAGTAGAAGCACAAGCATTTCAAGTATGTGTAACTATGTACTACTTTTAGCCGATGGACAATATTAACTTGCACACATTACTGGAATGTTAGCCAGTGGCAAAACAGATTATGAAGATAATTCACGTTTTAAATAGAAAATAATGAAATGAGCTTGGATTTTCAGCCTTGTTTCCTGTCTCCTCTTTCACATAAACTGGTGTAGTGCTTAGGGCTGAAATTATTCCTTATCTGCCACCAACAAATCAGTCTTCAGCAAACAGTTTGTGATACTGTAGGCTTGAGGAAATTAATAAGAAACGGTAAATATTCAATTTGCTAATTTTGTGGAAATTTCAAATTGTGTATTGAGATTTTAAATTTTATGGAGGATACATTCAGTATGTCTAAGTTGGCATAATGATTCACTGATTATAGGGAACAAGGCATATAACTATATAATATATACATATAGTATGTTATTTTGTGTTTGGAAGTATCCACAAGTGGCCTTTAAACTATGCTCTGTATTTTTGTATGGTCTTCAGGATTGGCATTTATATGTGTCTTATGATTAACTTGCTGCAAAGATGTGATATGCCATAACTGTAGATATAAATTGCTAGATCAGTACCTGTCAAAAGTATTACATTGAATCCATTTTTCTGTGATGGATAATTCATGGAGCAGAACTATAATAAAGAATTCCAAACAAAAATATACTGAAATAAAATAAATTCCTGATAAAGCTGTCTGCCATAAATAAATAAATAAATAGTTATATTTATATCTACATTTATGAATACAAAGCTATTGGCAGACACTACTTTCTACAATCAAATTTCTATCGTGCATTGGCTACTATTTTTGTGTGTAAAAGGGACAAATTTTCTGTGGATTTTGAAATAAATTTAATGAAGTGACAATGTTATGTATTCTTTTGGGTATGAATTATTTATGAATAGTACTCCTTTTGTGTGAAATCTGAGAAGTTTAGAAACGTCAGCATACTCTTGTTTTGTTTGGTCTATTAATGACTTGAAAGAAATGAGAATGCTGTGCATCACGTGCATGGGAGGTTATTTTTGGAGATTCTTATTGTAATCAATGTTAATGGAAGGTTGTAGTCAATAAATTGTTGTAAACAGTAATTGTGTAATGGGAAAGAATAAATAATTTTGACTCCACCTATGATTTTCCAAAATGGAGATAATATAAGCAAGGCATGTGATGCTTTGGTTGTGTGTATGTTAAGACTTGAATACAGTTGTCTAATGTTGTTACTGCATTGTTGCACTGTGTGCAAATATTTCACTCTGCATGATGCTTCTCTTTTAAAAATTATGTAACTTTTGACATGCTGCTATGGGCCATTTTGAATTCACTTACTAGTCTTGTCTTCTAAATAAGGATAAAATATTGAAATAATGAGCATGATTATATTTTGCTTCAAATGCAATTCTGCAAAAAGGTTAAGATCTTAAGGAATCTATAGTCAAGAGAAAATCCTCCATCATAGTGTTGAAAGAGTTGGTGTAAATGTAACGAGAGGATTGAAAAGAAATTTGTAAATTGTGTGCCTCCATGATGTTAATTATTTGTTGCATTTATTCTAAGTAGTAATGATTTAATTCATATTTTTTGTGGCCATTGTACAAAATTCAGTTTCAGTCGTAAGTGGTGTTCTAAGTTGTTTGAAGCATTACTTATTATAAATCCTATGTTCACAATCTGTATGTATGGATTTTCTATTTTGTAAAATTTGAAGCTCATTCACTATTTTGTCAAACATTTTTCCATTGCTTTATTAATTTGTAAGTTGCTCTTATTGTATAGATTTCTGTGGCTGTAAATGTTTTTTTTAGGATTTAATCAAAGTGAATGCAAGTGTCATGATTGAATATTATGAGTGCCATTGTGCAAAGTTTTCACTGCCTTTTGGGATTGAAGTTTTGTAATTGTGTTTTGTAGACTATATTGTAATTTGTTCAACTATTTTTTATTTTCTGAAATAATTCCTGTTACTGGCTTCATGCTTTGTGATATAATTTATTATTGATGAGAATTTGAAGTTGTCTATGTCATTTTGTATCCCTAAATAATTGGCTGTATAACATTGAGGTAGAGATTGAGACTGAATAGAAGAAAGTTCCAGCTTTAAAATGCTTCAGAGTCGTCCATTGCTTTACACTTCTCATTAAAACATAGTGCCTGTAAAAAAATAAATAAAAAAAGACAAAAAAAACAACAAAAACTTGAGCTGCAAAAATAGTTTCCTTTTCATAAGTTATTTTTTTCATATATTATTGCAGATATATATATTTCACTGTATATAATTATTCATTGCAAGTAGAAGCATTGTGCAAGAGTTGAAGTAACAGTATCTGCATGCTTGCATTTCAGAGCTGATATTCAATTTACCAAAGTATTGTATCGCTCATTCATAAGAACAAATGTGCATGTAGCCTACTATTCTTCAATTATAGATCTGTATATATTTACAAACGTAAAAATATGTACAGTTAATTTAGTTGTGATACATGTATGACAGAAGGCCATTATTTATTTGGTGGGATGATTGATACAAAACGAGGACATATTGTGTAGTTATAAGTACAATTTTTTTTATATGGTAAGGTTTACAGTGACCACTTTGCTCTAGCAATGAGAAGCTGTAATTTTACTGAATGCCTTAATACTCAGGATAAACATCTTATTGAACAATATATTTAAATTAACGAGCATTGTTTGATTTCTACAGAATTGAGGCCTGAATCACTCTTGTTTTGAAGTGCAGACATATTTTGAAATTAATTCTGACTATTTGGATGACTGTTTACAAGTGGAAATAATTTCATTAATGCAATCTTATGAATGTAAGTTTCTGTGTGTCTAAAGTCCATGAAAAATTGCATTTGAAAGTTCAGTATAAAGTGGAAACCTTCAGTAGATTCAGGTTTCAACTATTAGCACACTGTGATGTATGATGTATATTCACTGTGAGGCTTTTTGGTCTTGTTATTCACTGAACTGTTGAATGCTCTCTGTGAATTCTGTTCTTAAGCATAAATTTGTTACAAAACTAGGGAAAATGTCCATCTGAAATGTTCTGAAGGCTTGTATTTGCTTGCGATAGAAATTTTGTAAATTGTAATGTACATGTTTATAAATTTAAGTGCTCAAATACAAGATAATCTGTGCTGTAGTGAACACTTTTATATTCACATCCTTATTTATTGTGTAACAATTTCATTATTTTTCCTATGTCCATTTTGATTATTAGAAATGATGAGAGATCATTATTTACATTGTTTTCAGTCATTTCTTTAGTAGCTTGCCTTTTTATGAGTTAATTTTTGGTAAGAAATGCACAGAAATGAATGATTATTGATTTAAACATTAGTTAAGTGGAACAGAATTAGAAAAGCATGTAAAGAGAAAACTTTCATTCACGTCAATGAAGTAAACATTCAATAAAATCAGACATGTTAGAAAATGTTAACAGGTGAATTGTTCTAATTGCCAATTCTTTTCCAAAGTTATTCATTCTATATTTTATTTTTTAATTTAATCAATGCAATATGAGAAGATGAATACAACTTGAAGTTCGGACACAAAAAAGGCACTGAGTGATTAAATTTAATTAAATACATTGCAAGATAAACTTAGGTGAAAAAAGAAGGTAAATGAATGACGTTCCTAGAGTAGGAAATGATAAAGGTAATGTGCATTTTGGTTGGAAGATCAGGTGACTCAATTGTGTGAATGATAATCATTTTTAAATCTAGTCTTGTAGCTTTAATAAATAAAAGGCCAAAATAACAGACATTGAAATTCACTTTCATTGCATTACATAATAGTTTAAGCTAAAGTTGTTTACAATGTTTTGACTATTGTTTGGGGTCTTCTTCAGGTACAATCTAAAAACTAGAGGTGCTACAGAATGGCATGGGCCTTCTCGTAGTAAAGTTTTCTAATTACCTTGGTGCGGACTGACTTAACGGCGTTGCCCCATCCTCGTGCCAGCTACCATCTATCGGTGCCCAACGTATTTTTTTTTTTTTAATACATTTTCTCAACTTTTCGGTTTCCTAATAGTAGAACCGATATTTACCTTCAATAATATCAAAGAAGAGGAAAACCTTGTACTAAATAGAAATTTCCATTGAAAAATTTAAAGCCGTTTTTAGGAAAATGGCGATTAAGGATTATTTCAAATTCGAAATTTGAAGCTATTTTTCACAGGAATCTATTGAATTTTCGCAAAACTTAATTTCAAATAATTTTAAGCACTTCCACTCATAAATGTAATGATGTATGCAAATCGATGGAAAAGTACATATTAACGGCGCGGCGTGAGACTAAAAAAATACTAATGATTTTTTGAAAAACAAAATACACGAAAATGAACTTAACGTCATATTAAACACTGCCATTACCATTATCCGTTGGAAAATTTGGAATAATTTTTGAGAAAATGGCGTTTGAGTGTTTCTGAAAATGCAGAATTTTAAGCTCATTATCATAGAACTTGAGTTTTCAAGAAACTTAGAATGACATTATTTAAAGCACATATACTCATATAATAATGTGAAGAAATCGCCTCTAATGTAAATATTACCGACGTGGGAGAGAAGTAAAAAATATTACATTTTTGTAATTTTTGAAAAAACAAAAGAATAGAGCAATATGGTGTTTATGTCATCGTATAGGGTTTGCTTGGCAATAACCCTACCAAAAATTTGGAGCAGTTTTTAGAAAATCTGTTTTTTGTTATTTTTTAAAATTGCAAATATTGCACGGAAACTACTAAA
Source organism: Teleogryllus occipitalis (assembly GCA_011170035.1). Taxonomy (NCBI): domain Eukaryota; kingdom Metazoa; phylum Arthropoda; class Insecta; order Orthoptera; family Gryllidae; genus Teleogryllus; species Teleogryllus occipitalis. The sequence goes on from BLKR01001797.1 coordinate 132,946, forward strand.
ATTCTCAAAAAACTGTATTTGACCTTAATAAATGAACTATTTATGGACAACAAATTTCATTTGAAGGAAAAATCTCTATCTTCAATTTTGTAGATGTAGGAAGATGCCGAAAAAATTCAAACTTTTGCAATTTTCGAAAATTCAGAGTTAACCGCGAATATCGGACCTTTGGCACGTTTATAAGTGTATTTTACTCTACTCTTAAAAGAAAATTAAGGAAAAAATTTGGAGCCGTTTTTGAGAAAATTTTGACAATGTCGGGGGGGGGGGCTTCATGTAAAGAACTCCCAAATTTTAAAAAATGTTTCTCGAAAAATCAAAGCTTCAACTAGAACCAGATCGACTGGGGCTTCTTCAATGTGGAAAACGATGATACGGATGGTTTAGGCACTAGTAGTGTTCACAGACGGACGGACGTTTTGAGAAAGAAAAGGAGGGGGAAAAAACGGTATGAGGGAACCTCAAAACGTATATTTCCGTTGAAATCTCGAAATCGAGTTTCCGCAGCATTACATAACTTTCTCTATACTACGTGTATTACCCCGCATATACGTATGTATATGAGAAAGTAATAACAAAAATTGCAATGTTTATGTGTAGGAAAATAATTGATACATTTATGAACAGAAGAGGCGTACCTCAGAATGGCAGGCCAAAAACATACGGGATAAGTTTTGATACTAACGTCCGTCAAATGGATGAAATCTGAAATTATTGGATACAGGTGTCCCACCAACTGTGCCCTCCCCCCCCCCCATAACTTCTAAACGGTTTGCCATATCGAAATGTAGATTTCGCTCAACAATGCGGAATCATGGGGCAAGTAATATGCCGTAGAGGTATTGTTTGAAATATTTTTAGTTTTCGAGAAATTTAATTAGTATCGTTGAATTTTTAAATGGAACTATATTTTTTTTCTTCAGCAGGGAATAGATCAAAAGGGGAATCAAATGATGTATCATATGTTAGTATTTTGATAGAAATTTTTGTATAAAAATAAGCTTTCTGACATGTGATTTTAACCCTTAAATGGTGACGTGCAACTTATCGAGCATATATAGTGACATGAGGTCAATAATGACACCACACATTTTAAAATTATAAAATCACCTTTATTTCAAAATTTGTGGCCCAAAACTTTTGTATTGGTGTTTGGAACACTTTCTGCACACATTACTAAGCAAATCTATTGTTAATTTCTACATATTTTTGAGACAAATCACCTTGATTAGATTGAGTACTCATGATTGTAGTGCTTTTGCAGCCTGTATTTTGATCTTCTTTGCTGCCATAAGAAATACAGATATCATCAAAAGTTACACTTGAAATTGAACAGGAGGTTAATAAATATTAATTAACATGAACAAAACTTAATTATCTATTTCACAATTTTGACAATTTCTAAAAATTAGCTTCGCCGCATTTCTGGTAAACAAGATATTCACTGTTGTGACACACTGGACGATCACAGGAAACTCAGAATAAAAATATTTCTTTTCTTTTGACCTTGAACTCAAGGCACACACCTTTCTTCTTAAATTTGAAGTATTTCCAGTATGTTGTCAGGCTGGAATTTTCCTACATCATTCTTGCTACCAGAAACCGCAGCTCTCTTGGTAAATGTTCATTGAAAAGCCTTTCATTCAGATGGTACGAGTGCTCTAGCAAAAGGTTTTAGGAAATCAAAAGTGATATTTCTGTATTATTTTTCATAGAAATATACAGGACATGAGCAGTGACTCCAGAAATATTGTTTATAGCATAGAACAAAGCCAAAGCCAGTGTGTGCGCGACTCGTCCAAATGTGACGCATTTTTGGTAAAAGAAATCACCTCCCTCATTCATGTTATTGTAAAAAGATACTTTCATTGTCCTGATTCTGTTCTTTTGAATGATGTTGTAATTGTAGATAATAAAATGACGGACTTCACTTTCTTTTTGACATGGGAGAGAAGAGTTGTATCTTTTGTAAATCCATATTCTGATGAACCAACTGGGCGTCTCTTATTAGCCTGAAACTCGATTTTATTGCTCTTTTTTAATTTTTTAAGGTGTCTACATATGCATGTATCAATCATATACGATTCTCGACGGCGCCCGCCGAGTATAAATACGTGGCGGCCGGCGACCGTGAGTCAGTCTTAAGTCTGAAGTGGAAGCTGAGCTTTGAAATGGTGGTTAATAGCAGTGCAGTGGACATTGGCCAGTGCATCGAACTGTGGTCAGTGCATCGTACTGTGGTCAGTGCATCGAATAGTGGTCAGTGCTTAGGACTGCGACAATGTAAGAGAAGTGAACAGTGAAAATAAATACTCAAGAGAAGTGAAGTGTAAATAAATAATCAAGAGAAATGTGCCGTATAAAGAATAATCAAGTGAAGACTATCTGTACATAAATCAAATGTTTTCAGTGATTGTGTTAAGAAACAGGGCTCGCTCGTGGCACATAGCGAAGTCGCTAGCCTTTCACCACTGAGGTCCGGATTCGATTCCCGTCGAATCTCATGTGAAATTTGTTCCAACGAAACGAGTTTGGCCGTTTCACAAGGGTTAGTCCAACCCCCTGTGAAGTGTCCTAAACGCTACCCCTTTCCTAACTCCTTCCCAATTCTGGCCGCTGGGTAGTGACGCAGGGGCGCGTGAAGTAAGAGGCGCGTACGCGAAGATGCTTCCTCGCGGTCCTCTTTCCAACTGACTAGACGAGACGAGACATAAAAATACAGCGTCCTCTGGAATAGAGGTATAGATAATGGATTACTCCACGCTCGACCAGGGGCGAAGAGACGCGTTGCGTGTTATGGTTAAATAAACACTTGTTTATTTAATAAAAGTTTTATTTAAGAAAACGAGCACATGGTTTGTACTGCACCGTTACAGAGTACTCAGTACAGGGCACTTATGTCACAGAGTAGTCATATTAGTCTATGGTACAGAGCTTACAGAGTAGTGCGCAGTGTGGCAACTGCATCTAGCGGTCACTTGCTAAACTAACATACAACATCTCCCTCACAAGATACAATTTATAAAAAAAACATTACACAAGATATAACGAAAGATTAAGATATTCTTTCAAAATACAACATATTGAACTTAATCTATTGATCTTAAACATAATCTTTGTAATACTTTGGTTTGTTTACTAGTCTACCTGATCTTGTAACTCCAATAGCCTTTGGATTCGTTTGATTACATTTGGCTTGTGTTTGTGGTTTGACATAAGCATCATTTTGATCATCATCCTTTGTATTGACATAAGTATCGTTTTGAGCTGTATTTGTTAGTGTGTATTCTTGTGTACATGCATTTTTGAGATACTTGTTTATAAGATCATCATAACTATCATTGTCGTTCTTATCAAATCTGTTAACTTCAAATTTCCTCAAAAATCTGCGATTTCTCACATAAATTTGGTCATTTCTATCTAACTTAACAACATATGATCTAGGTCTACTTTGGTCAACATCAATAATGGTCGCAGGTTCCCAAGTACTCTTCTCTGTTAACTGAACCATAACTTGATCATTTTTCTTTAGTTCTGTTAAATCTTTTGCATTCCTATCATAATATTGCTTTTCTCTTAGCTTTTTATCTTCATTCACCTTTTCGAACCTCACATATTTATATTTTGGCAAGAGCATTTCTTGGTTCGTTGGCAATATACCATTTAATCGTCTTCCGAACAATATTTCAGCAGGAGAAGGAAGACCTCTACCTAATGGCGTATTTCTATACTCAAGCAACGTAATGTACATATCCTTGTTGTCAAACAATGCTTTCTTTAAAAGTGACTTAATTGTTTGAACGTGCCTCTCAATTAGGCCATTGGACTGTGGATACCTTGGAGTGCTTGTCTTGTGCACAATTTCCCAGTCTTCTAAAAAAGTTTGAAACTTTTGATTCACGAACTGTACATCATTGCCTGTGTATAGAAGTTCCGGTTTACCATGTCTGGAAAATATCGATTTTACATGATGTATTACATTCTCATATGTAGTGTTATCATTCAAACAACATACTTCTGGAAATCGTGAATACGCGTCTACTATTAACAAATATTTCTTTTTATTAAGTTCGAACAAATCAGCTGCTATTGTGTGCCATGGTCGGTCAGGAATTTCACGAGTCATCATTGTTTCTTTCTGATTACTATTTTGGAAAGTTAAACAAGCTGGACAGTTCCTAACGACATCTTGAATTTCTTTGTCAATATTAGGCCAAAACACATTTTCTACTGCCCTTAAAATTGTTTTCTCAACTCCCATGTGGTTATAGTGCAATCTATCTATCATGTCTCGTCTCATGGTTTGGGGAATTACCAATCGATCTCCTCTGTAGATTGTTCCTTTGACTACAACCAATTCATCTTTGCAAAACCAGTATGGCTTGATATCGTCTTTTACCTGACCTTTGGAATTTGGCCATCCTTCCAGAATTACTGTCATCAAGTTTTGCAATTCCTCGTCTTTGGCTGTTTCTTCTTGAACTTTCTCGAACTTTTTTGGAGAAATATTGTGAAATAAAATAGAGTTCACCTGAGCATCTAAGTCATTTTCGTTGACTTCAAAATTTTTGTCATCATAACTGGCTCTTGATAGAGCATCTGCTAAATATAATTGGGATCCGGGTTTGTATTTTACTGTAAATTGGTATGGCTGCAAACTGATACGAAGGCGTTGTAGTCGCATCGGGGTTTTGTTTAGATCCTTTTTAAAGATTGACTCTAATGGTCTGTGATCTGATTCTACTGTAAATTCTTTACCATAAAGATATTGATGAAAACGTTGGCACCCGAATACAATAGCTAGCATTTCTTTTTCAATTTGTGCATAGCGTTGTTGTGTATCAGTTAAACATTTCGATGCGTACGCTACTGGTTTCCCATCCTGGATAACTACTGCTCCCATTCCGTCCCTTGAACTATCTACCGACAAAATTATCGGTTTCTTTTCATCATAGAATTGTAAAACAGGACTGGTTGAAAGTACTTCTTTTAACTGTATGAATTCTTTCTGGTGGGCGTCTGTCCACATCCAATGCACCTCTTTTTTTAATTGTCTCAAATTAGTACTGATGTCAGACAGATTGGGTATATACTTAGCTAAATATGTAATCATTCCCAAAAATCTGCTAAGCTCCGCGACATTCTTTGGTGTTGGTATCTGTTTTATTGCTTCCACTTTGTCTGTGTCAGCTTTAATACCATCAACAGAAATAACATGTCCCATGTACTTGACCTGATTACTACAGTACTGTATCTTGTTTGGGCTAAATCTTACACCTCTTTCTCTAGCTCTGTTGAGAACACGATTCAAAGTTTCATCATGTTCTTTCTTTGTCTTTGAATATATAATGAGATCATCAATGTACACTTTTATGTTTGGAATATCTTCAAAGATTTCTGTGAAAGTTCTGTGAAAAATCTCTGGAGCTATGGACAATCCAAATGGAAGCCTAAGAATACCTGCCAAAAGGTGTGGCAAATGTCGTTAGCTTCGATGCTGTATCTGACAACTCAATTTGCCAGAATCCTCTATGCGCATCGAGAACTGTGAAAAATTTTGAGCCAGCCATTTCTGCTGTAATTTCTTCAAAAGTTGGCATTTCATACCTTTCTCTTACCAAAGCTTGATTTAAATGAAAAGGGTCCAAACAAATTCTCAGGGATTTATTTGGTTTATGCACTAAAACCAATGGGTTAACAAATTCTGATGGTTCAGTCATTTTAGTGATGATACCATCATCTTCCATTTTTTGTAACTCAATTTTTAAATCTTTCATTATTTTAAAAGGGACTCTACGACACGGAACTGCGACAGCTTGATAACCTTCTTTTAGTTTGAAATCATGAGGTTTATTGCTAATCTTACCTATACCTTGAAAAACATCGTGATGCTTTTGCATAAAATTCGATTCATTGTCAACTTCTAAAGTATCCACAGTTTTTCTTACCAAATCTAATTCTTGTAGACCCCTCAGGCCTATAATAGGTGCTGATTTGTCAGTCGTGCGAACAATTACAAAATCCATTTTGTACTTTCGATCGTTAGTGGAAACATTCAGTTTACATGAACCTATAACATGGAGCTTTTGCCCACCATAATTAGAAATATCATACTGACATTGATTGAGATTTTGTGATACATCTAATTTTTGAAAAATATACTCTGGAATTACATTAACATGTGCTCCCGTATCAAGTTTAAATTTAAGTGTCTTATTGCAATCAAGAATCTTTAACATGGTAAACCAATTGTTTTCTAATTTTATATCATTAATTTCAAGTGCACCAAGAATATACTCACATTCATCATCATTTCCATTTTCTATAGCATTTACAAACTTTGAACGACACATTTTTGCAAAATGACCTAATTTTTTACATTTTAAGCATACCTTACCACTTGCCGGACACAAGTTTTTTGTATGAAACAAACCGCATCTTTGACAACCTGGTCTCGATGAAGTTGTTTGTTGGCTTCTTTGTTCTGTTGACTGGGTCTGTTGGCTGCACTGTTTTCTTGAGACATTTTGCGTACTTCCTGATCGTTGTTGTGTGTGTCCTTGTTGCATTGTATGAGCACCTGGTTTCTTCTTGGGATGAAACTGTTTTCTAACTGCATTTACTGACAGCTTATTGGTGTTGTCCGTCATTGTCTTTATGTGAATGTCTGCTTCCTCCGCGGCCTTGCAAATTTTTATTGCCTTATCTAAGGTTAGGTTTGTTTCGCGAAGAAGCCTGTCCTTAACCCTTTGGTCGTGAACACCACTCACGATTCGATCTTGGATCAAACGATCTTTAAGATTACCGAAATCACAATTCGCTGCAAGCTTTCTCAGTTCTGTAAGATACTGATCAAAACTTTCATTTGCACCTTGCACACGCGTATTAAACTTGTGACTTTCGACACTGATATTTTTTTGTGGTAAGAAAAATTTGTCCAATTTACTTAGCACTGTTTTAAACACTTTCTTTTCTGCTTCAGTCAATGTTAAAGTGTTGAAAATATCGACAACACTGTCACCGGCACAATGCAATAAAACTGCAACTTGGATTTGTTCATCCTTTTTGTTGATGCCCGTTGCAACACAATACAACTGGAAACTGTTTTTGAATTTTTGCCAGTTGATTCCAAGATCACCTTCCATGGACATCGGCTTAGGCTGCTTAAGCGATTCCATTGTTTGCGAGTATGCTCTTTTTTCGAATGATTACTGGCACTGAATTACATCAGGCAACTTTTTAACTTGTTCGAAACAAATGTTGAGAACACACCGTACTTACGACTGAGTTTACCGACAGCTTACGACTGCGCCATGTTATGGTTAAATAAACACTTGTTTATTTAATAAAAGTTTTATTTAAGAAAACGAGCACATGGTTTGTACTGCACCGTTACAGAGTACTCAGTACAGGGCACTTATGTCACAGAGTAGTCATATTAGTCTATGGTACAGAGCTTACAGAGTAGTGCGCAGTGTGGCAACTGCATCTAGCGGTCACTTGCTAAACTAACATACAACATTGCGTCGATAAGTTGAACGAAATAAAAAAAAAGTAAACGCTTTTGTTAAAATAATATCAGAGTTTTAATTCACCACCTAGAATCGAAACAACTGCACTTGTTATAACAATTTAAATGTCTGGAAATCAAAGGAATGGTTGATTGAAATAGTTGGGAACTTTTTTAAGAAGCCGATGGCACCGCTCCTCAAGCAGAGACAGTCAAGTGTTGACTGAGGAGTATGGATGCGGCATAGATGTTATTTTCAAAACTTGCGATGTTTGTATTGTGGCGGCACGATTATTACTTAACATTAATAATACGTAGTCATAGAGAAGTGGGGTGGTGTGTTTACCGCTCAACTCTTCCGTCGCCGCCGGCGCGGTGCCCCCATGGGATTTACGACCCCGGCCCGCGCATGTTCTGTCTTGTTTGGAACCGCGACCCTTTTCTGTGAGTGCTTTTCCGGTCCTTTCCAAAAGGTTTATACAACCATAAACACCACGCCCGTCCAGCGAGGGGAAGCCCTAAGCCGTAAATGTAAAACTATTTATTAGAGCGAGCATTACATGACGCAATGAAAGGTTCAGAGCGCACATGTGTACGATAAATGCGAGAGAGAGGAAGAGTGCGCCTGGCCATGGAAAATTTTGGGAAATCCATGCTTCTGATTGGCAGGAAATTTAAAAGAACGTAATATCTCTGGGCCAATAGAATGACAGGTACCTGAAGGAAGGGTGAACGTGGCATAGGGCACTTGGTAGAACGAGGACTTGATAGACTGGGCCGGTGGAGAGAGGACGCGCGCAAGCAGCGCTCCTGAGAACTTTATAAGTTCGCGAGCTTGGGAGTGGGCGCGCCTCAGCAAAGGGATTTCGGTTGAGAGACTTGGACTAGAATGTTCGTGCGAGCAATGCACGTAAGGGGAGGTTGTGTGTAGATTTGGGAGAAGTTTCGATCTTTTAAAGTTCTTCCTTTTGTTATTAACAATCTCGCGGGAAGTAAATTCAGTGTCAAAGCAAGCCGCTTTCGGACACTGCACTAGTAGACCCGCTAAATGATTAACAGGCGCATACACGCCTTTTATCATGAACTAATTCGGAGAACTCTCTGAGCCACACCGTGATCCGACACTCCGGTCGACAATTGATGGACCGCAAAATTGCCGTGAGGAAGAGCAGACGACACCGGGCCCGCCGCCTGCTGCCAGCCGCCAGCGCCGTCGCCTCCGCCGCGCCGTGGCTAATGCCCGGCGCTCCCTGAGGACACACCACCACGCCGCCCAGCTGGCAGAGTTCACCGACCCCGGCACAGCAGTCGACGCATCGCTCCTCAGCATAAGTCGCCTTGTTGGAAAAAAAAAACTCACGCTAATGAGTTCCCTTTACCTGCTCTTCGAGCGCAACGAGGACGTTTTCTTTTTTTCTATGATTTTACCAGCGTTGCCGCGCCCTGGCATGTTTGTTACTAGCTCTAAGAAGTAAATTTATTAGTAGTTTTCTATTTTTTTAGCAGTAGTTTTACCTTTCAATTTAACCCGAGCTCATTAGGTAGGATTTTAGTATTTAATTCATTCCTTCCAGATGTAATTTCGCTGACACCAGTCAAAAAAAAATTAAATGAAAATTGTTATTCAATCATCTAAATGTCGTGTAATTCTGTGGAACAGTCCCCTGTCAACTTCCTTCCACCAGCCCTAGGCAAAAAAAAAAAAAAAAAATATATATATATATATAAATGGAATTAGCGTCATCTACCGATTGAGCTACTGCCGGGCCTCGGCCGCCCGCGTCGATGACAGTATAAAAATATTGATGATGAATGCCGATACCCGTCCGATGAATGCCGATGCTTGCCTACATGGATGTGTTCTTGAATAAAATTGGGGGTTCTCCGATCAACACCTGGCGAATGCCGGAGCACTACACTACCACATATCCCGGGAGACCGGTCGGGAGCTTAGAGCTTGTCCCGGTTGGGCGGTGCCCCGCTGATGGTTAGGGGGAACCCCACTAGCTGACGGTAGGTCGGCGCAGGATCTCGCCATTCATGGGGAAAGATCACCGTCATCTCCCGAGAAAAAATATGCACTACACTTACGTAACTAATGACCAAAGCAGTTGACGCGCCCGGAAACACGAAAAAATCAATCAATCAAATGTATATAAACAAAAACAAAAAAAACATTCCAGGGTCAGAGGCAATTGACCCCCCCCCCCTTCGGGGCGGTCTGCTAATAACATCGATGTTGTCGTAGGAAAGTAGTACCCATAGGATATTTAAAGCTGATCAAATCACGGTCTTTTTTCAAAAACAAATATTTTTATTCTCATTGAACACTAAACACGTTTCGCGGTACAATATGACAGCATCATCAAGGTTCTCTGAGACAACGAAAATAAACACACACACACACACACACATGGGCGCGAGCGCACGCAAGCACGCACGGATGCACGCGCGCGCGCTCGCGCACGCACGCACACACACACACACACATAAAAGTAAAATAATGGAGTAAAACTACGGAATTGACTCAAAACGAGCCTAGTCTAAGGTCGACCATCATCGTCGAAATCACAAAGCGAAATGAATAGGTCTGCAATTAAATATCCCGAGAATACTACTTTCCTTCAACAACATATCATAGACAATAATTGATTTGTTTTTAATTAATAACATCGGAGTTTTGAAACATCTACAGTCTGTAAAGGGTCCTGAGGACGAGAGAGGTTTTTTTCTGGGGGGGGGGGTGAGTAGTGTTCAATTAGCAGGATACAGGTTCAACACAAAAATAGTCATATTTTCACCCCCTTCTCCAATCCATGCAACTTCATAACAAACATCTTTTGCTCCTCAAATACAACGATTCGCCCTCTACACTTGATTGAATTATCAAAATATATTGTTACGATTCTAGGTGATGAATTAAAAGTCCGATATTATTTTAACAAAAACGTTTATTTTGTTTCTTAACACAATCACTGAAAACACTTGATTATTAATTTACACTACACTTCTCTTTATTTATTTACACTACACTTCTCTTACACTGTCGCACAGTCCTAAGCACTGACCACAGTTCACTGCACTGATCACAGTTCGATGCACTGGTCACAGTCCACTGCACTAACCACAGTTCGATGCACTGACCACGGTTCACGTCACTGACCACAGTACCATGCACTGACCGCGGTTCACGTCACTGAGCACAATCACTGCACTGCTATTCACCGCGATGCACACACTTGACAGTTCAGCTTCCCCTGCGGACTTAAGAGCGCGCTTCCGCTCGCGGTCGCCGGCGCCGCGTATTTATACTCGGCGAGTGCCGTCGAGAACTTTCCGGATCCCGCGAATGTTCTGGAATAACCTAGTGCAGGCAGATGACGCAACCCGCGCTCACAGGCAGCTCGTGGTGGCGCCGGCAGATGACGCAATCCGCGCGTACAGGTAGTTCGTGGTGGTGCCGGCCGGTGACGCAATATTCGTTACAATATCTTTGCTCTACCATTGCGGGTACTCTTGAAGTACACATCGTTGGGTTTTTCTCGGTCGTGTTACACGAGACACTTTTCTTGTGTATCTTACCAAACTATTTTCAAATAAGGCTCTTGTTTTTGAGTGAACGTAGTTTTCACTATTCCCCTTTCCTCAATGGCGCGTTTTTCATTACGACCCCGTAATGAGCAAGCATACTTTTTTATTGGTTGCTAATATTTTGCGTGGGTTTCACAAGGATTTTTTCGTTTGTAACTCTTCTCCAATAGTTGTGAAATTTTTATTCCAGGCTGTTAAAAGAGATATGTAGCTCTCCCTAGATTTTATAGAATTCAACTTTATTAGAGATATTTTGCACAGTATGCAGCACCTTAGTGAATACACTATTAACTCACCTTTGAGCCTCTGGATACGCGCGAATTGCAACGTTACACTAAAATGATAGAGGAAAATGGTACTCCTCCAGAATTGTGCGAGTGTAATCACTAGGGAGCGGTCATGGAAATGTCATTTTTTTCTTTTCACTTTAGAACAATGCCTTTTAGAAAATAAATTACTTTTATGTTATGAAAAAGGAAATGACCAATTTTTGTCGATTTCAGTCATTATTTAACTATTGTCATTTTTTAATGCATTTTCGCTTATTTCATCTATTTTAATATACTTTTTAAGGTACTTGCTTAAAACAATATTGAAGAGATGCAACAAATGTTCTCTACAGAATTCCTGAGTAGCCTATTCGATTTCTTCGCTCAGAAATTGTAATGTCAGCCGTTGTGAGTATGTAACCTAAGGTTCCTCTAACCCATATCAGCGCCATTATCGGTTCGGCCGGTTTCGGGATAACTAACGACAGAGATTTCCTGGTAGAGAACAGTCCAAACCAAACGTTTGCAATATGAGTTTACTTGAATGAATGGAAGAAGCCTCGAAGACATCAGTGACGTATCCAACAGCTTGAGTTGTTAATCTGAACTGGTTTTGATAACATTTTTTGTTATTTTTCTTTGCTTTTAGGGCATTTTAAAAACATTTAAGAGCATTTTATTGAACATTTTTGGTGATGTTTTATCAAAATTCGCCCCTTAGTAATCATGTGACTTGTGACGGACAGTAAACCAGTTACACGATCACACTATACTATGAAAGAATACCCAGGATAAAAATGTAAAAAGATCTCTTAAACCAAATGACGTGAGTAGATGAACTACGACTCTAATATATGAAAAATAAGAACATAAGTCATACCATCAGAACATTTTTTTATATTTTCTCTCTCAAAACTTGATTTTAAAACACAAATTGTGATTTTTTTAAAAAGCTTCGATTGCTGTTCTGTACTTAAAAAATAAAAAAAACTATTTTTATTCTTTTCCCGCCTTTAAATCGCTTAGAACTTTAAATACACTTTGAAGATGACTGCAACAGTTCTGTACATTTGTTTTTGTGTTTATTATACATTGATGTAGCACCCAGAGTGACCTTTCAGTTTATACAAATTACTTTTTAAAGCTTTATAATCCAACGACACAATAGCCTGTAGGATTCCTACTAATGGGTAGAGAATTACACCCCAGTTCCCCATTCAACAGGTTTCAGAAGAAAAAAAATTGAAAATTGAAAAATGGAAATGTGGAAAATCGAAGCAAGGGACACTTATGGACTCCCGCACAATAGAAAGAGTTTCCTCGTTCGCCTCTGCGGAGGCGAAAGAGTTCCACGCTCGAGTCGGTCAGCGAGCAAGTTTGCTCGGACACATATCTACTCCTTCACTTGTTATATGACATTTAGGCCTTCGCTACATCAGGAAAACACTACGAACTGAGTGAGGTTATACTATTTAGCAGTAAAAGACATGATAAACAACCGTTTTTTTAATCGTTTACTTGAATTTTCTCTTTAAACGGGAATGAACAAGAAAAAACTTGTGTAATAAATATTCTTACTTAAAGGAAACACATTCATAATTAGCAATATAAAAATAAAAATTTGAAGCATGAAACTTAAAGGGGTATTTTGAAATAATTTAATTAATTTACTATTTTCTTAATTATAATTTATTATTTATGAATTAATTTATTAATTGGGAATTTTATTCTGAATTAGTTGATTGTTCATAATTTATTCATAATTCAACCAATAAATACAGTAAAAAAGAGGGGGGAATTATGGAGCTCAAGTAAATGGGCACAGATTGCACCCCTCTCTTAAAAGTCAGATACGTTCCAGTTTTTTACATTAAATAAAGATTGGTATACAATGCAGACATGTATTTATATTTAGACAATTCGAACTAGTTAAACAGATGGTTTACGATTATGGCAGCAAAACAAAGATTTCATGGGTTAAAGTTACTCAAGAGCTTATAATAAAACAATAAATAGGACTGGCAGGTGATCTCATTGCTAACTCTCTCGGCTTGTAGCGCATAAAAGTCATTTGAAGACATCGAATAACCTATTTGTAGTGTGTGGACGCAGCCTCGCCGGCCTCTTTCCATATTTCTCGTCGCACATTTCTGGCAATGCATCTCTCGGTGCAATCTGTGGCGGGCCTAATCGGAAGCGACGCGTCATAGGCCTTTTAAATCAGCTTTGCGGTTCCGTGGGAACTTTTCGGAGGACAGGAGAGTTCTGACAGATCACGAGTTTTGGAGGACGGATAGGGGACATTTAGGGACAGATAGGGAAATGATGAGATGAAAGTTCGGGGACATGTGACTGTGACAAATCAGCTCAGTTCATAGAGATATGATAATAATATCGGTCTAAACCACCAAATAAAACATCTCCAGAAAATACGCTAAAAAGCATTCTAAACAGTAATACACCAACGCTAATTGCGGGTGGTCTTAACTGTACAGATATTGTATGAGGCTGTAATTCAACAAATAAAGCAGGAGATAAACTTATTAATTTCTTACAAAATAATAACGCCGATACACATGCAGCATCAGAACCCACTCTTTATCATTATGACCAGAATATTATTCCAGACATCGTAGACGTTACAATTTCTAAAAACGTTCATATCCCATTATATCAATGCGTAACAGCAGATCTTAATTCAGACCATTGTCTTGTAATAATAAGTTTAAAAACCCAAATTACAAACACGGATTCATTACCTAAATTAGTAAATGGTAGAGATTTACATTACAGATAAATGGTAGAGATTTACAGAAAATATTTACATTAAAATATTTACATTATTTTGAAAATGTGCACACAATTCACTTTTCCCCATAGCCCGTCATACGCAGTTTTTAACTGTTTTTTGACGTAAATAAATAAATAAAAAACATTTTGTATACTTACCCGATCAACTAAAATTGAAAGTATTAATAATCACGAGAGTAATATGGTTAGCAACAATATTGGCCAACAAGCCGAAAACAAATAACAATAAGAAAGAGGCTAAAATCCCCGTATTCATACTCAATTTAATGAAAGAAAAACAAATACTAAGACGGAAATGGCAGAAAACGCGAGACCCATTAATAAGGCAAACTAAATCAAACTTAAAGAAAAATAAAAACAAATACAGACAAACATAGATTTAATGGGTTCCAAAATTCCATTGCTCAATTACCGAAAGGATCTAGACACCTACGGAGCATAATTAAAAAAAAAATACTAAAGAAAGTAATAGACTACCTCTCTAAAAAACAACAAATAATCTCACAGCTCTAACGAATAAACAAAAAGCATCGGCTTTAGCAACTAATTTCGAAACGACATTTACCACAGATAAACCGGAAATTATGAATGAAAATACCAAATTGAAAAGTTTCTATCTCTTCCATTCGCAACAGTCCCTCAAAAAATAAAATTATTATAAATAAAATATTTCCATCTGAAACACGTAAAATAACCTTTAAATTAAAACTAAAGAAAACAGCAGGCAATTATCAAATAACCAAGCAGATTCTGAAGGAGCTTCCACGAACAACAATAACATGACTTACAGCGATATATAATGCATCTCTAAGACTTAATTACTTTCCAGATATATGGAAATAAGTCATAATAATACCAATAAGCAAACCTGGCAAGGACCACAGTTTGCCCTCAAATGGCAGACCAATACGTTTACTACCTAATATAGGAAAAGTGTTTGAAAAATTAATTCATAAAAGGCTAAATTTCCTAAAAGAAAACAATATAATTCCAAAAGAACAATTCGGATTTCGCGAACATTACTCTAGCAGTTTATAGACAAACTGAAAATATAGCAAACGCATTTCATCAGCATTAACACGCGTTAGCTATTTTCCTTGATGTAGAAAAGGCCTTTGATAAAATTTGGTATGCAGGGCTACTATATAAAATGAGAAATTTAGGAAAACCCCATTATCTATATGAAATAATTAAATGTTTCCTACAAAATAGTTCCTTCGCGGTGAAAGTGAATAAAACCTTATCAGATCAAAAATTTACGCAAGCAGGAGATCCGCAAGGGTCACCGTTCTGACCAATCCTCTTTAACATTTACGTTGCAGACTACCCTCAAATGGAAAGAACTGAAATAGCACATTTCGCTGATGACACAGAGCTGTTCGCAACAAACAAAGATGTGGATCAAGGAAGAGAAATGTTGCAAAAATCATTAGATTCATTTATAAATTGGTGCTCAAATTGGCAAATAAAAATAAATCGTTCTAAATCACAACCCAGGATATTACGCTACGAAGAACTAAAATGCCCAACCCACTAACAATTAAAAATGTAAATTTAAAACGGATCAAAAAATATCAACCAGTGAGATATTTAGGAGTACTTCGTGGAAAACTAACGTGGAAATAACATATTAAAGAAACTGCCAATAAATATACGTGAAAATAGCAAAACTATATCCACTCATAAATAGCCACTCTAGACTAATCATAGATTGTCGTATGACTTTACTCAAATCAATTATTAGACCATCACTTACTTATGCTTGCACTGACTGGGGTGGACCCGCAAAAAGTAACTTACAGAAAATCCATGTATTTCAAAATAAATGTTTAAGATGCATAATTTAAGCATCATGGTACATGTCAAATAGACATACTAGAAACGAATTGAAAATAGAAAACTTAAATACATACATTATAAAACTATCAGTAACATTTTTTGAGGTTCTACCAAAAGCGGAATGTGTTAAAAACTTTAATCTAGGACGTTCAGCAGAAGACTTACAAATTATTTCAAGATACCCCAGGGATACATTACGCCCACCATAAACGCTTCAATAAGAATGCAAATTGAATATAAAGAATTATCAAACATACAAACAAAATTAAACAATAGAATGTCACAAATTCAAAATAAGTATACAAAATCCGACAACTAAATTAAGAGAAAAGTAGCAAAGTAAGAGGGAGCGTCGTCTAAATGAGGTCCGTCCAGAGATCTGCTCCGAGGAGGAGCCGCTGCTCGCTCCCTGCTCTTTCTAGCAGCTCCGGAGGCAGACGGAGCAAATTACATATTTTATTGATTGGCTGCTTCTGCACAGTGGTTCGCGACTTGGTTTTTGAAGGTATTTTCCGTAGCTCGAACTGAAAATGTCTCACTGCTCTGGGAAAGGATATTCCGACAGAAAACAGACAAATATTTTTGTAACGTTTATTGGAACATTTACTAGGAATACACATATTTTTGTGATTTGAAAGTAAAAAAAAGCAATTTTCGTTGCACCATGAAAAGAAAAGTTTCTTTTTGGAGATTGTGCCAAATATGCCAAATTTTTAGTTTCAAAAGAGTGCTCAAGCACATTAAAAATTTAATTGCTGCGACATTACAGTTTATCATGCTGTTGATTATGAAGAAGTATTCTAAAGGTTACCGAAAAAATGTTACTAAATAACTTAATAACGGAAATACTGACAGTGAATGAGATTAAAATGAAAAAAAATCAAGCTAATTGCAAATCAATTATTTTCTTCCTGCATTTCACATTGTGATCTGTAATCGTACTGCTCATTTGAGATTTATAAATTTTCAAAGAAAAAATACCGCTCACATTTGTTCGTTGATCCAAACATATGTAACATTCCAGTAGCATTCGAAAAAAGGTTTTTGCGTGAAGTTCTGATAAAATCTAATAAATGTTTCTGTTGGCATATAGGCGACCAAACTTAATTCAAATTTGGCGCTGTACTCGGACTTCAATAATTTATAGCAATTCTTTGGCGCTAATTAACAGCAAAGGGTATACATTTCAACGTCCCGCTTTGGACTTTTAAGTATTTTTTCGGTAAAAACCGCGGGCAGGCTTCCAGAGAGAAAGGCAATACATTTTTCGAATGAAACTCTTTGGAACGACTGAACTGCTTTGAAATGTTGAACTGCTTTCTAAGAAGGGCGTCAGAGCGCGACACGCGACGGACACCAAGAATGACCAGAAAAGATAGCATTGCATATTGTCACAATTTCGCGGGATCATTGCCTCTTTCTACTTGAGACGCGACGCGATCGCATTGTTGAAGATCTAGAAGCCGAGCGGTTTCGTGTCGACGCGTCGCGCTCGTATAAGTAGCTAAGGAATTTAAAGTTAGAGTTTAACGTTGGTAGTGCTTCTAATTCACAGCATTGCAGACTCCGTGAACAGCGTTTTGGCGGGCACTCTCTGCAAAACATTTATCACGCCCGAATTACGAGATAAAACGATTTTCTATTCTCCCAAACAAGGTAATACTGACAACTTCTTCAATACTCAATAATTCTTACGCTCAGGTAAACTAATAGTTCTTAAATAAACATGCTTTCAGAATTTTCCCTTGTGTCATAGGATTAAAAGGTGGCAGGAGTCTTGTTTACAGCACGAAACATCTTCTGATGTTCTCCCAAAAAACTCAAGCTAATTTGCAGCCTCAATTGTTTCTTTTGTTTGAAATTTTCTCTTTATTCAGAGTCATGCTGCAAATCAGTTATTTCTAACTGAAAATCATAAGGAAAAAATCCTATATGAAGAGAAAGAGTTGTAGCAAATATATTCTATTCTAATAGTAAATCAAACAAATCTTTAAATCGGATTTCAAATTCCGTACCCAATGTTCTGAATACATCTACAAATTATCGAAAATTCGATGTTTCGTGAATGATTGACACTGAAGCTAATTTTGAGAAGAATGATAGGTTCTTCTTTCCCAAAGGGATAGTTAAAATAAATAAGATAAAATTTTTTAAAATTCAAAATTCAAGTAGTATGTGACTTAGTGTAGGGATCACAGAATTTTGAAAATGTGCACAGAATTCACTTCTCCCCACAACACGTCATACACAGTTTTAACTGTTTTTTGACGTAAAATAAACAAAAAAAACCTCTTTTATATTGAATTATTTTACTGTTAAACAATATAGGAACACGAAAATATATCTAAAACGTACTTCTTGAAACGCATTGTTTCTTATAGCACTGCAAACTTCCTTACGTTCTCCTTTGGAGTACTTGTCATATTCAGCAGCATGACTAACCGTGTAATGTCGTTGCAAATTAAACTTCATGTGATTAAGCACGTTTTTGCAAACCAAACATTTGGCATAGCTGCCGCTATCTGCGAAGAGATACTTTTCTTTCCATGCTGCATTGAAAAATTTCGGTGTGAACGCTTAGGTTTGCAAAGTGATGGCATCGACTTCCATGTTTATGCGACTGGAGTTCTTGGGACACTGTGACAGAAGTTATCGCCAGCCGCGCGACGCGGCGCCTCCAGTGACTTGCTCTTGATAGCCAACACGGCTCCGCGCTCTCTTGATAGCGCTTGGCTCTTGATAGCCAATCGCTCAGCTTGAGCAGTCCTGGTCTAAATGAACTCCCCGCCTGCCTATGCCCAAACCCAGTTCTAGTAATGTCATGCAAATCTCGGTAAAATCAGTGGATTGAACAGATAGAAAATAAAGCTGTTAAAAATGTGACTGTGAGTAAATGAAGGTGGTATATTGTCCCGGATTATGTTCTTGAGCAATATTTTACAAAATAAGAACTCCCTTTCACAAGTTCTCAGATTTAGTTTTGTTGAGTTCCCTCACTTCATAGAACGGGTGGTCAGAAAAGTGCAGAAGCCGAAATCAATGTAAAATTAAATTCAAGGAAAATGCCGAACTTAGCTTTCACAATATTTATGTTAGAATTATGTAATTATTTTAAAAATAATATTGTATTGTATCATATATACGCTACAAAAATAATATAATATAATAAAAACATGTTTATTATTAAACAAAAATCTATGATGCCCCCACTCCCAAAGTGGTCGACTGGATTGGTCCCTGGTTGGAATGATTTCTTTCACCCGGTACCGGGCCTATAATACTATAACAGCCAGTTCGGGTAGATAGCCGTTCACAGTTGGGTCTACGTTAAATCAATTTTCAGCCTTCAAACAATAAATTTTTACAAAGTGCAGAGTTTTTGCACGTCCCCAGATTGTATATACTTGTCGATTCTATACAATAATAAATACTCTGCGAAGGGAAAAGGTAGCACACTCTCTAGTCTGAAACAAGTAAAGATGTCTTAGTTTTTATTTTTGTTTAACTTTGGCCCAGCAATTGAAACAACTTGAAAAATAATTCACAACAGATGTTTCGAGAGGAAGTTTTGAGATTTTTTCGTGCCTGTTCTGAGTCATAGTAATATAATTCTTGTAAATCCGCGACCACCCTGCTCCCCTTCATTTTCCCCACACCCCTACTTATCCGTCATCCGTCCCCAAACTGGTTTCTTATAAACTACCAAAAAGCATCCTTCTTTAGACCGGGAGAGGTGGCTGAGGGCATCAACTCATGTCACTGCAGTGCCTCTAACCGGGAGGTTCTAGGTTCGAAACCCGACAGTGGTAGGATTTTCGACACTAGCTAGAGAGGAGGTAGCTAGTCGAGTTCTGTAGCTGTCTGGAGGAGAATTCTAGTGACCGGCTGCTCTGATCGGTAGTTTTCCGTGATTTCTCCGATCAATACCAGGCGAATGCCGGAGTAGTAAAACTTTTAAAAACCGGTCACGGACCGCGCGCGATCTTTCCTTCCCATTCCTTGTCCTATTACCACTACACTACCACTTACACTTACATGCACTACAGTGTCACACATGGCGGGAGACCGGTCGGGAGCTTTGAGCTTGTGCCGGCTGGGGCGGTGCCCCTCTGGTGGGAGATAGCTGGTTAGGGAAAACCCCGCTAGCCGACGGTAAGTCGGCGCTGGATCTCACCGCCCATAAATCGGGGGAAGATCACCACCACATCCTGAGCAAAAAATATGCACCACACTTACGAAACTAATGTCCTTAGCAGTTGAAGCGCCCGGAATCACTAATGGCTCAATCAATAAATCAATCAAAAGTCATCTTTCTTTAGCGTATGATGTGCCACTGAAAGGATTATAAAGCTTTAAAAATGTAATAATTTGTATCTATATTCCAAGGTCAAAAATTACTGGGCGCTACAACAATGTGCGCTACAAATATATAATGGGCGCTACAAATATATAATAAACACTAAAATAAATATACAGATCTGTTGCAGTCATTTTATAAGTGAATTTAAAGTCATAAGTGATTTAAGGGCGGGAAAAGAGTAAAAATAGTTTTTATTTTTTAAACCAAAGCCCATAAATCGAAAAAAAGTTGAAACAATTCACAATTGGTATTTTGAGAGGAAGTTTTGAGATTTTATCGTGCCTGTTGTGGGGTGTTAAGACACTGTAAACATATTTTTTCAGTGAGAAAATTTTAAGTTAGTGAAAATAAATTAAAAAGTACGTTTTTGATTGTGGAGGGGTGGTGGTGGAAAGGAGTTTATAAATCTTTCAAAAGTCTCATATTTATATGAGAGTCATAGTTTATCTACAAATAAAAGTATCCAAAGTTTTTTATGACAATCATTTATTTCAACAATTACACAACGTTTCGTAACTCGTTTTGTTACATCATCAGGTACTGAACTAAATGGACACAGAAACTTAGTGAAGGGAACACTATCCCATTGAATTATCTCACCAGCAGAACTTCAAGGAACTATTATGAAAACGAGTTACGAAACGTTGTGTAATTGTTGAAATAAATGATTATCATAAAAAACTTTGGATACTTTTATTTGTAAACATATATTGACAATCAAGAAGAAATATTTATTTATTCATAGTTTATCTACTCGTATGTCATTTGTAGAGTCCGGACAATGTCCTTTTTGCCTATTTTATTTATTTGAATGTATTTTTAGGCAACGTATCCCATTATCAATGTTACCCTCAGAAAAGGCTTTTGCGAGGGTTTTTATAATGCATATAAATGCCTATTTTAGAGATAATTGCCTAATCGAGCGTTAAGAGCCTGTAAGTGTCTATTTTGAATTTACCGAATTTTTAATATTTTTTGTTCACTAGATTTTGTTTTCTACAATCATTTTTTCAAAAATCATAGATGGGTATTTTTTTAGGAAACAAGTAACAATCGCGTAAAATCTGCCGGGGCGCCCAAATCTGCCAGGGCGCATTTTCAAAACTTGAAAATCCAACATTTAACCAGTTTAATCAACAAAATATACAAAAAATAAATTCCACACGAGTCTAAGGAAATATGATCTAACTCCCCAATATGTTTTGACAATCGAAGAAATTCGTTTTATTTTAGACAATTGTGTTCATCCTTTATGTAGTCCGTATTACGTATACATTTTAATATTATTCAACCACAGTGTCCATTTCTCTGCCTATTTTTTATCTTAGTTTCTCAGTGCTTGCCTATTGTCAACTATAATGCCTATTTCCCTGCCTATTTTTAAGTTTTTACGTGCCTATTTGCCTGTCTACTTTCGACCTTTTTAGTGCCTACATGTCCGAGTTCTAGTCATTCGGGTTTAGGGAACTTTTTACCACCTTATCCGAGGGTATTCTTTCCTAGTATAGTGTGATTGTGTAACTGGTTTACTGTCCGCTACAAGTCACGTGATTACACAAGCACAGTTCTGGAGGAGTAGCGTTTTCCGCTATCTCTTTAGCGTAATCGGAGTTCGCGCGTATCCAAATGCTCAAGGTGAGTTAATAGCGTATACGCTAAGGGGCTTCATGCTGTGCAAAAGCTAATAAATTTGAAGAATTCTATAAACTCTAGGGAGAGCAATGTATCTTTAAACAGCGTAGAATGAAAATTTCACAACTACTGGGGAAGAGACACAAGACAAATGACAAAACCGGGGTACCTTTGTTCGGAACTGTGGCGGCAGAGTCTGCAGCTGACCGTACATTTCCATGAAGTAACATCGGAGGCGCCGCTGCTGCCGCTCCCGCCTTCGGCCATAGTCGACGTTGTAGTCCGCGATTCACGTTGTAGTCCTACAACAGACACGCACTCGTTACTCCACGCGACACCGTGTGCCTCACAAACAAACACAATTTAATAGGTGGGGAGAGTGGGGCTCATTTAGACATTTGGAGCTTGCTGACAAACATAATTTGGCTTTAAGATACAATAATTACTACTTTTAGTTTGAATAGTTCTCATAATTTATTTTTTGCAAGTATATAGCATCTGTATCAATGTTCCCCATCGGTGAGATACATTTGTATGTACTAGGGACACATATGAACAGGTTTTAATTTTATTTTTTATTTTTAACACATTAAACAAGTAAACGTAATACTAAATAACCAAATTTATTCGTACTTGTACGTAAGAGAGAACTATTACAAACCAGCCTTTATTTCATTGGAAAGAAAAATGGCATTTGTTACCAATGTATCAATTACATAAAATATTGTTCAACTGTAGATTACTATAACTTTTTGTTCAACTTGCAGATGCGGTAAAAATATCATTGAGCAGCTTTTCATGCTCAGCTGTAAATACTTTCTATGTAGTGTATTTGCTTAAAATTGCCGATGAAAGACATATTTTCAATATCATTGTTCCTGTGAGTTATATCATTTATTTCTTCTCTCTCATTTGAATGCTGTCCCAATCTATCTTTATTTTGCTTAATGTGTTTTGTACAATAATATTTTTAAGTGGAAGGTTATGCATCAACTCTAATCGACAGTTTCCCCTTCAAAAATGCTTTAAATGCAGCAGACATAACCTTTTCAGACATGAAAGCACGATTTGATTTTCATTTACACTTTCTGACTATTTTGTTTATATTTGAAATATATAATATATTTGATTGTAATAATTTATACGTAGAAATGAATTCTTTGGGACAGTGTTCGAAAGTCCCCCATATGCTTGCTGCAATTAAAAATGTGTAACCAAACAAACTACGTTATGGTTATAAAGCAGGTTACAACACTAAATAAATGCTTAATGATGTACTGTATGCATAATATATTGAAGGTTACCATTTAAATTACGAAGATTTAAAACATCCACTTACCAATTTAAAATAACCAGATTTATTAAACACCTACAAGCATATTTCTCTCCACAGATCTCCAATCAGAGAATATTTTAAGGCAGAAATGGTTCCACATAGTAAAGAAACAGTGTTTCTAATAGCTTTCGAACAATTTTTCTTCTTATGAAGACATTTTTGGTGACCCAATGCTTCCCATGTCCAAATGATTTCCACTCTCCTCTACAGAACAATGATATTGTCACATACACCACTACATCATACAATAATAATATTGTATAAGGTTTGTCATGTAGTGAATGAATTAAATAACGAGGACGAGATGCTAGCAATACCAAAACAAGCGAATGCTCTAAAAAGTAAAAATAAGCAAGCTTTAGAAGAATGTGGTGTACCATCTGTTATTTATACTTCGATTAAAATATTAAGTGATTAAACACTATAGTGACGTTGAAGCTCCCGATTGGATGACTGTGTCACAGCTGACCAAGTGGCAACGGAATTAATGTTTTAATCGACGCATAAAACAGGGTTACCAAAATTTTTGGGTCGCATATTCCTTTGACAATAATTATATATCTGTATTTTTTAACGAACTTGAAATTAGGGATATTATGAATTAATAAATAATAATAATAATAATAATAATAATAATAATAATAATAATAATAATAATAATAATTTAATAAGCAACCAATGGGGAGGAGGCTAAATTTTTACCTTTATAATAATAATAATAATAATAATAATAATAATAATAATAATAATAATAATAATAATAAAATTGTCTTTATTTGTGGCGAGGCTCAGGCCTTAAGGCCTGCTCTTCCGCCTAACCACTTTAATTAATTTACAATTTTAAAAATTACAGTTGAGGCGTTCGGATGTAATTAATATTAACTGACTTTTAATGATTCGGATGTAATTAATATTACCTGACGTGTCGCAGAAGAAGAAAAAAATCAATTTGTGATTAACCAACTACATTAATTTATCAGTATGAGCCAAATTAATTTATTGTCATTTTTGTTTATTCTTGAAATTTTGCAAAATGGAAAGACATGATGTAAGGAACATTCTTAAAAAATGTGTAATAAGATAGCACCCACTTATTCCACTTTGAATCAATAATTCTAAATTCACCAGAAATGTCAGTTGTCATTACCCGACAGCCTCAACTGTGAACAATAAACAAAAACAAAAAAGGGGGGTTATTTTACATTTACGACTGGGATGCAATACTAGGGACCATCCCGGCATACGCCTTAAGCGATTGAGTAAACCCAGAAAAAAACTCAATCAGGATGGCGGCTTAAGGCCGAAATATTGAGAGGAAGAAATATCAGAGCTGAGAGTGAAAAACAAAAGAAAAGGGGAAGAGAAGAAAATGGAGGTGGACAAGAGGAGATAATAAAGAAATGATAATGAAAAGGATACGGGGGGATCAGAAGAGAAAATATAGTACATATAATTTTACAATTACATAACAACAGCTAGTTCTTGATGACATATACAATGCATAATCTCAATCAACAATAAGGGAAATTACCACATTAATCATTAGGTAAAGGCACTTACAAAAGGATATCTTACAGTATAAAATACAGAAAGTGTCAATAAAATAATAGTGACTACTGATTTTCTTTGTAACAATAATAGTAATAAAATATATAAATAATAATAAAAGTGACAAACATCATAATTTCATAAACATTTGTAAGCTGTAGTTTTACACAATATTTTCTTATTTTACATTTAGAAATCTATTACATTATAGCAACAAAGTTGTATTTTAGATATAGCTATGTAATTTCTCTAATTTTAAACATTGTATCAGCAGTAATAGGAATAGCTTTTACTGTATCCTGAAGTAGGAAAGGAGGAAGATGGCCAGGAGGAAGGGAGTGGGAAGAAATACTTTCGAAAATATGACTTAAAAAAAAAACAGAAAAAACGATCTAGCATGGAGGATGATATGTAATAAAGGGATCATGGTCATTGTTTCAGAAAGTAATTAAGATAAAATTGCGGATAGAACAGAGAGCGTGTGTAGACTACATTTCATTGTTTTTTATCCAGACACCAAGTTGAGTTTTGAATTTTCTAAAGTTGCTAATTCTCTTAAGATGTGTAGGTAGTGAGTTCCAGTTTCGAATTACTGTGACAGTGTAAGATTTACTGTATGACACAGTGTTGTGTCGAGGTACGCACAGCAATAATGCCGAACGTGATCGCTCTAGTGTTAGCATTTTGAAGTTCTTAGACATGTGTGTTTGAAGGCCGTTGTACAAGATTTTATGGAGAAGCAAGAGGCTATGCAATGTTCTTCTTTTTTCAATGGAGCTAATTTTTGTCTGTCTGTAGTACGCAGATACATGATCGTACTTACGAAGATCGAATATGAAACGAATGCATGCGTTTTGTGCTGTTTGCAACTTCCGTTGTTGCTTGGTTTTTAAGTCAGTGAGCAAGAAATCACAGTAATCGAAATGGGGCATAATTAGTGAAGTAATCAGGTTCATACGTGTGTTTATAGGAAGTAGTTCTCGTACGCGTTTTAGGGAGTGGAGGTCTTTGAAGACTTTTTGACAAATCTTACTTACATGTGTAGTCCAACTGAGAGTGCTGTCTAAATGCATTCCTAGGTTTTTTACGTCGTTACACCAGGGTAGAGGGGAGCCATTTATACTAATGGACGGAAGGGTTTTCTCTAATTTGTTGATGGCGTTGCGGGAGCCTATCAGTAAGCTTTGGGACTTATTTGGGTTTAATGAAAGTCCTAGGGCTGCGGTCCATTTATTGAGAGCATTTAGGTCCTCATTTATTTTCTGAACTAAAGAGTTAAGCTCCGACGGATGTCCGCTGACATATAGTTGAAGGTCATCTGCGTACATTTTATAATGACAGTATTTAAGACATTGTCCTACGTCGTTTACGTAAATTAAGAATGCTAAGGGTCCTAGAACTGTTCCCTGTGCAATACCCCGGGCGGTTCTAATGGCACTGGATCGGTTTTCACCTGATACTACGACTTGTTGACGACCTGAAAGATATTGTGAGAACCACCGTATCGTGGGTTTAGCAAAGCCCAATGCTTTCATTTTCTCTAGCAGGATATCATGATCAACCGAGTCAAATGCTTTACTGAAATCTAAGAGAATAAGTATTGTTAATTTACCGTTGTCAATAGCGATTCTGGCCTCTTCAATTAAGCTTAAAAGCACAGTTCCTGTACTTCTGCCTGATCGGAAACCATGTTGATGTTCACTTAAGAGATTTTTGCTGTCTAAATAGTTCGTTATTTGATGTCGTGCAATTTTTTCTAATACTTTAGAAATTGTAGGTAGAATACTAATAGGTCTGTACTCAGGAGGATTTGTTGATTTAGGAAGAGGATGGACAAGTGCAGTTTTCCAAGAGGTCGGATAAGTTCCACTTATGAGAGAAAAATTTATTATATCTGTTACAATGGGATATATTATTTCGGCACAAAGTTTCAGTAATTTGGCATTAATATTGTCTACTCCAGAGGCGTTTGATTTTAGACTCTGAATAGTTTTAAGGACGTCAATAGGACTTGGACACGCGAAGAAAAATTCTTCTGGAGTATTTCTAGAATGGAACTGTAAGTTTGATAGTCATGCATTTTAATGAACTTTCGAAATGGGGAGCCATATTAGCGAAACGTTGGTTTAGGGAGTCTAGAGGTATATCAATTTGAAGCGGTGCTCGTGATCTGCCTATGCCAAGAGTGCGTAGAGATTTCCATACTTGTTTCGAGTCGCCATTTGTACCCAAAACTTTGTGGTAATATTTACATTTCGCGTTTCTCAATTTTTGTGTAACAACATTTCTTAATTTTTTGTATTTAATTCTGTCGTTTTCGCATTTTGAATTTCGAAAAATTTTGAAGGCAGCGTCCCTTTGTTTCATTAAGCCACGTATTTCCTCTGTTATCCAAGGTGCCGGCGGACGTGTTGCACGAGCTTTTCTTACGGGTATGTGTCGATTAATCAGCTCCGTCAATTGATGAGTAAAAGTATTTACTTTTCTATCTAACGAACTTTCTTGAGAGACAAGATGCCAGGGCATAGACATACCGTCAGAGAGAAATAATTCAAAATTGAATCTTTTGAAGTCGCGGTATTTGAAAACTGTTGGCGTATATCTAGGGCATTTCATATTGTATGAGACGTATATAAGATCGTGTTTAGATATTCCAGGAACTGGTGATTGGCCATGAAATTTCACTTTGTCAAGATTCGATACAACGATATGATCTATCCAAGTATCTGTGCTGATTGTATGGTGAGTTGCATTTAGTGGTAAGATAGAAAGATTCATTTCGCCAAAAATACGTTTGAATTTGTCGGCATGCGACGTAGATTTCAGAAGATTACAATTGAAATCGCCCATCAGTATTATGTTATCGTATTTACTTGAGCAAAGCGCAATTTCTTTGTCGATAGCTTCGATATTCCCTGTTTTCGGAGGACAGTACACTACGCCTAGGGCACATTTTTTGTTAAATATGGAAATTTCAATAAAGAGATATTCGTTATTCTGATTAACGTTATCTGCTGATGAAGTTATGTATTTATAAGTGAGATCATCGCGAAGGTAAATACCGACACCACCTCCCTGAGACGCGATATGTGGGTTCCGGTCACTTCTAAGAAAACGGTATCCAGGAATTGTGACAAGTGTTGTAGCAAGTGAGATCTTTAGCCACGTTTCGCTAATAAGGAGAGCATGAAAACGGTGGGTTGAAATTAGTTCTCGCACTTCATCAAAATGACAATATAGCGATTGAGCATTTACGTGACCTACAAATAAAGTTCGCGATGAAGATTTTGATATGGAGGCGTAAGTATTATGAGGAAGTGTTATTGGTTGATTGCTTCGTCCATGTAATGAGGAAAGGTGTAGGGGCGGATTCATGCTGGTGGCCATGCTTTCAGAAAGGTTGTAGAGAAAGGATGAAGGAAGAAAAGATGCTTAGAGGAGTGGGAAGGAAAGAGAGGATCCTTGGAAATTCCAAGCTAAGGGAGTGTTAAGCTGTGGGGTAGGGGTGGGGAGCGCTCTTACTCAGGCGGAAATGGCCTGCAAGTCGGCAATTGTCTGCGCGCGGGCTTTCCTGCTACCTGCTTTGATGACTATTGTGCCATCTTCCGTCCAGACGTTCCGCAGGCCAAATTTATCAATGGCCGCTCTCAGAACCTCCAGACGGGATCTTGTGAGGTCTTCTCGTATTGTGACACCGGTATTTTTCAATTGTCTTTTCTCCCGAAAGACTTCACGACGCTTCCTGTAACTTACAAATTTTACAATGAGCGGTCGTGTTTTTCCTGGGATCTTGGGTCCTTTCGTAGACCCTCAATTTTTTTTATTGAATCTATCGACTCTAAGAATGGTTAAGTCGAGCCCTGGATCTAGTTGAGATTTAAAGCACGTCCAGTTACGATACAATAGTTACGGGCGATAACAAGATGTAAATGTCCTAAGGGCTATTTTCAAACGTGAAGAACTCTGGCCAGAGGGTGTGGAATCATAAAGTAACGCCCGTTGTGCATACAAAGCGAATGGTTTACTACTTTGTTACTAAATCAAACAATTCTAAACGTTTTTATCAAAGATTCAGAAAGTTTGTTACCGATTAAATCCAGAGTAGTATATGAAAATGAATATTTCAGCGTTGGCTGGGAGAATGAAACTGAGGTGAAGAATTCTTCAGCGAGCGAGCGAGTACTTCGTGTTTCCAAGCACGTAAATTATGAATACTTTGATAATCAATAAAGTGAATGTAATCCATGATATATCCCGGAAATTGGCGTTGTTCTTCCCTCGCAGGCATAAAGAAACGTGAGATCCGGCATCGACCTACACGTGGGGTTGCGCGGCTTTCCCCCTCTAGATACCTACCCCAGCCGGGATAATCTATAAGCTCCCGACTAGTTTCCCGATGTGTGTGGGAGTCTACTGCATGTAAATATACGTAAATGTGTAGGGGGAGAGGAGGGAACAAGTATGAGGAAGAAAAGATCGCGCGCGGTCCGTAGGCTTTGTTAGGGAAGTGCTCCAGCATTCGATTGGCACTGAAGGAGAAACCACGGAAAACTAGCGATCATAGGAGCCGGACACTAGATTTCTCCTCTAGTAAGCGTGTGAATTCGATCTTGCTATATAGCTAGTGTCAAAAGTCCGCCATCATTGAGACTCAAACCTTAGGACCTCCCGGTCAGAGATAATGCAACGGAAACGGTTGTCACTGAGCATCTCAACTGGTTTGAATTCTTTTAAAGAGAGTTTATTTGTTACCGTGATAACCTTTCAAGCTCCCTGGGGGAATATTTACTCTGTGATACATCTCTGCCTATGGTTAATAAAGAACATGCAAAATACCTGTGACTTGCGTGATACAGCAGAACAAATTTAATTTAAATAGTATAATTGAACACTCAGAAGAGATCTTCTAAACGCGACACTCGTCGTGAGAACAATGGAATTGTGCAAGAGGTCAGCGATTGTCGTAACCCTTTGTTGGGACAGGGGTGGCGGCAGAGTCTGTTGCTGACCGTACATTCCCATGAAGTAACATCATGTTGGTGGCGTTAATTATGTAATCTGTATGTAATTGTATTTCGATTTAATAATATAATTTTACTATAAGTATATAGTAACATATTTTTCTTAATAGTCCCGGTTTTACTGAGCTCAATTTGATAGTCTTGAGATGCCTCGTTGTGGAACCGTGGCACTGAGTTGAAGATGGCTACAAAAAAGAAAACAAAGTCATATCCAGAGAAATTCTGTATTTCTTACAAGTTCAGAACAAACAAAAAAATGATCCTTCTCATTATCATCAAGTTCACATGGAAATCTCATCAAGTAATTTTGTGCATACGCACGCACACCACTGTAAAAAAAAACAATCCTAGAGCAAACAATTTGTTACTAAGAAAAAATTATAGATACTTTCATTACCATCTAACATGCGTTTTATACCCTCACTAGTGTCAACTTTTCATTACTCACCAGTACCAACTTTACAAATGTTTACACAATTGTAACAACACATTGTTTGTACAATTTTCTATAGGTATGCTTGATCGTCATTATTTTGTAAAACTCTAATTTGCGTATAAACTGTGTTGTCTATTGTACCTTATTTCGGTTTTTGTTTTAGTTATTATCTTATATAAACTGCACCCGAGGTCAAGCATTGGCTTATTCAGAAGCATCTGCTGTACTTGTTAACTTACGTGAAATTGAATAAAAATTATTTTTATTTTTATAATTGAACAATATTAATCAACCTTGCTCGATACACTTCCCTTTGAATACACACACACAAAAAAAATCATCATATGAAATTGGCAACGTTTAATAATGAATTATTTACACCCCCAACATAAAAATCACAGCACACTTGTGCATAAAGCGAGAATGATAACAATGCACATCATTATATCACGTTTCTGTTACAAAACTATTTTAGGATCAGTGTAGTACCAGCGGGATCTTCCTGACCTGATATATTCTAACTTTCTCAGCGTAGTGGCAGACTTTGAATTACAGAAACAGCGGTTATTACCGACCTCGCTCCTCTGCCCTGGCCCTGACTGTACGAAGCCTCCAGCGGCCTTCAATTCCGCAGCTTCCACGAGGCCCCGTCAGGCATTACTCGTTCATTTTACATTTACAGACGGCAAAAATAGGAACTACTGTTGTTTTGAAAGTAACGACCCGAACACATTCGAAAATGAACGAATAGTGCCGATGTGTAACAGCACCTGACCAATGCTGATTGCTGACGCCACCTGAAATAGTCCGGAAAAAGTGCTTGTTATATTTTTGTCGTTTCTGCGTGTCTGCGGAAAAATCAAATCCACTTCGGTATGCGAGAAGTTCTGGCAGTAAATTAATTATAAATAATATTGTGAACTATTGTTGTGAAAAAAGGAAAAGGGTTTATTAATACCGTTGGAAAGACCTATGGCTCTAGCTGCAGTTCAATATACTTTGTCATCGACAATACCCGCTATTCACAAATGTAATCAGAACGCAGCGATCTGTCTGCAAATGTAAAGTACGGAGTAATATTCTAGCGCCCCACGTCTCCTGTCACGTCTCTTGGAAGGGAGGACTCGGCGTCACCTTGTAAGTGTTGGAGCGCCCTGAGAAAAAAAGAGACCTGGAGCTATACATCCACGGAGACCCCTTATTCAGTCAGACTTTCCCCATTCCGCAGCCTAAATAGGATGCATTTCTCCATGCAACAGAAATAACTTGTAGCGGTTAATTTGAGTTAGAAGGAAATACATTTATTTTGAATGAAAAAAAGTTTTGTGAGCCAGATCTGTGGTTGGCAGCTCTACCTATCTACTTTAGCCGCCTACTCCGCCAGCACAGTTCGGAACTACTTCCTTTTAGAAGTAGAGTATTACAGGAAACAAAACTAAACTATTGTGTTAGTTGAGTCGATCAATATTTTATTCTACGTTTTCTGTTAAATCATTTAATTTTGAGAAGAATGATCATTAGTGTGTGTGTTGTTGATAGTTTTTAGAGAGAAAGTAACTTTGTTTACTTTAAGGAGTTTTAGCTCACGCGTGAGGTAAAGACGTTATGCACTCTAAGTCACACTGCAGACTGAAGTTATAACGTAATACCTTAGACCTCAGGTACGACCTTACTCATTCATAGTGTGAGTCTATTGAGAGTCTCACGGTCACCTTACAAACGGCAAAATGCCTACCGATAAACAGGCACGATTGCATTTTTCAAACTCTTCTAAACTGATATATGTGATGCAGTTGCCTATACTCACACACTCAAATATATGATGCAGTTGCAAATAACCAACATACACAACTCTGGCAAGAATTAACGAAAAATTTTGGAAAGGTGACAGGTAAAAAGTTCGCGAAAAATACGTTTAAAAGACGTTCGTCTTTGATTACACCTTATATTTCATAACGAATACTGCCATTCCCTATATTCTCAAGAAAAGCCAATTCAAAATCTCAGACTGTATAGTCATAGGCCGAAAATTAAAACTTCGTGCATGATTAATGATTTGTTTCCTCTTGACTTGTACCAAGGTTCAAACGCCTCACCAGTTGTCTACACACTTTCCAGGGCTAGATATAGGCTCTGTGGGACATCCGCGCAGAAAATAATGTTGGGGTGCCTCCAGATCTACTCAAATCTTCTAAAATCCTCCAGATTTACTAGAAAACAAACACTTGTACTACAAATACAAATGAAAATTAACAATTGTTTATGGAACTGAACACATATTTTTGTACTTAAATGCATTTTTCATTTTTTGTATACAAATTTGTGTTTAGATGCGTATTGTTTCAATTACATTTTTTTCTACCCTTCACTGCAGAAAATTGGTCAATGTCCTGAAAGCGAAGAGTTCACAGCTTTTCATACTCCATACCCATAAAGCTTCCTTTTCCTGCGACATAGCCATGCGCTAGTACTTTCATTATCTGATTCAGTTCGAGCGTTCGAAACGAGCGTTCTCCGGTACAGTTTGATATCATCAACCTTAAGTATATATTATATATTGTGAAGGAATTAGAGTCCATATTTATAGACATATAAATTTTGTAATATAATTCATTTCGTAAGCTTAATGTGCAACAGTTTCGGGGATTATTGTTCCCATCATGAGGCTGTAAAATTGAATGATAAAAATATATAGTAACTAGTTGTGCTACAGAATGGCACAGACTTATGAGAGCTCACAAATCAAATTGTTTGTATAATAACATCATGATACTGTAAACTGTGTTACTCAACGGACAAAAACAAATTCGTTACGTTGGTGAGAGCGGTTGAAAGAATGATAGGGGAATTTAAGACAAGAAAGGAGAGGGGCAGCATATGAAAGCGGCGGAGAGATGAGGGAACTATTTTTTCTATGCTCGATATGTAGACAGTAAAGCATCATACATTTTGGTAAAATTATTATTCTCAACAGCAGTGTTATTAGAATTATTTATTTTAACAATTATTTATGTCAAGTTTCAGAAACTAAGCGTGGATATCTCCGGGTCTCAATGTCAAACATTCTTGGATTTTGAAAATTGAATGAGTGGTTGAATTTTATTCGACGATTAGATAGAATTTTGTTTTCGAGGAATTTCTCTGATGTTCCTGTCATGTTCTGAAGTCTAAGTAGAATCTTAGGACTAGTTTGGCCTAAATACATTTGATCGCAATCGTTACTTTCAATGCCGTATACAACATTAGCTTTAGTCAAAGGAGAAGTGTAGTCTTTTGACATTCCTGGCCACAGTCTGTTTATTATTCCTGGCCACAGTCGGCTTTGTTCGTTAGTATACAGTGGTACTTCTCTTGAAAAAACCTGTTCTAATTTATAATCAATAGTGGGAATGATGGGTAATGATAAATATTTATTCTCAGAAGTATATTCATCTTTTGAAATTGGTTTGAAATATGAATCAAGAAGCTTCCTTCTCTTAAAGATAAATTTACCAATAACAGCATTAGGATAAGTGTTATTTCTTAAACTGGCTTGAACTATTTTTAAGTAAAAGGAATGGAATTCCTCATCAGCTAACTAGTCTATGCAGTCAACTAGATTATAAATAATAAAATAATGATAGGGACAACAATCTTCGAAACTGCTGCACATTAAGCTTATGAAATAAATTATGTTACAAAATTTGTCTGTCTATAAATATGGATTCTTATTCCTTCCCAATATATAATTGATTAAAAGACAGACTAAATAAGTGAAATAAGAAAATATATATATATATATATATATATATATATATATATATATATATATATATATATATTAATTTGCAAAGTTGTTTCAACACTTGGAAATACTAAAGAACAGTTGTCTCGGAATAAATTAAAACATTTTGGTACAGTAGACTACTTTATTAACAATCATTTCACCGAAACAAATATTTAATGACATGGTTTACAATATTTTATGAATTTTTTTTTCAGGGTAAGGCCCCTCCCCCATGGATTGGGCAACTGCTTATTTCGCTTGTAAGTCTGGCCCTGACTCTTTGATACATTGCGCAACCTCTTTGTTCACTGCTTGAAATTCTTCTTTCTTTATAATGCATAACGCAATGTCGCAATTCCTAAAGCTCATCTGAACGTTGTTCCTTGCGATCGTATAACCTCGTTCATCGCGTGATCAACAGAGTTTGAGGATGACACCTGCTACACCTTTCAAGTTGAGAAGAAACACAATGAAATTGATACCTAACAACACCATATTGAGAATTCACATATTCATGACGAGACCAGTCACTTTCAATTTGAGACTAAGCAATTACAAACTGAGAAAAAACAATGACGCATTGGTTATTGTTTTAATATCGATTGTATAATCCGTTGTGTTTTTCGAGTAGTCAAAGGTGAAGTAAGGATGCCGTATATAAAGAAATTGAAAGCTGGAAGTATAAAAAAGCAAATTTGTGTTTGTGTATAATAATAATGGTGATTGGAGAGGGCTGGCTAATACGCTTGGTGTAAAAGAATCAACCACATTTCGTTGGGTGAAGAATCAAGATCGACTTCCAAAACAATGAGGTGGTAAGAGGAGGATGAAAATTACGAAGGAACATCAGACCTTCATGGTTAAAGACATTGAAGAAAATTCAAGAATTACACTAAAAGATCTAAAAATAAAAAAGAAAGAAAATCTTCAAATTATTGTTTCAACAGAATTTTTGCCGAAACATTTGGATGGTTTGATGTACATACTCAAAGATATTCGTAGAGAACCCGAAAAAAATGAATAGTGTTGGGACGAAAGAAAAGCGTCGTGAGTACGTGCTGCCACTTTTAAATTATCAAGTGGATAACGTCCCCATTTTATACATGAACGAAACAAATTTTAATTCGTTTATTTCAAGGAAGAAAGGACGATCGAAAAAAGATACTCGATACAACTACATAACAGCAGGAAGCCGTGGAGCCCATGTCCATATCATAAGTTGCATTAGTGTTATGGGACTGATTTACCATCAATTAGAATAGGCGCTTTTAGAAAGGAGGAAGCTAAAGAATTTGGGCGCCAATGTCTTCGTGCTGCAATAACCACGTGCTGCATTAACCCGTTTGCTGTGTTAGTAATTGATAATTCTCCCTGTCAGTGTGGTGTGGAAGAAATATTCATAGAAGAAGAATTCAGCAACCATCACTTACTGAGGCTAAGTTCTTACAGCCC
Source organism: Teleogryllus occipitalis (assembly GCA_011170035.1). Taxonomy (NCBI): domain Eukaryota; kingdom Metazoa; phylum Arthropoda; class Insecta; order Orthoptera; family Gryllidae; genus Teleogryllus; species Teleogryllus occipitalis. Next base: position 168,517 of record BLKR01001797.1, read on the forward strand.
AATGTTCAATCCGTTCAAAAATGCCTGGCCTAGCCTCAAGGCTGCGGTTAAACGAGATCTGTGTGCAAAACTGCTACAAATTTGAGGTGATGAATACTGGGCAAATGTCTCTCAAAGTGAGTCTCGTCTTCCCCAGATAAAAAATTTTATAAATCAAAATGTTGAAGTAATAAATGCTAATAATTGTGCAAGATATGTTGCAAGGATGTATTCCTGATGCTTTAAATTTAGAAGATATGGTTATGTAAATTATTATTGTGTAAAAAAGTTTGGTTTTGAGATATGTGTTCGTGTCATAAATTTCGCTGATTTTGTAATGTAAATTATTATTAAAATGGTAATAAACTTGGTTCTGAGGAATGGGTTTACAATTTGTTAATTTTATTGTATTTATTTACATTTTTAGACTCAAATTTACAATTTACAAGGTCACTATAGATCGATTTCAATGTGAAATTGCTTAATCGCAATTTAAAGATGATAGATTTCATTATGGATGTGTTTAGTCTCAATTTCATTGTGTTCATTCCCAATTTGAAATTGTTTGTTCTCAATTTGAGGTTGTAAAGGTATAGATTGCCACATGTCCAGGGACCCCAACCTCTGACGCGGTCCTTGTTGGCCCAGGCGACGATCCAAGCGGAATGGTTCTTCCTTAATTGGACATCTTCATATCGAAGGTTTGTCTTTCGGTTTGCCCCTGGCAGTAGACCAGGATGCAGCTGTGACTCAACTAACTTCTTCTACAAAAGCTGCTGTTGGCCGGTAAGTCGGTTCTTCCACCACTACTCTGAGTGTCAGAGCAGTAGGTTAGCTGTCACAGTCTTGACAAGCCTCATTTGAAATTGTCTTTCAGTAGCCTGTGAAGGCCCCGATCTCATTTATACATTAAGATAACCGACGAAGAGGATTGTTATCACAATCCTGAAATGTTCCTCTATTTAACGGGTTTCGTCACGTGAAGGGCATGAAGGAAATTGAATGTGAAAAGGAAGTGAAATTTCTTGTGAAGTGATACCTATCGCTATACACATACTACTCATTGAACCCCGCACTCGCACACCCACAGGTTAAATTTCAAGACGATGTTATTTCCACTCAAGACTGTTATTTTATCTCACATTCAAAATTTCTTCGTGGGAGTTGGGTTGACACGCGATTGTAGACTTGACCTCGCAACGATTTATTTTATTTCTTTTTGTTTGAGGCCCTTTCAACAGCGAAGACCATTGAGATCTATTTAGTGATGATCTAAAAATAAGTAGAAGACAGCGAAGACAATGACGTAGCAACTAATGCTGTAGAATTGGTGAAATTGGGAGGCAGGGGAAACGGGAGGGCCTGGAGAAAACCTGACGAGAGCTCGTTTCGTCTACTACAAATTCTACATGGATAGACCAGGAATAGAACTCGCGCCCCAGCGGTGGAAGGGTTATGCGGCAGCCATTAATCCCGAGCCTCTCTCGCAACGATTGCAATGACAGCTAATGGTGAGTTGACACTCAGTAAAGAGACGTTAATAGAATGGTTGTTTGGGAAAGGAAGAGGCCTTATCTTAACATTTCGTAACAGATCAATTTTTCTGAGGCATTATGATCATACGATCAATGTTGAGGGATCTGAAACAATTAAAGGCTTCTCAAAAATGAATGAATATTTCAAGAAAGTGTAATTTTAATACGAAATTAAATACATTAATTCTTGGTATTAAAGCTGCCGATGGAAGACCAATGCTTGGAATACTTTTTAAAATCTTGAAAAAACAATTTGTCAGATTTACGCACTCCACTCCATCTTCCGCAGGCAAACGCCAGATAACAAGAGGATTTTCTTACAGTTAAGAGAAAAGCTGGGAATTTCATGCGATTGCTTTTTTTTTGTTAATGGTCATCTCTTTCAGAATCTTAAAATATTTGTTTCACGAGAAATTATTGAACTGATAAAGAACACTTTTTGAATGTAGTGCATATTTTAGAGATTTTGGGCGTAAAAATATGTATTGAGATGAGCTAGTATATTCAGATCATCGTTGAATATAAGAAATATTTATGAATACGGAAACAAAACACGGGAGCCATGTTATCAAATATATCGATTAAGATGTAAATATAGAGAAACACGTTTAAGATAAAGTAGAAAGGTAATGTAAATAAATAAATAAGGAAATTTGCGAAAAATTCGGAGGATGTAATATTTAAAACATTAATTTAGTATGTTTTGAAAGAAGAACAATGTAAATGAGAATATCTTAGGGTCTAGCGAATGAAAGCGAATGATTTAAGTAATCAATGATAAGTGTGGAAGTGACCGAGAAGGAACGAATTTAAAATAGATCTTAGCTGCGTCAAAAGCTGTGGACAGATGCGGGGCAGGTGTTGTTGCTAGAAAGGGAAGGAAGGCCAAGTGTGACGAACGCGGTATAACAAGGTCCAGGTCTACCTTGTTGATTTTTGGAACTTTAATGTGAAATCCGAAAAATAGTTGAAATGTTATAGTATTTTTGATAGAATAGTGGCAGAATTATAGACATTCAAAATTTTATTTTAAAAGTTTTGAATTAGAATCATTGTGAGTGTGGATGAAGATGCGAAGTTGGATCCATGGTCAGGGAACGTGAGGATTGGGCGAGAAGTTTTCGTTGGACAAGTGACCAGTAGACAGCACAAGGGAACTGGAAAAAATTAAAGACTGAATACAAAGAAGACAAGCCCCAACATTGGCGTAATTGACAAAGAAATAACGTATTCAATAATAGCCATTTAAAATGCCAGTAAACTAAGAAATGCACAGATGTGTGCTAGAGATGTATGAATTATTATGATAGTATTATTAATTTGGCATGAATGTTGTTTATGTTATTAGAATTGTTATTATTTATTGTACGTATTATTACAATGTTTAACAGCCGAAACATCCGGAGTAGATGTTTAGAAGAATACACCAGGACAAGGTATTGTTGTGCGTCTTAAATTTCGATTGGTGTTTTCTTATGTACAAGAATAATAGTATTCCAAACAATATACCAATATAGAAATTATCAGCCAAAACCTCGTATGAGCGGTGATTTTCAAGCCCACGGGAACGGAACAACCCTGAGGCACTTAACACAAATGTGTCAAAATACAAATATGAACATAACATCATGTGATGAGAGAAGACCTTTTCGAAATATGATACTGGCCAATAGATATTTCTTCTTTCCGAATTTCAGGAATTGAACTTTCTATTTAATGCGTCAAAAACTTTGCCTATGCGTAGGCAGCTGGCTGGTGTAATGTATAGTATGTCGATCAACTCGGGAAGCTTATGCGACTAGGTTCGAGCCCATGCCCGAGAAACTGTCTTTTTTTTTTTTTTTTTTTTGGCTGGTTGGAAACAATTTTGTGTGTTCAACTAGTAAGGTAACATTACGTAACCATTACAAATGATATGAGAAATTATGTTCTGTTGTAGTAACACTAGTTACTGCCAATATTCATCAGGAAAGCCATCAGTCATTATCCTACCCTCTGGTGATGCGAACCCACAGTCCTAGTTTCCGCATAGGTGAAAAATGCTGCTGCTGCCTTTACTCCCTTAATTCAAATCTGTAGTGAAGAGAAAAGAAATAATAATTAAATACCGCAAGTACATCTATAGATATACCATCTTAGGTGGCTCAGGGCATCAACTGCTGTCACTGCAGTGCCTCTAACTGGGAGGTCCTGGGTTTCGAGTGCCGACGGTGGTAAGGATTTTCAACATTTGCTAGACACCAAGGCGATGTTCAGCCGCTGTCTGGAAGAAAATTTTAGCGACCAGCTGCTCGGGTCAGTAGTTTTCTATGGTTTCTCGGATCAACGCCAGGTGAATGCCGGAATAGTACCCTGACAAATTGACAGCATGAGATCTTCCCTTCCTCTTTCTTGTCCTATACTCACCCCTTAGTTACCCTTACATGCACTACACTGCTACATATGTCGGGTACCAGTCGGGAGCTTATAGCTTGTTCCGGCTGGGACTGTTCTCCACCGGTTGGAAATACCTGGTTAGGGAAAACTCCGCTAGCCGACGTGTCGGTCGGCGCTGGATCTCACAAAGCGGAGGAAGATCACCGTTACCTACCGTGATAAAAACATGCACTACACGTACGGGACTAATGGCCATAGCAGTTGACGCAATAGGAAACACGAAATAATCAATCAATAGATATGTTGCAGATGGTAATTTGGAAAGTCGGTTTTTTCTTCGGCAATATCAAGAACTATCCTCAGAGCATCGCTTCATAATCTTTCGGAAATTATAGAAGAAGAGAAACCGTGAAGAAACTATAGTGAGAAACAAAGCGTTTTTCAATAAATTACGTTAGAAATTTTTTGTGCATCTAATTGAGGAGAAGACGGTAGCGATTTTTCCACCTAAAATGGCTCTTCCTGGATGTCTCGTGGTACAGTAACCTGAAAATTGGTTTCAAGTATTATAACGATCCTAAAATCAGAAACTTTCAATGACTTGTATACGAACATTTCTATACACAAAGCTAGTCCTCACTGGGATACATTATAAATAAATTAGATATTGGTGTCAAATTTTTGGAAACGATGTCTCGTTTAATACGTGTTTAATAAGTGTAACTGCAGTAAACGAGTTGGGCGATATACACAAGAAGGTGTGTGTATATTTGCTTTGAAACATTTTCTTTGATTTGATTTGCTAACGAAAGAAATGGAATTTTTTAAAGGATCGGAGGAAAATAATATCTTTATGAAACATATTGCAACGATGAATTTGAGTTATCCTTGATCACCAGTATTTTACACAAAACTTTATTAATTATGGAAACATTAAAAATATTATGTACAGACGACTCCGGTTATAGTGAACTTTCGGGGACTATTTTTTTTTGGTTCATTATATCAGAGGTTCACTATATCCGATGATGTCAAAATAATTAGAATTTCTCCATAACGATTGATTTATTGATATAGAGATACATCGAAATACATTAACAGCACAAACTAAAAATTTCAATATTTTTATTTGTCTTTAAAATATCAATTATTTTCAATTGTTTGATTGGTACATTTTTCATTAGTAATTTTTCTAGATCCTTCTCCGGAGTTCGTGTCCGAATTTGTGGCACTGAGGCGATATATTCTTTTCCAGGAGGGAATTAATTTCTTGGTCGTTGAATTTCCTACGTTCACTGTAGCCGAGGTTCACGTTATTATAACCGAATCTTCTTATGCTTATTTTTAATGTTTGTGAAACGGGACCATTGACTTAAGTTCACTATAACCGAGGGTTCACTTCATCCGAGTTAACTATAACTGGAATGTACTGTATTAAGTATATAAAAAATAACAATGGAAACAAGAGCAATAGTTTCTGTTGTGTACGCGATTCCTATCTCGGAGGGACTCGTCCTTAATCGCCCACAATTTTGACTTGTAATATAGTATCGTCCTACCTTCTCAAAATTTTTGCGAGCCAATATTTGAACAATGTAGCAAATAAAGCTTCAGTGTGTGAGTGTCTCACATTTCTCAGGCGTTTTATAAGAGAAGAATGTTAAAATTCAGCATATGTTTGAAAAAATAATGCGCCGGAACCTTAAACAGACTGTTTTTGAATGTAAAAACTGATTTCGGCGTACTATTCTTAAACATCTTGTTATCAATAATTCATGTGTTTATTATCAATAATTCAAAACATAAATATATTTAAACTCATAAAATCAAATACATAATTTTTCTATTAAGTTCACGCACATTTGTTGTCTATTATATTATTAAATACATTTTCCTAAGGAAAACATAAACATTTGCATAGTATTCGAAATATTGACATTAATAGTAAATTAATTAAAACACAAATATTTATGTTTGTTGTTATATATTTAGTTGAGGAGATGCTCTGGAAGGTAGTTTGAAACTGAACCACGAGTTGGAGCGTATCTCACTCTTGAGCGTTCGGGTAGATGGCGGGTTATTCACATCTTCCCGTATTGATCTGCGACTCGGCGCCGGCGCAGGGGACTGGCGGCAGAAACTTACATTACATTCAGTCGAAGCCTGCCGTGGCTGGCGAGAACTCGTTTCTTTGGATGGGATAGCGACAAGTGAATCGCCTTTTGTTGATGTTCAGTTCATGTTTATATTCTTGAAAGTGACTATCAGAATTTCTCTTCTGCCTGAAGACCTGTGAAAAGGGAAATGGCGAGGGTAAGTAATATTTTTGTTGCAAGGAATGTGCTCCAATTTATGCATTCCTTTGTGAGATACACGGTGACATTTGGACGCTGGACAGTTTATCCAAAATGTGTCAAAACAGAAGAGATCGTGTTTGGTTTAATTTTCGGTAATTGTGATGTACGAAAATAACTCGAGTGCGAAAGATTAAAAACTCAGTTCTACTCAATGCCAAACTGATATAATAAAATTTTGTTGTGTTTTCACAGGAAATGTTGAGGTCTGGGAAAATGTATATTATGAGCATCTGACAACAGTTAATCCTAAATTATATCATTGAATATAATATATTTTATAAAAAATCAAAATTTAAAAAATATTTAGATTGCTAGTGTCAATGCGTTCTGTTCGATTAAACAACAATAACAATAGTATAAGTGTATTTTATAATTTTTAAAATTTGGAATTAAAGTTCGATTCTACTAATTCGGAGGCTGACACTACAAAAGTGGCATAGATTGAAAACATTTCCATGTGAGCTTTGGTATATAAAGATCTGGTAAAGCAAAAAAATAATGCGTTTCAACATTCTGATATTTAAAATTTTACATCAAAATTCTGTGTAAAATGCTAATAACATTTTGATTCACTAATCTGAAATACCAAATATTCAATATTATGTAATATTATGATCTCTAATTATATAATTTTATATACAATAGCATGGAAAATAATGCATTTTCGTAAACTTCTGTTAGCAATGTAAAGATCCAATATGAATGATCTACTTTGGTCAACCTTCTGACAGTGTTTTATACAAGACTGCACAGAGTAGGATCACATTGTGGTGGATAAACAAGTGTAGTAAGGAGTCTATAGTGCCTTTTCTCGTTTTGGGTAACCCATTCTGCAAATATTTATATTTCTATAAAAAGAACCATCGCAGAGCTTTTAAACATAACGAGAATGTGCAGTCTCGAATGAAAGGCTAGAATGGGTAACATCTACGCTCGATGCCAACGCTGCTGGAATATTCCTCTGGACGTTCTGCCCGGTTTTACGATCTTCAGTCAAACTGAATACGCAGTTTTGAGTCATTCCCTATCGAACCAATAGCCTTGACTGAAGGATTTTAAGGTCTCGTATACTTTCTAATTATGACCTAATGTAGAATACGTAGTTCAAAACCTGTAAAGATAATTGTACTTGCCTGTTATGATAATAGGTCGATGCAGTTTCTGGAATGCGCTCCTAACAAGAAATAGACCGGGCTCAGTTTTCTTCGGGTCTACTTTCGGTAAATACATAAAATGATGTTATGGACTAATTGTTGTAACGTTAACCTCTTTATTGTACGTCTCCGGGATATTCAGGAACTCAGTCCCTCTAAAAGTGATCATGTCCATTATTATATGCTAACTGCAAAAGAAAGTTCCTCTAATATGCAAGTAGAATTAATCATCTCAGAAGAATATTTTAGTTATTTAGAACATATAATAATAATAGTAATTAGATCTATAAATTGCAATGATAACGATGGAAAATACATTCTGAATGGCAAGGAAGTTCAACACTTTCCTGAAATAAAGATTTGGTCAAATATTGGGTTGTTGAGAAACATATTCAATGTTTTTCGACGTGTTAAATCTGTGATTACGTCGTACCAACAAAATAATGTGTCGAACGTTCCCAATCACACGTGCCAACAGAATCCCACGGTCCATGGATATTAACTCTCATTCTCAAAATCAAAATATTATGAATTTTAATACAAGTTACTACAACTATTTTGGGAATGTTCACGTAGAGAAGGGACCATCAGTTTACAGAACTTATGTACTCTCGAGTATTTAATTTTCAAGGCGCCTTTTTCTTCTCAGGGCCTAATGTTATATTAATTGTATATCAGTCCTTTTTATATTCACATATTATTTTGAATTTCATTTTAAATTTATTTTGAATTTCATTTTAAATTTATTTTGAATTTTATTTTAAATTTATTTTATTTTAATTTTATTTTAAATTTATTTTATTTTTAATTTTAATTTTAGTTGTAAAAATATTTTATATTGTATTTTAATTTTATGTCAATTGATACTTTTAGAGTTTAGTTGATTAATTTGAATTTTTGATAATTAGATTGTTCCATGTTCGAATTAGCACTGCATATGTTTCAATTCGAACTGCACCCAAATTATATTCTCCAGGATGCCGAATTCTTTTTATTCGTTTGTTCAGGTTTCATTTGTTCTCGCGATGGTTTTCTAAGATTAATATCACAACGAATGGAGGGAATATTCCGCTTCATAAATTTTGCTACATCCAACGCCGCTCGGCAGACGAATCTTTCGTCGCCAGCACACTCTCTTTCGTTCTTTCTTTCTGACTCTGCACATACGCGCGTTCATAATGAAAGACGTCCTCTTAGGCGGCGGCTGTGGAGAATACTCTCTCTTTGGCTGTGAGTTTTGCGTGACATTTCTCTAATATGCGATTGATGAATAAAATCTTATATAATTGGAATCGGAGTACACAATAAACCCAATATTACAGCATTGTGGGGAATAAAAACTGTCAAGAAATACTGTACGACTATTATTGTACGATTCGTGCTATACCAAATAAAATTCTTTACGGAATCTAATACAATGAAATTTATTATATCCATTAATTATATGGATTAAAACTGATTTTCTTTATTCGGTAACTATCTTGTAATGTTCAATTAAACAATCATAGAAAACCCTAATGCCTGTCTCGAGATTTCAGGCTTTTTGAAACCGTCAGAAGATTTATTTCCGTAATATCTATATTGGTCAATCAGTCTGTCCTGCCAAATAACAAATAGGAAAATAGTGTAATTAATATTACTTTTCACATCTACAAATTCAACTGTGTTTATTATAAATGTATAATAAAACATGTATAATGTATTATAAATGTATAATAAACACAGTTGAATTTGTAGATGTGAAAAGTAATATTAATTACACTATTTTCCTATTTGAAATAAACTTGCGTGTTCAGACTATTCTTACTTCTTTCGATCTGTTCTGTTTTGAACGTAGGGGTGGGGTCTAAATTTCCTCTTCTGCAGAATGCCAGTTAAATTTTGTCAGAAAACTGTATACTGAACTTAAAATATACTCCAAAGAAATGCTTACTGGATTTAAATAAACACTAAAACAATCGCTACAATGACGATTATAACAGCAGCTGCTACATGAACACTATTCTTCAAGTATTATTTTATATCCGCACTGGCAGCAACGAAGTTTGCAGGCGCTCTAACAAACCTCGTTGCTTGTATTTGGCCGTTTGTCTACCGACGCTGAGGTAACGTGGGAGATGCGCGCGCATGAAAAATGGGTGGGAAATCGACCGACAAACGAGTTTGTTGACGCGACTGCAAACCTCGCGTACAGCCGCGAAAGGGATGGGAGCTTTAAGCGAATTACTAGATAAAGAATAAAAATACAATTCCAGAAATTGTACTTCACTATCTATTCAATTAAAATAGCGTGGTGATTTCAGAATCAATGGAAATAATAAAATGTTTACTTTTTTAAGAGTTAGTTTGTCATTATAAACTCGCCACAATTTTGATAGCTCACTATACAAAAATACACCTGACGAAGAGTACTACACAGATACACATAAATCAATTTAAGAAGCAAGAAAAGACATGCTTGCTGTACAACTGTTTTGTAACCTAGCGACATGAATTTTCAAAACTTAATAACTATGAACGACATTGCTCTTATATTGGACAATCTCTGTGCACACTACACTTTTGCTATTCAAAAACGTTGTGACGAGACAAAATGAGCCATGATTAAATTCGTCTACAACGGTCATGTGAAAGTAAAGTTTTGTTTTAAGTTAGTATCCTCTCGATCGGGCATTTTCTCCAGTTTCTCTATTTAAGAAATCTGTTTTAGCTTTACCTCAGGAAGCAAATATAGCCTTTTATTTTTGAAATGTCATGTATATATTTTTTTCGTAATAGAATAAAATATGCCCAATTTGTAAGGGGTTATGATGCATGCCGGAATGTATTAGTAAGAGCCCCATTTCAGTTTTACTTCTGATAACATCCAACATATTACTCGCTTAATCAACAAACCACTTACTGTGGGTGTGTCGATTAAAATTAATACCAATTACATTATCTTCAAAAGCTATTGCTATTGCACTATTATTTGTCTTAGTATGTTAATATTACAAAGTATTGTTTCAATTTTAATAGGCGGTAAACTATAGGAAATATTGTGGGAAAATAATACATATTGCCTCAACGTACTTTTCGAACAAACATGACAGCAAGGCGCTGAGGCGATTGATAAATTATTTCAGAGAGAGACAAATTTTATTTCCGAGTCCCCCATAAATATTTGTGATTAATTTTATTTAATAGTTAGCTTGAAAAAATATTTAAAATGACGATTACTACCTTGCATGTGATCCGAACAATACGTGATCCGAGTAATTGACTAAATTGAGTAAATTCGCAAAAAGTTAGCATTTAATTTGAAGACGTGTAATGCTTAATAGAATGAAAATTATTACGTGCACAATTTAATTAGTAAATTCATCTGTGCGACAGTGTCATCTGTTTATTATTGTATTTGAACCGCTGATGTAGAGTAAAACTTTTTCGGTACAAAGATAGCGTAGCTGTTATTGTTAGATGAAGCAAAAAACTACATTCGTATTAAAGTTAATTTTCCTGATTGAGGGGTTGTTCAATAAGTAAGCGACCTACAAATACGACGTAGTAATACCTGCAGCTGGGATCAATATACCTTTGACTGTCCAGGAAACCGTTCTGCCTAGGACTCGCACGAGTCCCGGGCAGCCAGTGTTATCTTAACGACCTTCAGGTCGTTTCCTTCAACTCTTTTCGATATATTCTTATGGCGTTTTCCATTCTCGCTCTGGTGCGCTGATGGTAGGCATTCGAAATAGCAATCGCGTTCCGTTTGACCGGTAGGGCGCATCAGTGGAAAGAAATGCGTGGTCCATGCAGAGAATGAATGGCACGCAATAAGAGCACACTTCCGGCGACCTAACAGCCTTGGAGACATCATGGCAGTTGATAACGTCACTCATGGCGTGGCCTAACCTTTGCTTCTATGTTCTTCTACAAGAAACAGATGCATTGGTTTTTAGATATTTAGATACTTATTTAGATATTTATTTAGTCAAAAACGTTAAAAAAACTGTATGTGACGTATGGGGGAGAAAATCATCTGCGCACGCTTCCTTGAGTTTCAGAATACCTTCCCAAAAATTTAACTATTAATAGTTGAAAGATGAAAAACATTTGAAAAATTAATAATAATAATAATAATAATAATAATAATAATAATAATAATAATAAATTTTAAAAAGCGAGATATTAACATTTCAGAAACTAGATATTTTCGTTTCCGAGTTATAGAAAACGACAAAAACCCGATCGAGATGGGGTCATTGACCCGGAAGCTGAAATACATTACTTGTTACACGCATATTGTCTTTCAAAAATATCCAATACAAATGAAGACTAATTCATTATACTATATCATTGTTTTATTTAAGTAAACATTATTTTTCTTTTAGACGATCAATATAGTCTCTAATTGTATAGCAACAGTTATGCAACAGAAAATATTTTACTTTTAACTTAAATTTGTGTACCATTTTTAATTGTCTAATTTCATCTGGCAATGCATTGTAAAGTAACGTACATGTATTGTATGTGGGTTTCTTGTAGTGAGCTGTTGATTCTAACACTTGATGAACATGATGACGTCGTGTGTTGTAACTATAAATATCGGTATTGCATGAAAATATGTTCCCCCCGTTAAGTCAGTCAGATTTGACAAATATTACAGATACGTAAATAAATAGGCAAGGCAAAGGTAAGATTCCAAGCTCAATGAAAAGAGACTTGCACGGATCACGTGGATGGGATTTTTTCATTATTCGGATAATTTTCTTTTGCAATCTAAATGTCTGGGCACTAAAGGATGAGCTTCCCAAAAATATTATGCCATATCTCAGGCGGGAATGTACATTTGCAAAATACACGCAACGAGCGGCATGAAGACAGAATTTGAAAGAATTCTGAATGCATAACATAATGAGCTTAATTTAGTGTTTAATTCTGATATATGTACATATATTGTACATTTTGGTTGTATTAGTTTGAAACGTGACGATGGAAAAATAACTCTCGAATCATCTGTTTGAAACAAAAACAAACCGTCGTAAATATGTAATGTGAATTATACATTTGGACTACTGTTGAATATTATTGGGAAAATGTTTTCGCATTTTGGTAGTCTCAAAAAGTGAACTTATACTATAATAATTTATTGAACGGCAATTAATAATTTGAAAGAAGTTCTTATCTAAACGTAATCTTAGACGTAAGTAGCGAAACGCAGTATAGTTTAGGAAATTCGAATACTATAGTATTACGTGCTTAGGTGGCTCAGGGCATCAAATGATGTCACTGCAGTGCCTCTGACTAGACGTTCCTAGGTTTGAGTCCCGACAGTGGCAGGATTTTCGATAGAAGCTATCTAGCTACTGCATTATAGCTAGGTCGAGTTTTTTCTCTGGAGGAGAATTCTATCAGCCGCCTGCTTTGACCATTTTTTCTGTGGTTTCTCCGATCAATATCAGGCGAATGCCGGAGCAGTACTCTAACAAACGGGTCACGGTCCACAGGTCCGGCGATCTTTCCTCCCCATTCCTTATCCTATCCTACCGCTTTCTTAAACACACATGCACACTTACAGGCACTACACTACCACACATGCTAGGAGACTGGTCGGAAGTTCAAAGCTTGTCCCGCTTGGGGCGGTGCCCCGTTGGTGGGAGATACCTGATTGAGGAAAACCCGTTAGCCGATGGTAGGCCGGCGCCGGATTTCGCCATCCAGCGGGGGTTGATCACCGCCATCTTCCGCGATAAAGCATGCACTACACTCACGGAACCGATGACCTTAGCAGTTGACGCGCCCGGAATCACTGAACAACCAAACTACCGGAGCAGTACTCTAACAAACGGGCCACACATCGCGCGCGATCTTTCTCTCCTCTTCCTTGTCCTACCCTCACCCCTTACACTTATATGCAGTACACTATCACACACGCTGGAAGACTAGTTAGGAAGGTTAGGGCTTGTCCCGGCTGGGGTGGTGACCCGCTCCTGGCAGATACATGGTTGAGAGACAACTCCGCAAGCCGACAGGTAGGTCGGCGCCGGATCTCGCAATCAAGCTGCGGAAGTTTACCGCCACCGACAGCGACAAAAACATGAACTACACTAACGGGACTAATAATCTTAGCTGTTGACGCGTCAAGAATCACCAATCAATACTGTAGTAATTTTACCCATTAGGATGGTTATTATTTTGGCAAACTGGGAGTTTTTTGAATTCCCACTTCTCATTTTATTAGAAATTTAAAGAAGGTAAAGTACAAAATTCCACCGATAAAATATTAACCCGTGACACAGAGCACTGCAAGTTTTTATAGTCCTTTTTTGAATTTGTTTTCACTACAATAAATAAAAAGTAAATTGTACTAAAGTAAATTGTACATTGTATTAAAAGTGAGCAGAAATTTGTGCTAAAATATTTTTTTCGGTCGTATTTTTTTAATAAAATATGCAGTCGAAATGAGTGTTGTACGCCGTTGATTCGTATTCGCGCATGGCCTCACGTGGATCTCCCGAGTATTCAACAGCTGCAGTTCCAATTATTTCGAGAGCATCAAAGAATGCTCTGAAGTAACCAGATGCAAACTTAATTGGCTGCGGGGTGATAGATTTGTGCAAAAATTATAAAAATTTGGTTGGGAGGCGGTCCCCGCCTCGGAAATGGGATCTCAAGGAAGGGTCTTGTGAGTTGGAAGGTTCCATTGCTTGCTCGTACTCGTTCTCGTGTTTCAACATCTAGCGTCGTAAATTAGTCCCTTGCGCGCGCGGTGAAGTGACTCGCAAGCCAGGGGAATGATGGCTTGACTTTGCCTCGATCACGAGATATGTGACTAGTGACGTGCAATAGCGTGAATGAAGAATAGTGACGAACATTCATGAGGCGCTTTGGTGCTAATAGTCCATTTACTACTGTTACATTTATTACACATAAAATTAATTAATATGTAATAGAAATGTAAATAATTAAGGCATGCCATAAAATTTTATTTTCCGAACTATGTATCAGAAGAATGTCATAATTCTTTACGAATAAATATTAATTCTTATTTCTAATTAAAGGTGTATCAGCTGCACTTTAGTTTCTTTCACTTGCTACATTTAAGCAAGAATAGAAAATGGTTCCCCGCAATTCCTGTCTGGTTAGTGTAAGCTTACCTTAAACTCCTTTCCCATTATTTCTCATAATTTGTACTCCTTGTTTTGACGTATCCACTTATATCTTAAACTTTGTTTTACACTTGAAAATTTGAAAGCTTGAAGCAATTGCTGGAGTCACCAATACCGAGCGTAGGCTTTCTTGGCTCAAAGCTTTTCGTTCGTGGCGTGTTGCACTCGACTATCGTCTACCGGGGTTTGTATTAACTGTCGTGGCGTTCGAGCGAAATCGCCTCGCGCGGGGCTCCCTACCACCTTCCACGCACTCCAGGGGATTCACGGACTCGAACGCGCAGCGAACAACGTGAGAGGCGTTCTGTACAACAGTGGTGTCGCTTCTTCTTGATCTAAAGAAGCTTAAAACATTCAGATCATCCAAAAACCTAATTAATCAACGAATGTATTTTCTGCAAAACAACTCCTTTCCACATATCTTCTGTACTTAAACTACATCCTTCCAGTTAAACTGTGGTACGCTATTTGATGTAAAGTCCCAGACATAATGATTACTCACATTTGAACAGAATAATTGGTATTTTTTTGTTTTTAGAATGCGTAATATTGTACATAGTTTTTTAACATTTCTCAAGTTCCAGCTTTTAACATTTTTGTATTTAATATTGTAGTGTTGTAATGTTAATTTGTTTGTAATTTTTGAAAATTGCAGAGAGTTCACAAAAAATTGGGTCTGTGCCATATTTATAAGCGTACTTTGCTCTATTGAAAAAAAAAGTTACAAGAACAAATTTGAAGCCGTTTTTTAAGAAAAATGTTTTAAAAAATTGTATACATTTTACGCAAAATTACCCCCAAACTATGAATATTTTCGAAAAATTTATTTAAAAATATTACTAATACATTTAAAAATCTATCTTCGAAAAACAATTGTTAAGGAAAGAAATTTATATTCAATATTGTAGTTGTACGAAGACACCGAAAAAATGTTGAACTTCGAGAAAGACGAAAATTTTAATCAAAAAAGTTGAAACATTTTTTAGAGAATTCTGAAAATTTCTGAGAAAATTGTGATAATTGGTAGACCTGTATTTCGGCCACATTGATCGGGAAATATCAATTTTGGAAAAACACGTCTGAATAGTTTAGGTACTAGCATTTGACGGCAGGTTGACGTTTTGCCCTGAACTATTTTTTCGGTATCAAGGACCACAAAATATGGATTCTGATACAGAACGTTTTAGAGAATGTAATTTACTTCATGTAGGTAAAGGATTTATCTGCTTTTTTGACATCAGGTTCCCACAATACGTGTTATCCAGACCAAAAATACCCCCTTTTTAGCTGCAGCATTACCATACGTACTACAGACTACATACGTAGGTAGTAGCCGAAGAAGTAAAATGACTGCCGTTCATAATGGCAATGTCGTCATATGTGTGCACCCAAGCGTTCTGACGGGTAGATTTTATCTAGTTAACACGTTCAATAGATTGAACGAATAGGTAGAAAAAATGAAATTTTAATAAAACTATATAATGTACTATTGAAAACACTGGGGGAGGGGCGAGCCAGATGTGCCCAGAGATAACCAGGGGCCCGGGGCAGTTTATCCAAGGGGGTCCCTTATTTCAAACAAAAAAAATCCATCCTCTCCAAATTCATGAACAGAATTCATTTCTCCATGCATAAGAAATAACTTGGTGTTAAATTCGGATTAGAGATAAATATATTTTTAATTTTTGTAATGGAAAAAAATTCGGGGCCTTGGGCAAGTTGACCCACATGTCCCCCCCTTGTGGACGCCCCTGCGTCGGGCTGTGCCCGTGACGAACGCGATCACCATATGGGTTGTGGCGAGAGGCGAGCGCTGCACCCTTTATACTTGTTTTTTTTCTAACCTGGCGGATGACACTTCATCGGCTGTTACGATGTCATCCAATCGAGAGCTAAAACGTCATTACAAAGACGTCACTGTGGTGACCGTACAGCTGATCAGCTGTCATCAACCAGGTTCCAGAAACCCAAGAGTAGTCCGTATCCGCTGGGAGTGAATCCCATCCCGCGGCGGCGAGCGCGCGGGTGATCAGCCGCCGCCCGCTTTCTCTTCCCGCGCCTTGCGTCACGGCCAATAACAGAGCGCGCAACACGCGGCGGCCGGCACGCGCGGCGCTCCAGTGCCAATTGAGCAGGGCTGCGGCCGCTCCCAACGGGCAGCCACTCGCTCAAAAATATTCCAGATTAAAAAGCAAACGATGAAAACGGGTTATGGCCAGTTCCTTTCACACAAGCGAAAATTTTCATCTAGAAATCTCTCGGTCGTCTACAGACATTTAAAAGCGTTTCTTGATTTATAGGCCATCAAATCAATATAATTCACCTAAGTACAGAAGAGTGCAGATGGGCACATTCAAAAGTTCTCCACTGAATTACGACAGAGACGCATGCTGAGGGAGAGGGACTATTTAGCGCTTCCGTACACGTCAACTACGATGATCGTTGGTCTCGTAAGTGTAGTATTTTATAATCCTGAAGTGCCAGTGTTCATCTCCTGCTGGAATGTAGTCCCGTCGACTTGCAGGTTTCCCTCTTCCGGTTTCTCCCTATGGGATGATCGCACCAGCCGTGACAAGCTCTAAGACGCCGGAATGTCTGGTAGTGTAGTGTAGTGTGCGTGTGCTTGTGTGTGCGTGTGTACGTGTGCACGTGTGCGTGTGTGCGATCATGTATAAGGGCAGAGGTGGGGACACGGATGAGGAAGGAAATATCGTGCACGGCCCATATTGCGCTTGTTATGGTACTGCTGGTTATCAATACTGCATTCGCCTGGTATTGATCGGATAAACAACATAAATCTACGGATCAAAGCATCCAGTAGTTAGTGTCGAATATTCGGCACCGTCCCGACGTGTTGGGAGTCGAACACAAGGACTTCCTGTTCAGCTACACAGGACACGAATGTAGCCGCTGAACTCTCGGATTCGGTGAAATACATACTAAATCCCACTTATGGAGGTGTGAAGCACCATCGCTGTTAGAAGCAAAGTATTGCATTGATTACAATGACTTGCACATCTGAGCGACTGAAATCGGACAAAATATCTTGTTAAAGTATTGACATATTTTGACAGGACGCTTGACATGAAACACGTTGCAGTACATATTACATCGCAACTGTACAGAGGGAGTTCTGAAGTACGGGAAAGAAAGTCTATGTTGGCAGCTTATTTTCGATGTTCTTTCTTTATTGTGATGAACTAACCATATGATCATATCTGGATTGGATGAATAACTGCATGGATATATGTGATTATGAAAATGTGATGTGAATGATAGCGTAGCAATGGTGTAGGGAAAAAGCGAGAACAAAGTAACAAGAAATTGTACCTCAGCTTCTGACTCCGATCTCGATCAGATTTTTCGTCCATTTTCCCTAATCTTTTGAGCGAATGCCAAGATATCCGCTTGTTTTGCTTATGGACATATATGTAACTTCACTATCTGTGCACGTCTTCTAGGAGTTCAGTGGAAAATATAGTTATTCAAATTATCATTCTCCATGTTGTCGCGGCAGGAAGAATATTCCTTCACGAGAGATAAGAGGCCAAATCTATAGCTGATTTGTCCTTGAAAATATATTTTATTACACCGGAGCGAATATTTTCTTATCAAGTCTTGCCAAAACGCTTATTTCTTTGTGTATTCAGAATTCAACTTGTACATGCACAAAATACACTTCTCTTCGTAGCACGTCGCTTAGTTTTTAATTGTTTTTGACGTAAAGTAATCAAAACAACAGAGAAACGTGCCGTGAACCCGCCATTACAAATCGCACATGGATTGACTGGGATTTCAACCCCAATCCCAAAGGTGGCAGGCAAGCTTTGCGACCGCTAGACCAGGGGTTGTACCAGAGGCGTAACGTAAGGCCCGTAAGACCCGCAGTGCGGCTGGGTCCGTGTAGAAGAAGAGGGCCTATTTTTAGGCTGAAAGTTTTGCGATTTTAAGAATTGCGAGCATAAAATTTTGCGATTGTCTGTGTAATAATTATAGACTGACGAGTATGAAATTGTTGAAGGATATTTTTATTATTTAAGATACTAAAACTACTTGTTTGCTATACACTTTTATGAAGGGGACCCGTATTAAAGTTTTACAGGCGGGCCCGCACCCATTTCATTACTATATTGAGTTGTACAGTTTATTTTCGTAATAAATTATGGTTATTAAGTGAACTAATAGAGAATGACGGGAATATCATGTTATTTTGTGCGCCGTTCTGCATAAAAGCTAGATTTCAAGCGTAGATGTAGTATTGAAAAATGTTAGAATACTATAAAAGTGTACTTGTAGCATGGAACTCATAAAATGTTCGAGAATAATTATGCCTAATATATAATATTTTTAAACGAAGAAAATATTTATTATTCACAGAAAATATTAGAGCGAGATAAAATCCTTCTTTTCTTAAGATCATTACAATCAATTTTGCCCCCTTTTTTCTAACGACATGTATATAATGTTAGTATCACTCAATAAAATGTAATATAAGTCGTTCCTTTAATGCAAGAGAATCACTGCGCGACTTCATTTTCGCAGACCATACTGATGGCTTCTGATATTCTGTAGTCATGACGACCGATATAATTAATCTACATATTCATTAGTGTGAACTTTTTTGGCAAGATTGAATTTATTTTCTCTTCCATCTTATTCTAGGGTTTTGTTCCGACCGATGCAGGTTTTACTTAAACTGGTGTATTTGAACCGTACTTTAGCCGAGAACTTACTTGCGGATTCCGCGGATGTGGTGTTAGTGGAACGTGAGGGCTCCAGCGGCCACATACACGACAGCCAAACAAGAAACCGGTAGCGGTAGCTCAGTGCATCAACTGATGTCACTGCAGCGCCTTTGACCGGGAGGTCCTACGTTCGAGTCCTGACGGTGCCAGGATTTTCGACACCAGCTTTTCAGCTAGGTCGAATTCAGTCGCTGTCTGGAGGATAATTCTAGCGGGCGGCTGCTCTGATCGGTAGTTTTCCGTGGTTTCTTCGATCAATACCAGGCGAACGCCGGAGCAGTACCCTACCAAACGGGCCACGGACCGCGCGCGATCTGTCCTTCCTCTTTCTTGTCCAATGTCCCCCGTACACACACACTTACACTAAGATGCACTACACTACCACATATGCCGGGATACCGCTCGGGAGCGTAGAGCTTGTCCCGGCTGGGGTGGTGCCCCTCTGGTGGGAGAGTCCTGGTTAGGGGGAAACCCCACTAGCCGACGGCAGGTCGGTTCCGGATCTCGCCACCCAGCTGGGGAAGATCACCGCCATCTCCCGAGAAAAAAACATGCACTACACTAATGGGACTAATGATCGAAGCAGTTGACGCGCCTGGAAACACGAAAAAGTCAATCAATCAACCAACCAAACAAGAAACGTTCATTCCCAGGGCGCGCAGTGCAGTTGGGACCCGCACCCTTTGGCCAAGGCGCCAAGTCAACATGCGCTCTTAGCCTCCACGGCCATCACGGCAGTTTTCATTACATTTAATTTAAACATGTAGAATACTTCAGTCGACAGTGGACTCAGGTTATAATAAACCTCTGAGGACTAACAGTTTGGCTCACCATGACAGAGTTTCACTGTATCATGCAATGATAAACTAGTCTCTCCTCTATGATTAATTTGATTATTTATGAAGTTCAGTAAAATATTGACACAGCGAATTCGAAATTTAATACATTCTATTAGCCTTAAAATAATTATTGAATTACTGGGTACAGTTTTTTTTAATTGGTTTATTTAAGGTCGCATCAACATCTTTGGTCATTAGCGACCACTATTGCTGTTAACGGTATGGTAACTATGTGGATGAAACGATATGGTGATTGATGATTTGATGATAAGGGGTGAAAGGACGAACACAAATACAACCATGCCCGAGGCGGGACTCGAACCCGCGACCCTTCGGTCCGAGATCACTACGACACTACTGCCTTAGCGATCTCGGCCACCGGGCCGGCTGGGTACAGTTTGTTATTAATACTTTTACAGATCCTTCTCCTGAGTCCGCGCTTTCTTCACACTATATTCTACATTCGCCCACACAAAATATTTAGCACAATATTCTACCCTTGAATATCTCTTGCAGTATTAGATCATTTATTTCTTTTGCATAATCTTCGTCATTACACTAGTTTTCTCTTGATCTGGAAGACCCTTTCTGAGAATTTATGATCCCACGGCCACCTTAGATTTCACTGGTTTTCATCTCTCAGGCCGCGTCGATGACACCACGTTCGTAAAAATTTGAACCCCATTTCATCACAATTTCACGATTCGGACCGATTGAAATGAGCACAGAATCTTTTATTACTAATTCTGCGACTTCTTGAAATAACTGTATAATAATGACATCTTGCTCTTTGTAGCGACTGGCAAGACCGTCTGTACTGACTTGTAGGGATTCCCCGTATTTTACTTTGTGCTTGGATTATTTACGACTGATATATTAGCGAGAATGGTTTCTATCATATAAGTAATAGTGATTTTTATTGACACATTTTTGATGACGAAACCAGAGATGTTAACTTCTCTTGTGGAAATGAATTGAGAGACGGAAGCTGTTTTCTTCGTTAGAATATCTGTAGAAATCTATGAGCGTTTTCATCAACTACAGAATTTGGCGGATAAGTTTGCTTATCTAACGCCGGTTATATTATTAGATTCGGACGATATAAATGCAATCTGGACTATGCATCAGCCAAAATGACCAGCAGGACTTCAAGTTGGAACGACTTCGTCTGCGAAATTTTATTGCTGCCGCTGGCAACGAAAATTAATTAATGCGGGCCCACTTGAATTATTAAAATTTATTGTGAAATCCAAGCTGGAAGATCTTCGCTCAGTATTATATTAATGCTCTGGGCCAGAAACTCTGCCATTGAAATGTCAAGTGTAAGAGGAGTTTTTCAAAACTCAAATTGATCAAAATTATTTAATATCAACAATAAGTACTTTAAGGTTAACCAATCTGGCTATCTTGTCTACTGAGCAACAGGTATGTGATGCAATAAACATTGATTGTACAATAAAGTACTTTAATCTTAAAAAATAGCCGAATAATGCTTTAATTAAAGATAGTTCTGTTTTTAATTCTATAAATCATATTATTTTTCAATAAAAATGTAAATAATTACAATATCGTTCTAGTTCTAGTTGGAAGTAGATTTACGTTTTATATTCAATTCTCATATAACTTAATCTTGTCGATCAAGGTATTATCATAAATGTTGTACACCTGTTATATCAATGTGAGTGGCATTGTAAGAATTTTTGTAATAAATGTGATTATATTGTAAACATATATTCATGACTTTTATATATACATGTATATTTTAGTCTTTTAAATTGAAATACGTAAATAGGGGGCGCCGAGTTTTCCTCCGCCCCGTGAGGCGGACACCCACGCTACGCCACTGCTTCAATGGTACTTTCCCTCAGTCCTGTGCATTCGCCGACAATGCTTCAAAAATTCCGAGACCCTGCGCCAGTAGTTAGTGTTCATGAACTTAGTGGTTTTGCAATTCTCGATCCTGATGCGATGAACCTTTTCTTTGGATGTATTTTCTGCGTCACTATAGCCGATGTGAAGAGTTCACTTTCACCATATCATATAGTACTTATTTGCAATGTGTGAGCATTGGGGTCACTTTGGTTAATTATAAACGAAAATTCGCTGCATCCGACTTCACTACATTCAGATCTGATGTACTTTCCTGTACCACTGTGCACTCGAACTTTTTAGAGTACTTTTTCGATTCTTCCCTTTTTAAATAGAAACTAACATATGGATTTACACCACAACATGTGTATAGGTAATCGTATATGTGTGTATTATAAGATTCTTCGATTGCAACTGATTTTTCACGAATAAATATTTTTGTAATAAAACGTTACAGGCTTTTACGGTTGTATGCCGTTGATACTCGCGAACGGCGGCTGCACAACGATTTGGGTATGAACGCCATACATACACAATTTCCAAGTTTATTTTTATTATAAAAATATTATTTTTGCGTGAAAAATCTCCATTGTAGTCAAATGTGAACTCTCTTAAATCGCTTACACGCGATAGCCTGTACAGTTCTGCCCTCTACAAAAAAATCCACTAACAAACTTAGAATTCGCAGGAACGGGCTAACTCGCTCCGAAAATGTCTCCCTTATTTAAAAAACTAAGTATGAAGTGGGAAAATATGAAAAAATATCTTGTCAAAAATAACACATTCACAAACGACGTCTTCATGTTTGTTCTTTAAAGAAGCCTCCTAACCTATTTCTATTGCAATGGTTTTTCGGGGAGCTTATCAATCTATTATCTAAACCAATTTTCATCAATATCTCCAAGAATTACACCGGAAGACGTGGCTCAGAGCATCAACTGATGTCACTGCAGTGCCTCTAACCGGAGGTCCTAGATTCGAGTCCCGACAGTGGCAGGATTTTCGACACAAGGTACATAGCGAGGTCGAATTCAGTCGCTGTCTGGACGAAAATTCTAGCGGCCGGCTGCTCTAATCCATAGTTTTCCATGGTTTCCCCGATCATCACCAGGAGGCTCCCAGTACAGTACCCCCAACAAACGGCCACGGACCATGGGCAACGGACTGCGCGCGTGCTTTCCTTTCCCTTCCTTGTCCTATTCTCACCCTTTACTTACACACGCTTACTTACATGCATTACTCAACCAAACATACCGGGAGATCTGTCGGGAGCTTAGAGCTTCTCCCGGCTGGGCCGGTGCCCCGCTGGTGGGAGATACCTTGATGAGGATAACCCCGCTTTCCGGCGGGAAGGTAGGCGACGGATCTCACCATCCAGCGGGAGAATATCATCGCTACGTCCCGGGGGGAAAATGTACTACATTTACGAGACTAATGTTCTTGGAAGTTGACGCGCCGGGTATCTCTAATCAATCAATTATTCAATCAATCCAAAAATTCCCGAGGTAAACTGTGAGTCTTGCATACGAAATGATTCGAAGCTGTAATGTCATTCATGATTCATTGATACCGGGCATGTAATATCGACGCAATTCTGACTACCCAAACGAATTTCGAAGCATGAAACACTGTGGATTTCTGATTTGTCTAAAAATCGTCCCTGCCTATAACACTGAAATCGCAACACTCTGGTGTGCACATCGCAATGAATTGTATCGAATATAATCATTCATAACAACTTCATTCTCCATCTGCTGAACAATTTCATTATACGTTGCCTGCATCGAGGATGCTTGTCGCAACACTATAATCCTTGGTCCTTTTGCATGCCGCAAATCCACAAGGTTCTGCCTTCCTCCCGGAATAATTACGAAAGAAAACCGTTCCCGCCCGTGACTACAGTAGATCCGCAATCATGATGTCCTACGATACAGACTGCAGATGCGTCGAAACCAGAAACTGATCAGATTCATCTCCTTTAGTGGGTCTGATGAAGTGTTGTCAAAAATTGAAAGGATAACACTGTCTATGAAAAAAGTATAATTTCTAGACTTCGTATACTATAATATATTTAATGACTCTCAATGTTATATTAACCAACATATTTTTGTTTCAAACATTACCAATATTTCACACCCAAAGTTTAAAATCAGAAAAAAATGTACGTATTTATGGTCATAATTCCGTACTTGTGGAGATATTTAATTAACTGTAGAAGATACTTTGTCTTACATTACTAATAATAAACTTCTAGTTGTTTTAATCATTCTGATTCATCAGAATCACATTTTCTGATCATTCGGAATCATATATTTTGATACTTCGGAATTACATTCGTCCAAGACTTCTAGTGCTTTCTCTATCTTTATCACTCGAGAGGTCAGAAAAAATTCGTCCCTTCTCCAAACATACTTAAGGCATTATTCCATTTACCAAATTTCACAATTAATTTCAAGAAGAAAAAAACTACGATTGAGAATGAATAAACAGAATTGTAACTACAAACCACTGATACACACGCTGTTAATAAGAAGGAAACAATTCACATATAAGCCGGAAAACAATAAATCTAAGAAGTAGAGTAGCTACATATATAACAAACAGGGAGGAATGCACAGTAGATTCTGTAACAGGGCAGGATCGAGAATGTGTTTATTTGGTGGGAGGGTGGGTAATTACTTTTCCCTTTCCCCTTAAATCTGTTAAAGAAAAAATTGACACTTTCTTAGCATGTGAAATTCTTCTTGAATTGCCATACACTCAGTGTTAAAGGAAATACTTCTTTTCAATGAGATGCGATTAAAAAGTGGAAATTATTTTCAACCAATTGAGTAAAATTACAAAAAAAGCTTTATCGTCCGTATAAAAGTCACAAACAATACAGTCCATTTTTTTAATGTTTGCATTGCTAATTCACATTAATTCACATTTGGTTAGTGAAATTGTTGCAGTCTTAGTTAGGGTGTACTACATTATCGATTATTTCTTCTTTTTTTTTTCAAGTAATAGAGCAGTGAAACCGTGCCTGAAAATCCATCTATTGTCCTTTCTTAAAAGCAATAGGCTTACAAGAACATTAATTTGTTCGTCAAAATCCTGTTTTATCTCCCTTCTTTCTAAAGATGTTGGATAGACAAATTTAACAGAATCAACTTGAATTTTATTTCTCTCAAAACACTGTTTATAGTTTCTTTCGTATACCGCCGTTGCATTGGGGATACAGACTACTAGAGATACCTGTCCCCTCGTGGATTAAACATTCTGCGGTGACGTTCCACAACTAATAAGTATTAGGAGTCCAATCCCACAAGTCCCACTGCCTCGCAGCGTGGCCGCCGGGTCCATCCGCGCCCCGCAGTCCTCTCGCCTCGGCGCGGGCCGTCGCGCCTCGGCCGGACTCGGGCCGCCAGGCACGGCACAGCACGGCGCGGCGGCGTGCGCGCCAGTCCCCACGCGCCGGCCGAGCCGTGCGCACGCTGCCGCGAGCGCAGCGCGGCGCCCACCTGCGCACGCCTTCGGTGCACCCTGCTCACACACGCACCACCCCTCGGCCACGCCGCCGCCGCCGCCTACCACTGCGCTTCGGGGACGCCGGTGAGTGTGCGACGCCAAGACTTCGTCGTCCTCCGGTGCACGCTTTGCCATCTGCCTCTTTTGCAGACGCAAGTGGCGTGTTACTAGTGCTGTGAACAACGTCAGTGTTGATTCCAATGTGATCGAGAAGCTTTGATATCAATCTCTGGAAATTTTGGGGATTAAAATGATGGGGAATGGAGTTTGGAGAAACGTTGTTATACAATATTCCAGATCTTCGTCCGAGTTAGAAGTGATGACGGAATCGTATGGGAAAGAATGACGGAAACCCAAGAGCTTCTGTGCTCCCAAAATATTAGTTGTTCTCTCGTGATAATACATTCACGGTATTGTTTAACAGTGCAAAATGTAGAGTCGGTTTTGAATTTTTGATGTGTTTTACCGTCTCTCGCGAGTTCTCTGCAAGAAAAAATGTTAGGAATGTATTTAGAAGAACATGCCAGAGTGTACAGGATTTAAAACTTTTTGATACCATTCCTTTGCGTTTCAACAGTTGTTCGTTCTTTGGGAATAAAGCATTGCTGGCTTTCAAGAAAATTGGTTTTAAAAATTTGTTAGAATTCACGGTATCAAAAATAAGACTTCTTTAAAGTCTAATGGATCAAAGAAAATATATCATAAAAATCTAACCTTAACCTTTCAAATGTTTTAAAAATATTTCATTGTTAAATAATAGATTATAATATACTTAAATCTAGTTTTATTATCAGTGTCAACGAGAAGAAATTTCCCCTTGTAAACCAGAAAGCTAAATTATATGTTAGCACCTTCATATGGTGATCTCTTCATTTGGCTTCACGTTAAATAGTGGTTTTCGGGCCATCAGGACTGCTCGTCAGCTTAATGACTTAATTTAAACGTCGCGGGCGGTGGCAATTGCCCGCTGAAATGGTGCAAGAACGTTTCCTCAGTTTTTTGTGTTGTTGGCGCAGTTATTTTCCTCGGGAAGAATTCTTTAACTCGACCACTAACAAGTACAGAGCAATATAGTTCACAGGCGAAAAATTATTATTATTTTTAAAGATATCCTTTCGCCCACGGCACCTGGGTACTCTTATTACATGTTTATTATTCTCCTTATTATTTGCTTTTTGGTTATGTCATCACTCACAACATTGTGTTACTTCTTAGTGTTTAATGAAGAATATTAGCAAATAGCCATCGATGGTGTACGCTGATGTACAACGAATATACACAATTTGATATCGAACTTATTAGGCTGCTGAAGATCAGTACTCATGTCGAAGAAAGACATCAATTGTTGGATGAATTATCCTTTGTTTCTCGTGAGCCCAATAGAAAGAGCCGACAGTAACCTCACTGTCCATGTTTACGAAATAAATATGAGAACGCGGTAAAAAATTGTGGCTTTTTTACACAAATCACGAAATGAATGGGTTTTAAACGAATTGATTTCCAACTCATTACGATAGAGAAGCGTATCACCGCGTGCCTAATCTTATTAATATTCATGATGAATATGAATTATTAATGGTATTTATGGTTTGAAAAACATAGATATTTTTCTTGTTTATCCTTAACAAAGAAGCAAACGGCGCTGAGCACTATTACCAAATTTAAGAATCTTCGTTATATTTTGATGATTGTGCATGTAGAAAAATCTGCTTTCGATGTAATGATACAGAAGCCGAGATTAATAATTTTGCCCACTTCACTTTATTCAATATTGTAATGGTTGGCAGTTCATAAACTATGGGTTAAATTTTTACTTCAATGTTGAGTGACGGTTAAAGAAACGTGAATCGAAAAGCAAGTAAAAGAAATCTAGTGGCTAGAAATTATCTGTAGACTTCTTACAAATCATTGGACATATCATGCGCACTGTTTAGGAAAATGTTCTCTTGTGTATAGGTTTGTAAACATATTTTTATCACAGAATTCCCAAACTGCACATTTTTTTCATTTTTATGGAAATCCAATAAAATTTCTTGAACAGTTCGTGTTGAAATGTGTGAAAACTGGGCTGAATATGAGATATCAGTAAGAATTAGTCTCCGTATATGACCGTATCTGAAAATACATTCATTGCATAACGGATTTGTACCTCTTTCCATCTTTTGTGACATAGTTCTCATTATGGTCTCCTTGAGAATTTTTGCATCATTAAGGAATTGGTGAGAAAGCAAAGAAGCAAGCTCTAAAGTTTTAATTGATATTGGAGGTAGTTCACCACTAGTTTGAAAACTGCGAAATGGATTTCGAACTCTTGAAGAGTTAAATGTCAGATATATAGTTAATCCTCAGAATTGTAAACCTTTGATCTGAAGAGGATGTACATGCGATAGTTCTTCACTCGACAACTTAGAAATTAAGTTTCATAATCAAACGATAGGTAAAGAAATATTTTATTTGCCTTGTCATCAATATACTGGTATCAGCACAATTGAGTTTCACTCCCAAACTTGTTTTTTTTCGCCGTTTGCGCCGTTATCAGCGGCTGCTCTGGACCCGGCAACGTGTTCTGTGGACTCGGAAACGTCGCCGGTCCCTCGCGCAGAGTCTGTTGACATGGCGTCATGACGGTAGCGCACGCGGCTCCGCGGGCTGTTGGACGCTCGTGGTGGCGGCACAGAGCGGTGCGTGACTGGCGGGGCGGCCACGTGTGACGGGCGCGGCGCGTCGCGTCCGCCCGACCTCCCTCCCCTCCCCTCCCCTCCCAACCCACCTCCCCCCAACTGCCCTCGCCCCCGCCCCCATCGCGTAGCCACCCACTAGCGCCCCTCGCTTCTGCCTGCCCTCGCGAGGGAGCGACCCAGAGCGCGAGAGCTTTCCACCTCCGCGTACGTGTTCCAAATCCCGCTCCCCCACGGCGAATTGAGGAGATTATTTCCAAAGTGACATGGACTCTACGAAACAAAATCCTCCAGGAAGGAAGCGTATTCACATCCAGCCTTTTATTCTCAATTAAAGAAAAGATTCAACGATTTTTGGATATAATTAAATACGGAGAAACGCAAACGAACACAAAATTTGGCAGTATGATGGAGAAGCTTCTTACGAATGTATTGACACGTAAAACTAGAAAACAAACGGAAATGGAGATGACGTCACTTTGAAAATAAGTTCTTCAATGGTGACCAAATGAAGTGCGTGGTAGATTTTCTCGCACCTCTCCAGTTTTCCCGGTCTTTCTCTCCGCTCCGCTCACTATTGAATCTTTACACTCATAACTCACCTAATCGCTTGACGTTTTCAACTCAGACGAAAAGAAAGAATTTGATGAATTGAAACCAAATAAATTAGAAACAGGTCAACCGAACATTGATAAATACTTGAGAAAATAACAGTGAAAGTCCCCTGGGCCCCTGCGGAGCGTCGCCGGCGAGGGCAGCGGCTGCCTCGCGTTGCCAATCCTGCGCCGCGTCGCAGCGCCCACGTCCTATCTGAACGCGCGCCGCTCTAGGGAGACCAGCGACGGTCGCTCGTGGAACCCACCTGTCGCCGCTCCGCAATTCAAGCCATACGAATAGCAGCAACTGCCCGCGGAATCGTGACGAACTTGTTTGGAGTAACAGGTGTTCCGTCCAACTCGATTACATGCATCACACGCTGCTCATATGCTACTCACGATCACTTTAACTGCAGAATACGGACGTGAAGTGTTAGACATGGGAAGACGCCCTTCATTTTCCTTCTGTTGTTGCATAGTCATTTTAACATTACTCTTCGTCGCAGCCGCTCTCTCGCAATTGAACAAGGACCATTAGATGAAGTTATTTTCGTTCAGGGGTTGTGGATGACTTTTCTCACTCTCGTGACCCAGGTTTTTTGAACACTGCCTATTCCCAGCTCCAAGAGATTGCAAGTACAATTCTTTAATGGTCTTTCATGTTCGTCCTCACCCATGAGTTTTGCCATTACTATCAATCTGTAATTTACATGATCTAATCAAAGCTCCAGAAACGAAGGTGTGATGTGAAAGGGGAGAGGGGGAGATACGAACGAGGAAGGAAAGATCTCTCGCGAGCCGTTTATTAAGGTACTTCTGCGGCATTCGCCTGGTATTAAGAGAAACCATAATCAGAGTAGCCAGCCGCTGGAATTCTTCTCTGGACAGCCTCTGAATTGGACATAGCTATCCAAGTAGTGTGGAATATCCGCCATCGTCGGGACTCGAACCTTAAAACTTCCCGGTGAAAGACGCTGCAGAGGCATCTGATGTCACTGTGCTATCTCAACATGTACCGTCACAAGTCCAGGAGTGGTATTTGTGTCTTCGTGGGGAGCGTGTCGAGACCCTCAGCGAACGTTGGCTGGTTGGTTGTTAGTTTGTTAGTGATTCCGAGCACGTCAGCTAAGGAGGTCATTAGTCCCGTAAGTATAGTGCATGTTTTCATCGGGAAGTGGCTGTGATCTTTCCCAGCTGAAGGGCGAGATCCGGCGCCGACTTACCGTTGGCTAGCGGGGTTTCCCTCATCGAGGTATCTCCCATCAGCGGGGCACCACCCGAGGCAGAACAAGCTCTAAGCTCCTCACCGGTTTCCCGGCATGTGTGGTAGTGTAGTGCATGTATAAGTGTGAGGATAAGACAAAGAAGAGGAAGGAAAAATCGCCCGCAGTTCGTGGCCCGTTTGTTAGGGTATTACTCCGGCATTCGCCTAGTGTTGATCGGAGAAACTATGGAAAACTATCGATCAGAGCAGTCGACATCTAAAATTCTTCTCCAGACAGCGACTGAATTCGACCTAGCTGACAAGCTAGTCGGGACTCGAGCCTAGGACATCCCGGTCAGAGGCACTGCAGTGACATCAGTTGATGCCCTGAGCCACCTCTCCCGGTGCGAACGTAGGCAAAAGCCTCGTGGCGAAGCGGGGATCTTGCTGTCCGGGCTGCTGCGACGCGGCGCTCAATTGAGGCACGCTCCCGTCGTTATTGGTGTGCACGTGGGCGCTGCGACTACGCGAAGCAGCTCGCTGCCTTCGGCGACCAGCGATCCGTCGGGGCCGTTCGCTGCGGCCTGCGTGGATGTGCACGAGTGACTCGTATGCAGCTTGAAAATCGCTTGAGAAAACAATAGTCAGTCTCTAATAAATAAATATTTGGTTGGACTGTTTCTAATTTATTTGGTTTCAAGAAATCAAATTAATTCTTTTCTTTCGAGTTAAAATTAATTTGCGTTTCGAGCTATCCGACAGCCCATTCGTCGCATCAAATGATAACGAATTCTCAAAACATTCAGAACGAACACAATTCTAGCGTTGAAAAAAATAGGCGACTGTAGTGAATTTGTACGGATTTTTGAGGAAGGCCAAAGCAAACTGTGGTTACCTGCTCATGACATGGGGATATATAAAACCGCCAGTCTTTTTCCTCGTCTACGCTAAAAAATTGATATTCATCACAAAGACTTGTTATAGCATTTGTGGCAGGTGTTTCCCAGCAGCGAAATATTGAAGTCGTTGTAGATAAACATCAGCTTATCCAGATTGCTGTTTGCAATGCGCCATAGTTCTCCGAACCATCAACTGTTCACTGGACAACGCTTGCTTGTCTCTTGTCACGAGTGTTTACCACGTGTCTGGAACAACGAGCGTGGAATTTCTCCGTGCGCCAAACTTGATAGTTCCTCTGTCATAGAATTACCAAAAAGTGCAAGAAATTGTATAAGGAAATTGAAATTCATTAGCCGTGCTCTAAATAAATCAAAATTTGTATTCATGTAAACATTTCATTTCTTCACTTAACAGCATACAATATACGTGTTAAAGAAATTTCAATTTAATATATGGAAAAGTATTTTTTATTTGGATACATGGGAAGTTGCGAGTTTTTATATAGTATTGCAATAACGATGGCCTGAAGGCTTTGTATGTCGGAAAATGAATAAGTAATGTCATTTGAATTTTATATTTCCTAGTTAATGAATGATAATGACTTGAATATTACCTGCTGTGATGTGCTGATCACCGCGAGAATGTTATGTACTTCCTTCTGTTTTTTTCTACTGAGTACTCATGTTCTTTGACTTTGAGGAATCTGTACATTTTCTGTGGCCTGTATTTTTCTACGGTTGTACGTACGTGATATCGTAATAGTTATTCTCGTAACAATGTTCAAAGTCTTTATTCCACATTGAAAACGAAGTTTCCTTGAACGTAGTCACAAGTCATTAAATATGGAGTAATTCTCATTTAAGGTAGTCATTTTATCATAGTTATCATAGTTTATCATTTTTTCATAGTCGTTGCCTTTCATTTATATCGGACTGTGGGTCAGCCCCGTTAGTATCCAGACTTTTCAGACTGTCACCCAGTCAGGAACACTCGGTGTATCGAGTGGCTTAACCTCCCTGTCTTCAGGGAGAGTGGTTAAACGTTCCGGCTACTGACTTCTGCAAAATGAATATTAACGAGTTCAATTTGAATACCAGCTATGGTTTGTATTAGCATCAACAAAAATAATTGTAAACAAATTTTTTAGAACACTTGGAAAGTAGACTACGTAATCACTTGAAATAAAAACACACTTAAGTACTTAAAAAATTGTAAACATTCCATGATGTTTGTGAATAATTGTGCGTATAATGTGAAGAATTACTGCACTTCCAGAAATGAACGCACGAACTGTATTATCTCGTTATATCCGAATTGGATAACTGGTATTATTGTGAGATTATTATTTTGTTCACTCGAATAACCTATTACATTGCTCGATTGCATCGCAGTGCTGCGCGTGACGTGTCACCGTTTGCAGTCTCCCTTGCGGTCTGAATCGCCGATCAATCACTTCCGAGTACTGGAACTGACTTTAAATTGTTCATCGTTCTTCTCGATCCGTTTCGGAAATCTGAAGACCGAGGAATTCCGCTCTTGATGGCTTCTCAATAACGGGAGCGTCCGAAACTATTTATGGCGGAGCTTCCGGCTCCGCACGTCGGCGGATATCTGGTGGCATCCAGGCTCCTGGCACAAACCACAGTGTGCTGAAGAGATTTCTCATTCTGCAGTTGCAAGTTATGAATTGCGAGACCTCCAGAAAGCGTACCCGCACTGTTTTCTGTTGCCCACATAATTCAAATGGTCGCCAGGCCTTTTCAGTCTTTATAAATCGGAGTTTTGATTGTTTTGTATCCCTTGCAATAATTTTGATAGGACTTCGAAAAATGCATTGACAGTGTCAATTAAACGAAGGTATTGTGAAACTATAATGTACCTACCTAGCTATTCAATTCTTTCAATTAAATCCAATTCCATTAAAATTACTTGCATTAAACAATGTGATAACCTGCTAGAAGGTCACAGTACACAGTACGACAGAGAAAACAGTAAACGGACTGATGTGTCGATCGATTAATTGACTTACAGTAGATTCCGTATATGCAATCGTTTATTAATGATACGAAAGATTGGTTTATAATTTGCAGTAGAATTCCCACTATTTATTTTGAACGGCTTTGACTTATACTCTGTACAGAAAATAGTGTGTGTTCATGCCATGTTTTTTTTTTATTTCAAGACCGCAAGAATTGTGTTAACGTTTAAAATTGTAATCGGAAGAAGAGGTCATGTGAAATGAAAAAAAAATCACTTCATCTCAACTCTGTCACTTCCTATTTGCATGTAGTTAATTTATAACTGTTTCTGTGATAATGAGAGATTGGCCTCATTGAGAAACCAGTATGCTGTGCTACTACTCCAGTATGTTGGGCAGAAACCATGCACTGACAGCAAATAGATTGTGAAAGTTGAGATGAATACGCATCTCACCTTACGTCAATAAGCAAGTTAACGAGATGAACTTATGTGGGAACAGTTCTCCACGATTTCTCCTCTGAGATTCATGAAAGTAAGGACCAACGACTTATCTTACAACTTACACTCCGAAGACTCCCCGGTGTACATATTACCCTCGGCCATTTTCCCAAAGTCGTTCTACACAAGCTGCAAAAACCCAACAGCTGCACTTAATTATCAGTAGAAATCATACCCGGAAATACTGTGATATACTCGAGATATTTCAAAGCGGATATGGACCAGGAGCTAGACATCAGACCATCTAATCAAAGACTCTCTTTTTAATATAAATAAGCTTATTTATGCGTAGTTCTGCTGTATTGGAACCGATTGGATAACATAAGTCAATTGGTGAGTGTCTCAACACATTTGGTTTAAATTTGTGACTTGCATCGTACTTGAATCAATATATTTCAGTATTTGTGTATCTGAGTTGTAAACCAATGCAACTGAAATTTTGAAAACCCTATCCATTTCCTGCTGAAACTTTTGTGAGCTCACGGACTTCGGGCGACGACTCAGGATGGTGGTGAACGAGCCACAATCCTTCACCGGTCGTCTCTTGGGCAGACCTCGAAACCGAGAGCAGGCTGAGGGCCGTTTGTTTAAAGCTTTCCATGTGGATTCCGGAGCAATGGTTTCTATAAAATAGATAGGTTCCACAAGAGTGTACCGTTGCATGTAGCAAATGTATGGAACCTGTAACTGTAGAGACTGACGGTTCTACAATTTCTGATGGTTTATCCAAGTCAAATAGATACATTACACGGGGAATAAATCCCATTTCTTTTATTATGATAACTAAACTTAAACCTTTCGTCACAAAATTACTCGTAGCAGAAATGTATGTATTCAGCATCAACAGATACTCAACATTCACAAGGAATCAACACGCAAGTACAGGTCACCACGCACACAACACACCAAATAAAATCAAAAGCTTCGAAAGAAAGTGCATTACATAGACGCCACAAACTACGAACAAATATCACAAACATTGCGAACAGCAGTTAGGAGTATTGCCGTCATGTTACATATTCGTGGAAACTAAAAGCATTGGAAGAGCCGTTTCAGGATCTACAAGATCTAGAAGGCTCTCTAGGGTCTGCAAGCCCTATTGGTTGTTCCAGAAACGCTTTTTGCCGCTGTAAAGTATTTTATACAATCGACAAGCTTATGGATTCCGTATAGAACGTTTATGCAACCGGACCTGATAATGCGTAGGAGCATTCCCAACCACAGACAATAAAATATTATTCCCATATTTAACCTGCTTCTAATGCACGATAGGAAAGTAAATACTAATCCATCAGTGCTAATTGTAGCTTGTAATTTCTTTACTGTTCTTTTGCGTATTAATCGAAGCGTGCTGGCTTTTTTGTGGGAGGGCGAACACTTGGCCCCGTGCACCTGGGCTGAGAAGAATTGTGGCGAGCGAGCAATACGCCTCTTTCCGCCGCCCCAGCAGCAAGGGCGCGCCGCAGGGGCCGGATCAGCTGGGCGGGCGATGCCGGGCGGTGAGACGCGGCGCCGAGCGCCTCCCGTGATGCGTAATCTTACGTCACAGCCATTTACAGCTCGAAGGCGACGCAATGGTGGTGGGAGGCGGCTGGGGAACCGGTTTGGGAAATCTGCGGAACCGGCGCAAAAAGGCACGCGCTCGACGCGGCACGCGGCGGCCCCGCTTCCCCCTCCGCCCCCGCCCCCGCGAGATAAGTAAATGCCGCGTTACGTAAACCTCCCCATGCAGCCACAACAAAAAAGTTCACTTCGATTTCTCACGAACTGCGTTAAATATTACCTAGTAATGATAGGCAAAACTAATATCTTTGAAGCAATTTATTGCAGTGGCCGATCCGGGTAGATGAAGCGGCTACAACGTATCACATTCAGATCCTTAATCCGAATGATTGTGCTTCACCTTCTACAATGTATCCATAAGTGCGCTTTCTTGTCTTGTGCTGCCCCCACATTGTCTTTCGTGGCAACAAGTGCGTTGGTATCTAGTACTCTTTGGCACAGGGAAGAGACTCGAGGAATATTAATGAGAGAAAGTTTAAAGTAAAGAAATACATTACAACATGAATATGGAAGAAATGGAATTATTAATGAATTACATTAAATAATTACAATGTGATAGAATTATCTCAATCTGATAGAATCCTATCCTAAACATAATATGAACTCTCGATCGCCAGTTTTCCCCGATGCGACGTACCTGCTCATCGTAGAGTTGTCATAAGTCTACCACCATTGAGGTCGTCGGTCTATAAGAAGATATTTTTGAGGCATTTTATGATGAATGCAAACATAGGCGTGTGCAGCCTAAAAGAAGAGGGGGGCAACTACATTTCAGAACCCCTTTTTCATTAACCTTTTTTTATATAAAACATTTCGTAGGAAATAGAACATATGAAAAGGAGAATGAAATTATTTTAGCAATAATATTAATAAATTCAACTGATTTGATGTTGAACTATTCAATGTGTTGGCAGATTAGTTGAGGGCTTCTTCCCCAAATGTTGTGTATCAATTCCCCAAAAGTCGGCTCAAAAAATGGGAAAATCAGGAATTGATAATATATGTGTGGAAATGAAATGTTTTATTTCGTAGAGCTACGGGCTGCTTCAAAATTTACAGCCCCAAGCCTAAGAATGCAAGTGACGTGGACATCGTTATTGCCAGTTCCACACAGTAGCTTTCACCGCAACCAAGTTTCGACGGTTAGTTACTTCGGATTGCTGCCGTTTGTTTCTAAATAATGGTTGTGGTAGTACTAATGATAGCGGTTGCAAGACTGGCTGTGACTCAAAACCATAAGCGTGTAAGGAACTGAATATTTACCATTAGATTGGGTCTGCATAGTAATTGCACAAGTCAAGACATAAGCTGTAAAAAAACTTCCGTTAACATGTCACTAATTGATTCTCGATTTCAAATTTATATAGTTGCGGAGAATTGTAAAATTGGCTTTTGTTTTTCACGTAATTCACTTGGGTGAATGTGAAGGGATCATGAACAATATCCCTAAATTTTTGTAGCATAAAATTATTTTTTGATACGGTCGTAACCAGGGTTTGATTTCTGGCGGAACGCCCTTCCGGTACCTCGGGAATACTTATTAAATTAGTTATATATTTATTATCTATTTCCATTAAATTAATAATTAATTTGGGGAGCGTTCAGGGATCTGAAATTTTATAAATCAAGCACTGGTAGGAACTGCTGCTGTGTCATTATTCTCATTGGCCGAAGCTTGTGTTGGCAATAATAAAGTCATCTAGAATGAATTTTTTAAAAGCATTTTTGTGTTTTACAAGAGCGTTCAGCTACCCAGTTGCCTTGAAGACAAGTTTAATCACTAACCGTGTAATCGCGTTGGCAGTGCAAATCTCGGTTTACATAAAATCAGGAGCGACTTTGTGTTAGCTTTCGCCGTCTGAAAAGTCGGAGCGGCGTTCTTCAGGGAAAAGAAACCCCGGCCACCCTCTTATCGGCTGGAAGCAGCTATTGCAAGACTTTCCTCTTCGGCCCCCGCCCTGCTCCGCTCCGCCCCGCCTCGCCCCACCCCGCTCCGAAGAGCCTCGTAGCGCCACAGGTCGTCGCGGCGCGTAGCCCCGCCCCGCCCCGCCCACCCACCCACCCACCCCCAGCCCTCTCCATTAAGGAGCCTCCCGACAGCTTTTGCAAAAACCACCTGGCTGCGAATAACGCCCTTCGGTTATCACCGCTCAACTTGCAACGAAGCGCGGAACTTCCCCCCTGTGGTCGATTTTTCAGCGCGCCCCCGCCGCGGCCAGTCCGCAACGTCCTTCCCAGCGCGCTGCACCCTCCTCCACGAAGGACGGGGTGCGGATGGGGGCGCCTCGAGAATTAGCGTACAATATTCGCCAAAATGTCATAAAATGTCTGTATCTGCAAAATTAATTGAAGTCTACTATACCAAATAGGGTGAATTTAAAAATTAAATATTTTTTAAAATGCTTATTAGTCTCATATAAAGTAAACACTAATTATTGCAACAGAATTTAGAAATTGTTAACGCTAAACTCAGTGTTTCAGCTCCTAATTTCCAGTGATTGGGAACCCTGGGCAAAAGTTTCGTAGGGGTCCACTGATGGAAAGAAAAAAGTATCAGAATATTTTTTTAATAAATCTGAAAAAACTTTTTTCTGGAGAGTGGAGCTCCAGGGTATGATTTTGGGCTTTGGGGCCGCAGTACTTAAATCCGACCCTGTCCCTTGGAATTAGGCTTCATAGCCTGGCCGATGCTTTTACAATGTTGGTGGCTAGCGACAAGATTTCGCGAAATTCTCCAGTTTGTAGACTCTCGCCCTACTGGTCATTGCGCTACTGGCCTTCAAGTCATCGTTGTTATCATTACTCATCTACACAGCCTTCCTAAGACAAAAAATGCCTATCAAAGAAAATTAAAATGTTTGGCTTTTTGAGCATCTTAACAAATGAACATCAATTTAAGAGAAGAGTCTTATTCCTTCAGTTATTTTCGAGTATTTCTAAAGAAAGAAATGTCTTCGAATAACGTCCAGAACCTCGCAAATATCACTAAGCAAAAAAAGTTAAAATCTAAATCTAAGAAATCTGAGATACACCTTTTAGGCTTAGAAATTCAGTACTGCCCTCAATGATCGTGATATATCGTATAGCGGGAAATGCAGAACGAATAATAATTTATAACTCGCGTTTTTGTGACAATGTTTTAATTTCTTTTCCTCCTCCAAAAGTGTTTGCACTTCGTTATTAATATTTTATTTTGTTTTCTTTGATTTTTCATATTATAGTACATTGGTGTGTGTGTGTGTGCTGGTGTGCGTGCGTGAGCGTGTGCGTGTGCGCGCGCGTGTGTATGTGACAATTATGCACGTCTCTTCGAAGTCTAGTACTGGATTCTTTCCTTGTCAGCAAATTTAATAACAATGCTCAATTGTTGCGCTTAAATTGGTAGAAATGTTGATTTTCCAGATACTGTGTGTAATCTACACTGGTCTCCTGGTCTGTTTGAATGATAGTTTAGTGTATTCTCCCCTGAAATTGCAGTAGCATCACTTAGGTTTCGATTCGAGAAATGATCGCTATGTGGATCTGGGAACAAGCTGAAAAAAAGAGTACGGAAAATACTGCAAATGAAACTAACAGGAGGAAGTCTATGTTGTCTAAAACAAATTAATCCTCACGTGTACATTATCAAGTAATTGGAAATACGAAAACAAGGCGTGTATTCTTTGCCTCGAACGTTTCGAAAGCAGCGCGTCATGTCGAACGCCCGGTGGCGGCACCCCTCCCCCCCCCACACACACACACACATGCGAGTCTAGTGAAATACTGTGAACCGCTTTCTAAGCGATTGGTGGATGAAAATTAACCACCCCTGAAATAGCTTCCGATCAGCTGACCATTGAATAATTTTTGTAAAAAAGAATTCACACTTAAAATTTTATTGAAAATCGATTGGAGATGCATTTCTTGCATTTGCCCGCTGTGTATAATTGAATAATTTCCTGCTTACTCTACTTGTCTCGTTTTACGGCCCGTTGAAGAAGACACTCGCTTCGGAACACTACGCAATATTTTCCCGAACTGAAGAATTGCGAATGGTCACGATGGGAATGTATGTGCTCACGGCTGGCCCGGTCTGTGACCCTAGGGCCACTATGTAGCGCAGGCGTGGTTTAATGTATTCACGGCGTTCTTGTTTTCTTTGTTTATGAGCTCCTCTCTTTTGTGTAGAATATATCAAGAACGTCTTACCGTCTTTGAGAAAAGATATCAACAAAACATGTTATCGGAAATGTCTGGGAAAACTTGATGTGGTCGTTTAATATTTATATTTTATAAATATCGATTGTTTTCTGGTTGTTAAAATATTTCCTCAAAAAGTTCGTGATGAAGTGCCTTTTGTACAATTAGTCGTGTCAATTGTTCGGGAGCAAGTGAAAAGTTTTTTGATTTGGGCTTCGATATTGCGTGCCAGGTTAGTTTCAGCAGCTGTGAAAATCTGTTGATTTAGTTCATCGCCAGGATTCTTTTATTAATTTCTGTAAGCGTTCTATGGAATAAATCTTTCTCTGAGAGCATAAATTATAGCAGAACAGCCAAATCCATGGTGTCAGGGTCTTCAACAGCAATATTGGAGAAGAGGTAGAGACAAAAGTGTCGAGCAGAATTTTTGCTGATAAAGTGAAGCGTCTTTTGCATGTCTTGAATGTGGACGGAATCGCGCAGTGCACGTTTTTGCCGTCAGAAAACCCCGATGGTCAGCCAGATTTGATCAGTCTATAGATTGCAAAACTCGTAAGCTGACCCAAGGCAATGACCCACGTGAGATACGATAAAATGTAGCGATGGTTTAAAATGTATTTCGTCTATTACAATTATTTTAGTTCACGAGCATGATTATTTTTTAACAAAATAAATATTTCAGCGATTCTAAATTAGTGCCTGCAAGCTTTTCTGCATTATTCTTGTTATTATGGAAATGAATGTTGATCCTCCTAAAGCGATGAACTGGATCGCCCACATGCGAATTCTTACTGTCGCTATACCTATCGCGAAATCGCTGTCAAGGTCGTGGCGCGCTCTTTGTCTAGGCGACCTCCCGGCGGGGCTTTAACCCGACGCTTGCGAAAAGTCACGACGCTCGACACGCGATGCGGAGCGTTGCCGCCGCCACGTTGGCGCACGCGCCGGCCCCTTCCCCTTCCCCTTCCCTCTCCCCTCCCCCACTCCACCCTCCCCTCCTTTTCTCCCGCGCTTCTCACCGCCCTCACCCCCGCCCTGTCCAACATAGCTTTCTCCCTCGTGAATGCCTGAAGAAAGTGCACAATTACAGGGCCAAGTGACATCTACCGCGACGACAATCGTGCGGTACCTGTCCGTGATGCGTTGGCTTGCGATTACGTGTTGTTAGTATCACTTTGAACGTTTTACATGACGTACTTGCTGCGCTTCTCGGAGCTCAGAATTATTTGACTACGGGGAAAAGTCCGAACTGACATCAGGGAATTATACAAAGCAACTTACGTCAAGCGATAGAACTGTGATATAGTTGCCCTCGTTTGATTAACTACACTTTTTAAAAGGAAAAATGGAGGATGTATCTTTTTGTTTTGGAGAAAGTGATTTCATCGGTTATTTCCTTGCCTGTCTTGTTTCAAATAATTGAATAGGTACGCACAACTGCAATGGCTTAAATAGTTTTCATACTTGTGAGAACGTTGTACAATTATGAAGTTACTTTGTAAAAAATGCATTAGTTTTTTGTTATGATTTTACTACAATTTAATTATTCGGCCACTTAGGATGTTGACTTGTTTTCAACGTAAAACTACAATACGGGCACTATTGATAAAATGTGTGCTTTCCACAATGTGCTTTTGCATTGTATATTTTATTATAAAACTTTTATTACCTTTCAAAAAACGCGACCAGATGCATAAAAACCATTTCTAGTTATTCGACATTGAGCCCCACAACGAACTTAATATGCAACTATTCGAAACATCTTATGACCGGTACGTCTCCTTGTAACTCTTAAACCACGTCACTATTAAAACAAAGAATCATTATTGGCGTAACAGAGAGTATAAATGATCAAAGTGGGTGTAACTCAATCAGATTTTCACTTTCGATGATAATAAATAATATTGATTAGGGTTAAGAGTCTTGGGTTGTGGGGTGACGGGTTGCAATACAATAGGATTTTGTTGTAAATGAAACTACTTTATGTGACCAACTTCTTCTACTGGTTGAGATCGATGCGTCGTTAGGATTTATTGGAATATACTGCATAACTTTGCTGCAACAGAGGGCATTCAACAGGAAACGATTTGAAACCACTGCTACTCGTAATTTAGTAGATAGTTTCCCAAGACTTGAAGAACTACAGTGAATTTGGGAAACAAAAACTATTCCTTGCCAATATCAGACTAGACTCTCACTGGGTGCTATATAGAAAGCATATTATATGGTGTGAAGTGGACAAATGTACTCTCAGAAAAATAAGTTCAACTTTTTTTAAGTTAAGCGAGAAAATACTCACCAAAAGGAACGGGTAACTTAGATTTTACAGAACTTCTCGGTAATTTGTTATTTTTCTTATACACGGTGTCTTGTTGCAATTACTTATTGAAAGTAAGTTCATGCAGGCTTCCCACTATGAGGTTATCAGGAGCATAGTTTTTACTAATAATTGAAACTAACTGTATTTGCAAGATTTCACCCTGACTAATAATACGGAGTAGTTAATTAAGAAATGGAATCGGCTCTATTTTGTTTTCATTGATGTTATTGTTCATGTATTGACGTGTTGTTTTTCTTTAGTGAAAAAAATGTATTATAAATCCTTCATAAAGAACTTACCAAACTACATGACCTTTCTGTCACCTCGCGTGTGTGCCTGATTACTGTAATAGTATGGAAACGTGGCGACCTTTCAAAAGTCGTTTTATCTCGTTTGCTGAAAATGTATTCCTCAAACTAGTTGTGGAATGTCAGGGTGGTAGCAAATTAACAAGTCAGTGTAAGTGGGTGACAACTGCAATTCTCGGCTTTCCTAAGGTACAGAATATCTTACGAACTCCCGAGAACAACGGAATCGAACACACTGAAATGAACGGCGAGGAAAAACAAGGGTGTATGACTGTACCATTGGTATACTTCACTTATAACTTCTTTGGAAACACTGTTTGCGAATTTCGCTTTATATTATCTACTCTGGATACTAACTAGCTTAAATTTTCTTCTGCTAAATTACATTTGAGGATCAATAACAATTACAAATAGAATTATTCTCGGTTGTCACCATCCTGTCAACTTGGAGTATCATATACCAACGATGAATACAACAGGCCTAAGAAACGTTTCGTAGCTTTGGTGGACTCTGTACTCAGCGGTCAGAGCAATTGGGCGTAAACCAGGAGACCTGGCTTCGATTCCAGATCAGGGTGACTTGTTTCGAATCATTTCAATAAGATTATTGAAATAAGACTCAAATCATTAGTTAACTATCCATTAGATTTTCACATTATTACATTGCATGCAGGAAGATATGCTTTTTCGGACGGACGTTTAGTAATGCAATGTTGAGCTGATGAGATGACTGTAACATAAATGTAATAAGTAATTGGTGTCATGAGGTTTTGTTGATTGCCAAAAAAAAATCATTCGAGACAGAGATCTTCAATCATTTACTGTAGCTATTAAGCGTTTTTCACATTCAATTAAATTTGGGCCCGATATATTTCACAGGGATAATGGCGACTTAAAAAAAAAGAGGGTTTCTGATCACGCATTTTCGTCAGAGAGTCGAGCACTAATTCTTATGGAACCCTATCATCCCAGGACCTGAGGGGCGTCATTGAACCCTGCTCGTGGACTGCTTTAACCTTTGTGTAATCAGTGTGGTAGAAGAGTGCTTCGACCTCAACGAACTGCTCAGGTACGCCGCCGAGAGGCGTGTCGTGTAGATTTTCGATCTGTGGGCTTGGCTGGGCTCGGCCTGGCACTGTTTGTAGCGTGCAAATGGCGGGCTCCAGAGGGGAGCACTGCCCGGCTTGAATCGTTACTCTCCGCCCTGCAGTAAATAGGGCTGCGACGCGACTCCGCGCCTCGGTCGCGGCTACAGCCGTGCGCCCAGCCCCCAGCCAGGCCCCAGCCCCGGCCTCGGCCCCAGCCACCAGCCGCCCGGGCCGTGCATTATCTATGGAAATGAGCGGCGGTGAGGGCAGATAAGGCGGGCGGGCGCCCCGCTGTGCGCTTCTCCGCTTGTGTATACTCTTCGCCGCTTGCAAATGGCGTTGCGCCGAACAATAGAGTAGTCGGA
This sequence comes from Teleogryllus occipitalis, assembly GCA_011170035.1. Taxonomy (NCBI): domain Eukaryota; kingdom Metazoa; phylum Arthropoda; class Insecta; order Orthoptera; family Gryllidae; genus Teleogryllus; species Teleogryllus occipitalis. The sequence goes on from BLKR01001797.1 coordinate 211,711, forward strand.
TGGAGAAGGTTCTCTTATATTCGCGGGAAGGGTCTTACCGATTTGGTTTCACAAAGTGGGATTGTGATTAATTTATTAAGCCAAGTCTATTTCCAGTTAATGTATCTTTCATGATAGGTTTTTATTGCACACTTAGGAATGAACATTAACTACATACATTAATAATTTATGTAGGTATATGCTGTAATAACGGAGGCTCTCTTAAGTGATCCCTGTTTCTCAGCTGTTTTTTTATTTTTATTTTTTAGGTATTTCTGTCCTCTGTAAATCCTCTTCGAAGTCTTGCTATCATAGTCTTCTTCACTTCTTGTTACCACACTCCTGTGCATTTTCCTCTTTTCCGTTTGTGTTCGCTGCGGGACTCGTTTCGGCCATTTATTTGTTGTCCATGCGCGTAACGGTCCGTATCTTTCTTTTTTAATCAAATATTAGTTTTTTATATTTTTATTTAGTTTACCTCGTTATTTCCGCTGTATCTACAGGTTCTACACCAAAAACCTATCTCCGAGGCTAACAACTTTTCTTTTGTTCTTTTGTCTCATATTTCTGATTCATACATTGTAATACTTTCTACTATGGTGGAGTAAAACCGTTTTTAGTAGTTTTATTTAAATTTTGGTTACTTAACATAGAGTTCATATGTGCACCGCGCCACGTTTCTTCCCAACCAAATTATTCTTTTTATTTTCTTTTGTCTGTACCCTTCCTATTCAATGTTACACCAAAGAATTTATATTTTTTCTATCCCTTTTATTGTCTTGTTGATTTCTAAAAGAAATCTCGCGTTCAATGAATTTACGTAATATGTAATTCAGATCATCAGCATATTCATTCATTTACGATCATTTGTTAGAGATACCCGTGCTTTCAGAAAGCCACACTTCAGTTTTTCCCACTTGTAAAAATATGTTTTTGTTCCCTCAATGTCAAATAGCTATGGGTTACCCACATATTTGCTTATCCTTCTACTTTTGACGGCCTTGCAATTAGAAAATTCTAAACGAGTGACCATTGTAATCTTATATCCTGACATTTATTCAAAATCATTTGTGAACTTCCTTACATGAATCGCATTTTCGGGATTCATGAGCAGTTGATTGATTCAAGTAAGAACTGCGGCTGAGATTGCATTATAAAAGTGAGTGCATCATTCATTAAGGCGAAAACAATAGTTTTCTATGATACAAATTAATTTACAAATAAAAATTATATTAAAATATTTCATGGTCTGACATTGCCTCTCACTACACACTTGCTACTGGGAATATTTGCACTATCGAGAAAGGCCAACGGAAATTTGACAAGAAAAACCGGAGAACCAAAGCGGAGCGCCGCGCAGTCGTATAAAAAAGTATTTTGACGTAAAATGCGTTGAAAACAACGCGTTGCATCGACTAAAAGAAATGTTTGTATTAATCGCGGAGGAAGAAATCCGAAACCTCGTCGCCGACTTGGACATGTGTAGCGTCAACTGACCCTTGAGCGTTAGCTAAGAAGACGCTATTTTATTTTCTCGGTATATGGAGTTTATTACAGCATTCAGGATATGAAGGGCATAAGAGCCGAACATTTTTGGCATAATATATCTTGAGGTCCACAAGGGAGATTATTTCCTAAATAAATGTATCTAAATTGCTTGTGCGCAGTCACGAATTACTTTGACATTAAATAGTCTTGAAAGCATGTATTACTTATTATAACAAGTAAACGAGGCTGTGAAATTCACACATTTAGGTAGTTTGTCTTGTATTAAAATTACGTTATTTGGTTTTGGACTTCAGTGGCGATTTTTCTTCCCAAACCTGTTCGTCCTTACGTACCCATCCTCGGAAATTTTCTTGAAAGCAAGTCACATTGTCTAATTTGCAACTGCTCTCACCTGCATTTGTGAAGTCCCATCTCATGAAAACATCTGCGCCTAATGAAAATTCCAACATTGGTTTGCACAGTGAATACGAATTTGTTTGAACAGTTGTTATTAGTATACCGCGTAAAGTCTAAAGGAGCATGAGGAAGGGCCTTGTGTAAAGTTCTGGGGAATATTTTGTGTGTTATCTTTTCTGAATTCTAGTTCCCCTTTAATTTCTTAACGTTTTAAATTTTCTTCGTCTATCTGTTATCTCTTACGTATATTATTATAATTATCGTTCATAATATTCACACTTCCGAAAGTTTGCATTTTTGTTGAATTAAAAACCGTAACACCTGTCTCAGCAGTATAGGGCCTGCAAAAGTATTTAACACTGTTATTCTGTAGATTGCATTTTTCATAAACTCAACCGTTGAGATAGTTCAAAGCATCAACAGATGTCACTACAGTGCCTCTGACCGGAAGGTTGCATTTATCGAGTCCCGACCGGGGGTGGCAGGATTGTCGATACTAAATACCTAGCTCGAGTTCAGTCCCTCTGTGGAAGAAAATTCTGGCAGCGGGCTGCTCCGATATGTAGTTTTCTGAAGTTTCTCCGATAAACTCAGGCGAATGCAGTGGCAGTAACAAACGGGCCACGGACCTCACGCGATATTTCCTTCCTCTTCCTTGTCCTATCCTCTCCCTTGCTTACACACTTACTCTCATGCGCTGCACTAACTCACGTGTCGAGGGATCAGTGGGAAGCTTAGAGCTTGTCGGGGACGGGGCATGCTGGGGCGCTAGCACGCTGGTGGGAGATGCCTGGATGGGGAAAACCCTGCACGCCAACGTGTAAAAACGAATGTATTTTACTCTCGAAATATTCCAAAAAAAGTTCAAAAATACAAGTCTGATATACCGCATCATTATATTTGAGTACTCGTTTTTTCCACGCGCTCGAAGCTGCTGTCCAATGAGGTTATTCGGTAACACGGCGTTGCAGACGTAATAGATTTGTTGGCGACCAAATTGAAAGATAAGATGGTGTTGATCTTTCAACCCAGAGGGAGGGCGGCGTGATACTAAGTAGCGAGGGCGAGGGCGGCGGCGGCGCGCGCCTGGACCGCGGAGAGGTCGGGCAGTGCGCGGCGGGCGCGGCCCGAGGTCGCGGGGTCGAGTGGCTCGTGACGCGGCCACCGCCACCGCCGCCACCGCCGCCGCCACCGCCGCCGCCGCCACCGCCGCCGCCACCGCCGCCACCGCCGCCGCCACCGCCGCCACGAAAAGCCCAATGAAGGCGCAGTGGGCAGACGCATCCTGCCGCCGCAACGTCGCCTCCTTGGCCGCCCCCTCGTGGCGTTCGCTCCCCGCGCGCAGAGATGCACGCGAATTGTCCCCGCGGCGACGCGACGGATGCTTCCATTTGGAAGTGCTGCCTCCTCATTGCTGCGTTCCATATCTATTTTCCTGTCGTTCTGTTCTTGTGCGTTTACTCCACTTGCGCAAGAATCTGTCAGCATATACGTTTCCACCAACTCGCAGCACTCTCAAGGGTGTAGACGAAAACGACCAATATGTTGATTTGTATAAACATGATAGTTGGTTTTAATTTCTTGCTTTTAATAAATAATTTCAATATATAAAGCAAATGGAACTTGTATCGGATACATTTTTGCGCCCACTATTTTTTCCGCCAACATTTGGAGTTTAGGGTCACAGTGTTCATATTATCCAAAATGAATGGATAAAGTTCCAAGTAGAAACTTTTCTCAAGCCTATTTTAGACTTCAGCCGGTTGAGGTGCATATTAGCCAACATTACATGGTTAGTGTAAGTGAAATATGTTATGGTCTTACAGAATAGTATACATGGATTCTATGTATATATATGTATGTAATGAGCTAGTGGGAAGTTTCTAAAGGTAGTGAGAGACAAGGTGTGTAGTTTCGAGTTCAACTGTGTCAGACGCAAATTTCTATTTACACGATACCACCATACCTAATCTAACCTCGCTAGTAGGCCTATATACCTCAGTTGACGTTTCGCTCGTGTTGGGATGTCGAGGCTCCGGTTTTCTGGCTTGCGATTCATTTGAAACCATATTGAGTCTGCAAGGCACAATTCCCCATGCATTTTATGCAAAAATACTTCTCGCGAACACACAGGATGCATCGCACTCGATCGATCATTTTACTTTAGCCAGAGCATTCGTGAATTGGGCGAATGACGTCCGAAATGAATTAGTTCATATTTCATACAGCTTTATCCGAATTGTCTGGTTATGTGATAATGCTCGATTTCACCATATTTCGATTTTTAACCTAACATATCCATAGTATATATAACCTCTAGTCTTCTTCGGTCTCCCGGGGGAATGAAACTCATTCTGCGGAATCTGGCCGCACGACGGCCTCTCCTTGGACCGCGCGCCGTGCCCTTCTACACAAACTCTCACAGGAAATGCTTAAAATGCACTCTTCCAACTTCTAAGCGCTTCGGCTCCTAAAAAAAACATGTTCTGTCTCCTTTCTTAAAATCTCATGTGATCGAAATTCCGCTCAATAAAAAAACCCTTCACAACAGGAGATCTCGGCGTCCGAAGATTATATGACCAATTACTATATCTTGCTATGGCTCTTTCTTTCATTGTGATGTTTGATATAAGTCGTACACAAAATTTATTTGAAACAGATTCATTGCCAACTCCTTACTATATTTTCAAATTGGACATATCGCTTTCAGTTCTTTGTTAAACGACATGGGGGAAAAAGAGCTGTTGATAATCGGCATTGAAAGAAACGACATGTTTCTGGAACGAATATGAACAAGAACTTTTCCAAAGGATCGACCCGGCTCCATGGGATAGGGGAATGCGCTGGACCGCACGCGGGCGATTAAACGGAGAGCCATCTATCGAGCTCCGCGCAATTGAGCGGACTGTGATGGTCCCTACTCATTTTGAGTTCAGTGTTCTTAGAGCTGATCCTTCAATTGGGAATTTTTGACAGTTCAATGGACCAATGAAATTTAGTTACAAGCCAACATTTTGAGTTGACTCTATCGCGATTCTCTCTGAACTAACCTATTCCCATTCACTATTATAGGATCTGTTTTATTTAACAAAACGGTAGTGTAGTCTTGGCCCTCCACTGAATGACATGTGTTGGCCAAATTTTAACGAGCCATCTCTCAAAACTGCACGAGTGTGGCATATCATTATCTCCACTGAGACCTTCATTTGTTAGAAAGTAAAATTAATAGAATGTAAAATGAGTGATTACAGAAGGAGAAAACGTCTCCTGCGACAGGGCCCTCCTCGCGACGTGTCGACGACGCGCCCTAGTGGAGCGCTTGTCTTAATAGACGGTGGTTACGGGAACGAGGGCATTCCTCAATGCCAGCGCGCTCGTATAATGCTGCACTTAACCCAGCTTGCAGTCGTTTCGTGAGGATTACGGCGGTCACTGTCTAGCTGTTAGCCTTGTGTATGCTCCATGACAATTTTGTAGATCTCTTAACATACGAAGATGTCATGTGCTACTCAAAAGTGTATTTGTATAGTGATGAATCTTCGACTGTCCCTAAAAATAACGATGAAATGTATAAAATATCTAAAATAATACCGGGAGCGGTAGCTCGGTGCATCAACTGATGTCACTGCAGCGCCTCTGACCGGGAGGTCCGAGGTTCGAGTCCTGATGGCGGCAGGATTTTCGACTAGGTCGAATTCAGTCGCTGTCTGGAGGAGAATTCTAGCAGCCGGCTGCTCTGATCGGTAGTTTTCCGTGGTTTCTCTCATCAACACCAGGCGAATGCCGGAGCAGTACCATACCAAACAGGCCACGGATCGCGCGCGATCTGTCCTTCCTCTTCCTTGTCCTATCCTCTCCCCGTACACACACACTTACACTTACATGCACTACACTACCACATATTCCGGGAGACCGGTCTTAGAGCTTGTTCCGGCAGGGGCGGCGCCCCGCTGGTGGGAGAGAACTGGTTAGGGGAAACCCCACTAGCCGACGGTAGGTCGGCGCCGGATCTCGCCATCCAGCGGGGGAAGATCACCGCCATTTCCCGAGAAAAAAACATGCACTTCACTAACGGGACTAATGACCAAAGCAGTTGACGCGCCCGGAAACACGAACAAATCAATAAATCAATCTAAAATAATGATAACGTTTGTATGGACGCTTTGGATGTGCATTTGACATCGGGAACTGTCATTGCGTTTCGATTGTAACAATTAAGTTGGCAGAAATAGTGCATGAAGTACACAGCAAGTTTTCTTCTACAGAATGTTCAAATCGTTTCCTATTACTGGCAGTGACTGAAGAATATATTCTGAAAATATTCCGAAGAAAGAAGTAAAAAAAAATTTGAAACAAAAGAAAGATTGTATGAAGTTTCTTTCGGAGCATTCAGTTAGTGTAAGGGTTTACTGTAGTTGTAGAATTGCGGGTTTAAAGATGTGAGAAGCAATGAAAGGAATATGTAAAGGCCGGTATACTCGGTACAGTTTTCATGCAGATTCAACGTACAGAAAAGTGCAGTTCAGACTGCACGATTTCTACATGAAAACTTTTGAGCATGTTCGTAGTTTTTCATACAGAAGGCTTAAGTTTGACCTAAGCGCCTCTAGCTGCAGAATCGTTCATTAACGGATTTCTTTACCTGACGCGACGCTAATTGATAATTTCGATTTGGTGGTGGTTGGTTAGGTTTGGTTAGGTGTGTCACTGTGCGATTGTGTGAAGTGATATTGTGATAAAATACCTCTTTCCCTATTCTCGCCTTCCTATGTTTCTTCTTTATGATCCTCGTGGCTGATTAATACTTAATAAATATCACATCTAGAACGCCCGTACAGAAATACCGTCACTGAAAGAACTCGGTCAGCCCAATTTAGTTTTTTCTCGGTAGCTCCCACCCCCTAGCGGCGTTTTGTGGCGATTCGGGCAGAAAACGTACAAACCGTGCATGTGCGACTTTTGCCTTTAATTCTTCTAGTTTGAGAGCTTGAAGTTTCTGTACAGAAACTGTATGAGAATTTACATGAAAACTGCATCGTGTATATAGGGCTTAAGATAGTTTGTTGTCTGGAGGAATCTTTCGCTTAGTTGATCATTAAAGCTATGATGTGTACTTAAATATGTGCATAAATGTACCTTACAATGTTTAAAATATGGAGCAAAATATAGGCAAAATTGAATAAAAGTATAAAAATAGTAAAAATAATGGATTAAATCTTTAAGTTGCTTAAAAGAATTAGTTTTAATACTATTAGCTGTAGAAAAAGATTTTATCTTGTACTAAAATAATCAACGTTATTGTGTTGCTGAAAAAAATCCTTATTTCTTTTCTGGTGATTGGCCATTGAAACAATTGTGGGTCACAAGGTCTGTTTTAATGTTCAAACGTGTTATTGCTCTTTTTATTTTTTAATACTGCCTGATATTGATTAAAAATCCGTTCAGCATTAGAAGTAGTAATGGAGTCCATTTTGAACTTTTTCATATCAAATTATAAAAACAATTCGCCACTAAAAATTGCACTAAAAGTTAAAATAATCTTCCAAAAATAATCTTTCAAAAACGAGAATATCGAACATACTGCAAATAAAATGTTAAAATGTGCAGATATATGCGCCTTTTCTTAAATATTTGATTATCCATACTTTCCATGTTTACAAAGCTATAGATACATATTTTCATATATGTTTCAAATCACTTCGAAGAATATAATTCCTAAACATGACTAAACGTTGGCCATAGCTAATGAACAAACAAATACCTATGTAATTGCATACGAATCTTAGCACCGATGACCATTATTGATTCATCTGCTGCTGACTTTAAAGTTTAATCCCGATCCTTCAGGAGCACATTAAAATATTATCCATGACCATATACCATTTCAGGGAAGAAGATATTGGGATTTTGTCAACAAATAATAGTTATTTAGTAAATTTTTTCATACTTATTATTGGATAATTCCTATTTAGACCAAACTTCTGGAAAGGGGGATAAATGTCCTTGAAGAGAGGAGATCACTTCACTACAATAGAAACGGCAGCAATCATAAACCTCTTTAACTTTTATAAATAAATTGCCAGAGAGTAGAATACTTCAGTTGAACTTTGAGCAAACTCATTGAACTATTTCGAAGACCGATAAAAACAAATTAAACTAGCGCTGCTACATCATATACTTCTTGAATTATTTTTAACTTTTGCCATTTTCAAAAATTCAGAGTTCAACGAAAATTAGGCTTACGTCATTCTTTTGAGTGTTCTTTGTTCTATCTGCGGAAAAAATTGAAGAAAATGTTTGGAGCGGTTTTTGAAAAAATGTATTTTTTATAATTTGCTTTAACTTCATGGAGAAATAACGCGAAAATTACTCGTTTTTCAATTAACAGTAATGACCTTTTTTAAATATGATTATTTACATACAACAGATTTTCTTGAAGAAAAATACTCTTATCAATATTGTACTTTTTATGTTAACATTTTGCATATTTCAAAAATTCAGAATTCAGCAAAAATGGGACTAGCACAGTCTTTTTACTGTCTTTTGATACAAACGAGAAAAAAAATTACAGAAAAAAAATTGAGTCGATTTTAGACAATAATTATTTAAAAATTACCTACATTCCAGGAAAAATTTCGCGAAAACTACTCAAACATTCGAAAAATTGTACAGGACGTTATTTCAACATCTGTCTTTGCTGTACCCTGATGTCTAGCAGTAGTTTTAGGCACTATCAGTGAAGCGTTGTCAAATCTTATTTCCCCTTCTCCCCGTATAAAAAACCGTTTTGGGAAAAAGTGTAGTATATTCTTCTTCTAGACCCCCATTCGATTAACTTGATAGATGTATTTATCGTGTAGCGTGCTTTTCTCCGCTTCGGGTCGATGGCTGGCCTCTCGACGTCTTTCATCCGATCGTGCTTGCTCGCGTCTCGCACACTCAGAGGGAGCGCTTTGGGGAAGCGTTGTCAAGGGTGATGGAGTATGATGGGTGTCGTGAATAATAAAAACCGAATGATGGAACGAAAGGCTGAGAAACCGCGAACCCTGTGAACCTAATTTGTTCACCAATACTTTTCCGTGGGTTCGCCAATGCGACAGTGGCAGTAAATCCCCATCCTGAGAGAACACCGCTGTTAAGGATTGCTCTACTGCCTGCCACAGCTAATTCTGTTTTCCTTCACATAATTCTTCATTTAGCAGTTTACAACGTTCTTTTCTCCCTTGTTAGTCCCTGGGCTCTCGCAGCATCACGTGTTTTTATAGAAGGCGAGAGTTAGAGTATCGAATCCTAATGTGGTCGAACAGATCTACCTCCGAACTGAACTCAATGGACATTAAGCTTCTCATTTTCAGAATGTTGCTTATGAGTCGTGAGTGATGGTACAGAAAGACCAAATAACTTTCATAAGATATATACTCCCTACAGCAAGTGTACTTATCAAAACTAGTAGCTGGGCGAAGCATGGAAATGAAACGGATGACATTAAAGATCTGCGAGCTTCATAACGGAAGTTGATTTTGCAGCTGAATGGGAACCAAAGCTTTCGCAAAATTTACATTATTTTCTAGTGAATTAACTCTATAAACATAATTTTTGTTCTTTCTAAGCATCGTCTACGAAGGAAACAAGCAAATGCTAATTTATGGTAAACGAAAAGTACGATGAGATAAAAATGGATGTGGCAACTGTTGTTGCCTCAAACAGCACTCTGTAATGGTCAAAACTTAGTGCCTTCCGCTAAAGTTAAAACGACAACCTTGTCTGCCGCAATGTAGATACCGCTATCTCACTGCGACACTCGGTGGACATAGCAGTTCCGAGATGGAAAGTAGCATGCATTCTTTTTTTATTGTAGAAACAAAACCCGTGGAAATATTTAGGAGCGGAGGAAAATAGGGTTAGAGGGACCGGGCGAGTCGCGTCGCAGCTCCTCGAGGACGTGACGCCGGGCACAGGGGCGGGGCGGGGCGGGGCGAGAGGGCGGAGGGGGTCCAGATGCGGAGGCGGAGAGGAAGACAGAGAGCGGCGCGCATTATTGATCCAGCCTCCGCCGCGTTGGCGTTGGCGCTGGCGCCGCCGCTACCCTGACCCAGGTTTAACCACCGGCGCCGCCGCAGGGGAGCGCCCGCTCCAATCTGCTGCTGCTCCGCCCTTCGCTTTCAGCATCGGCCAACCCTCGCAGCCGCACAACTGCAGGATTCATGCGCGAACAGGCGCTCCTAGAGCAGAATGGTCAACGAAATCTCGGACCAACAGTGTTTGTAGAGAGAGGCTGGATAAGAACCATTGAATCATTAAATTTTCATTTACAAGAAGTGGACGATTTTGAGCGAAACGAACGCGACGCGTTGTTTTTCATATCGTAGAGTTCGAAAATTGGGAAAACTATGCTTTGGTAGCGCGTTTAGTTGGGCCTAAAACAACCGATTACGTGGGGTAACGCCAAAAATGTAATTTTTCACCATTTACAAAATCAGTAGGAACAATTGAATCGGTTATTTTGAAAATGCCAAATCTTCAATCTTCGAGAAAAATATTTAAGCTCTCCATTTGATTCAAAATTTGCATTTAGCTTTGTGAAAACACTGTATATCTGCTGTTCGTTCATATAATCTAACCATGTGGGGTTCTCCTAATACTTCGAATAAGCCACTTCTCCGGAGATCTTGCGCTTTTCTACAGTATGCGCACGCCGAATAGATGATGGAGATGTGGCCTTTTCCAAAGAAACAAAAAAACAACAACAAAAAACAAAATTGATTCAACTGTTGAACTAAACTATTGTTCAAGGCAATGCATGATGTCCATACATTTCAAGACAATGTTAATCTTTGATCATCTAATTGCTATCGTTTAAGTTATCCTTATTCATTCCACATTCATTTACTTGTAGACCGAATGAACTTCTTTCCTTTTAATGAATGAATGAAGAAATAAAGAAATAAATAAATCTATTTCTTTCAAAAGAACAATGACTTTCTGGGTTACAGGTAGCTGCACCATATTTCTCAGTATTGTCTGCACCCTATACTCCGATTTAAACAAGCCGCATTTCAAGGTCACGAGCTGGAAAGACAGGGGGACATTGTTATCCAATCGGAAGCGCCAATATCAAAAAATTAAGTCCCAACGAATCTTCCGATTAATGACAGTGTTCTCTTCTCCTTCCAGCTCGTGACCTTGAAGTGCAGTTATGTTTAAATCGAATGTGGCTCCTGTGAATAATTTTCAAAATTGTGTAGAGTTAGTTCGTGAATGAGTAAATCTTCTCCGTTTCTAATACTGCATAAAAATCGAATACTTGCTTCCTTCTTTCATTTTCATTGAAAATGTCTTCCCAATAGGCATTCAAATGCCCGGAATTTTGCCAGTAGTCATATACTAAATCATATTTGTTTGAAGTGAAGTGCATTTCAACTACATGTAAATTAATGTGGAATGAATTAGGATAACTTAAATGATGTGTAAATCAGTGGTATGAGCCACCGCTTGTACCCGACTTTTCAACATATTGTCATTTAATGGTCCTCAGTTGTATACGACTTATTGTAGTAGAAGAAGAGCAGCTCTAATCCAGTAGAGAGCGACTATCCTTAGGGCAGGAAGAGAAGTACCTGTACAATAAACTTTAGCCCCCAAAGCTCTCAGTTAGGTGAGATGACATATATGGTTGTTGATAAATGAAAAACAAATCCACTTCGATGATATTTAATTACCAAATCTTACATGTGTGCTGGGTAAATAGCTGGAATAAGTCATGAAAGTGGGTAGGACACAGACGTTCATTTTAGTGCCGCACATGCTTTCATGATGTGATATCTTTGTCTCACGATTTTAAAAAAAGAAAACAAAAAAACGACAAAACCATACTCTAACGAAACATCAGCCACCGTCTCGTGCTGAGTGCAGGTGCGTGGATGCACGGACGAAGCGACGTGGCCGCGTCGGAAGCGAATGCCTTGCCAGCTGGCGGTTGCGTGTGACAGACTGTGGCCTCCTCTCTCCAATAAACAATTTGAGCGCGAGGTGGACGCAAGTGGTTTTGCGCTGCTAGATTATAGGTTCCTCTGCCGCCGCCGCTGCCGCCGCCGCCGCCGCCGCCTGCTCCATCTTCGTCGTCGTCGTCCTCGGCGCCGCCGCCGATGCCGCCCCCGCTCCCTCCTCGATTCCGACTTCGCCGCCGCCGCCACAACTAACTTTAACGCAACCACCGCTGCTTCCTCCAATGTAACCGCCGCCGCCGCCGATTCCTTGTCCTTCTCCTCCTTGTCCTTCCCCCTCCTCCTTGTCGTCGTCCTCTTTGCCCTCCTCGTAATTTTTGCCCTCCGCGTCCTCTTTGCCCTCCTCGTCCTCTTTGCCCTCCTCGTCCTCTTTGCCCTCCTCGTCCTCTTTGCCCTCCTCGTCCTCTTTGCCCTCCTCGTCCTCTTTGCCCTCCTCGTCCTCTTTGCCCTCCTCGTCCTCTTTGCCCTCCTCGTCCTCTTTGCCCTCCTCGTCCTCTTTGCCATCCTCGTCCTCTTTGCCCTCCTCGTCCTCTTTGCCCTCCTCGTCCTCTTTGCCCTCCTCGTCCTCTTTGCCCTCCTCGTCCTCTTTGCCCTCCTCGTCCTCTTTGTTCTCCTCGTCCTCTTTGCCCTCCTCGTCCTCCTCGTACATCGCGTAACAGGCTCCACCGCCTCCGCTTTCAACGTCGCTGCCACCACCGTCGCCTCCAGTGTTGTCGCCGCTGCCCTCTTCGCCGACGTCACTGCCGTCGCTGCCGCCTCCTGTGTCCGCAGGCCATCACCGCTTAACCCAGCGCTCTTCCTTCTTATTTATTTAACGCGTGCACCCAGTCAGCTTTATGCTCGCCCAAATAGCTGCGACTCATCGCCGGAATGCGCGCCACCGGAGACAGTAGGTCGCTGCTATTCACTACGTCGGAGTGATGCCGGTGGGACCTCTTCAACTGGAGCCTCGTGACGTTAATTAGGGCGGACTCCACATACGACTCGTGAGGACTATATTTTATCTTGATGTTAAAAATATTTAACTTCTTAATCATCAGGTTTTTGGATTTTACAAATCACTCAAATTAGCTTCTTTAAACTACCATTTTTTAAATTATTTATTAAATGCCCTATTTTTTTACGAATTGTGAGGACTTAACGATCATTGAATCCGCGACTGACAAGTTGAACTCCATAATTAAATGCATCCAATAACATTTCAGAATTTTTGAGCAGAAAGGGTTCTTTTTGAGCTGATTTATAATAGCAACTTGAAGAAATAGAACACAGCATGCATTTTTGTAAGTGTAACTGTGAAATATTTTATGGTTGTTCAGAAGTAGACAAATAACTTTTCCTATGAGGAACAGGAAACTGAAAATTGGCAAAGAATATTAGAAGTGAACATATTTTATTCATAATATTGAAATCAAATGGAAATTTTGTATTCTAATACTCAGTGCCATTCAATTATTGACATACTCTTTATAGTTGCTTTTTCTTCCCGAGTTGCGATAATCATTATTTCATATCTAACCAGCTTAGTTATCTCAGAGCCAGCGTTGCCGCTGTCTCTGCAGCGATTTTGACCGGAAGGTCCTATGGTTTAAATACCGACGGTGGCTGATTTTCGGCACTTGCTATAGAGCTGGATCGAATTCAGCCGCTGCCTGTGAGAAAAATTCTAACGGTCGGCTGCTCTGATCTATAGTTTGTCGAGGTTTCTCCGATCAATACCAGGCGAATGGCGGAACAGTACCCTAACAAACAGACCACGGACGTGTGTGCAGTCTTTCCTTCCTCTCCCTTGTCCTACCCTCTCCCCTTATACACGCGCGCGCGCACACACACACGCACACACACACACACACACACACACACACACACACACACACACACACACGTACACACACACACACTACACTACCACACATTTTGGGGGACGAATTTGGGAGCTTACAGCTTGTCTCGGCCGGGGAGTGCCCCTCAGTGAGAGATACCTGAAGAGGACAATCGTCGGCGGAGGATCTCACCATTCAGCGGGGAAGGAACGCTGCCACCTTTCGGGATAAAAACATTAACCACACTAATTGGACTAATGGCGATAGCAGTTGACGTGCCTGGAAGCATCAATCAATCATTATTTCATGACGTAAATTTTCAAATCAAAGTTCAACCTAACCATATAAGATTGAGAACATTATTGTGGTGTAGAAAGTTTAACAAATATTACAATAATCTTTTTTTGTAAACATTACAAAACCTGATTGCCAGTGAGCGAAATCGTGCAATTCGTTTAACTGGTCATTCTACTCGTGTAGACTAGTATGGGCCCGGAAGGAGACGGAGAGCATGCAAGAACGTCCGGCAGTGCGGATCTGCTCCTTGTCGAGCGTAAGTGCTCCCACGCCAGGGCCGGCGTTCGGGACAGGAAGAATTTAAAGAGCTGAATTTAAAGAGCCGCGTTTAAAAGCTCACCGGCGTCCGCTACCGCACCTGCACAAGGTCGCCTTTCAGCCGGCGCGCGTACACACCTGTGTGCTGTGGGAGTAAAGAGGAAAACCAACACACTCCGCTCTTAGGACGCCCATAAAGAGATATTGACGTCGTCGAAACTTCCAATGAAAAAAGAGAATTTACAGTTACATTATGTGGAAGTATTGATTTGTGAAAAACGCGTCGTTGTACTAGATGCGTGTGGTGAAAGTCATAACTTCTAGTTTGAGTTTGCCTAGACGTGCGTGAGTAGTCCTTGATTCGGGCATACTCATTAAAGTGAAGTGATGAAGAGAGATGGGATATGGAACATTATCGTAAGAAGTGCAAATGTGGAAATGTTGCCCTATGAAACGCATGTGTGAGGAAGAGAAAATTGTGAGTTATCGAGATATCTGAAAGAACAACTCATCTGGGTATATAAATTTCAGTTTGGCTGGCTGCGAATTAATACGGACCTTACAGACCCGTCAGGCTGCATTGTATTCATAAAATAAGTGTTAAATTTATTTATAGTATTCAAGACAACCCATTCTAAGGATTTACTTATACTAAGGGTTTTTATTTATACACAGAAAGAGGTTTTTACATTTTAGAAAAATTAGGATATTTTACGTGAAACCTCTTCAACATCGGTCCGTATGGGAGGATCGTGTGGTAAAACAGCATCTACAAAAGCATGTATTATTATCGCCAATATCTTTCCAACCGTACAACGTGTGCGTCCTATTTTGATGTCATTTAATAGGGGAAAGAAGCAATTACTCATTACGCGTGTCGCGTACGTAGATGGCGCCATTATCGCTCCACGCAGACCCAGTAGGAACTAAATTTAGTTTCGGTCGTGGCAGTCGGAGGTGTAGTTCGGCAGCGCGTTGACCGATCCGAGCAGGAATTGAACGGACTCGCCTGGTCATAGTAAATGAATGGCGGAAACCATAGTGCGCACTTACGTAATAAGGGAACCCTTACGCAATAAATGAATAAATGCTGAAAATAAATGGTTACATTTTGAGTCCCGATATTTGGTAGACGTTCCTCGTGAATGCAAAATGAGCTTCTTTAAGTGATCGGAAACGGGGCAACATGTCATTATCACCAGCCGTTCACACTTTCTTGAGTTTCAGCCGCCATAGGAGTGAACACACTCAGTATTTTGGGACTTCTCCCTTTGTCACTACGTTCAAGTCCTTACGAGCGAAAGGCTTATAATTAGGGAGAGCATTTTTATGCGCTAAAAATTCTTGAAATATGCTTTTAAAAATATGCATTTATGACCTAACAATTCTGAAATATGCTCTTGAATATGCAATTAAAATTAACTATTTCATTTCCTGAAGATAAAATGCAGAAGAAGCATTCTTGGAATGAAAAGAGAATTTTGTGGAAACAATGTAACCTAGGCTACTTCAAGGGAGAAATAATTGAAGTAAATTTGCACCTTTGTGAAGTACATTGTATATCTTATTTCATTTCTTCTGCCTGATTTAAATAATATAATAAGTAAATCCTTCATTTGCAAAAGTATTTTATCATATACAGATAGTGGGAAAACACATTGTGACAAGCTCTTTCTAATCAACGAACGATAACAAATAGATTCTATAAAATCATAAAACGTTTTAGAGAGAAGTCTCTATTTTAACGAAATATTCAAAACATGCTTCTATAATTATATTGCATGCATTGCTTCTATAATAATTATAATGCACATTAGTGTAATTATTATTCTTATGCATATTCATGCACAAACAGAAAAAGTCGGCCAAATATCCACAAATGTGCACTAAATACTAATCTGCATAGCATCCAATTCTAACCAAATGTCAAGAAACTTCATTAAGCTATGGCCTAAAGCAATTGACAAAAATATGTAAAATTATATAAATCCGCCCTCTACTTATAATATTTTGCGCGCCTATTTGCTGGTGCGCACAACAGGAAAATAAAATATTAGTTTGTCAGCACCCAGTTTCTGCGGCCTCCACAAGCTCCTCTCTGCTCGCCGAGTTAAATGGCGACGATGTGACTGGACTCGAATGTTGTAATGTTGTAAATTTAGATATGTATTTAGTAAAAAAACGGTAAAAACTGTATGTGACGTATGGGGGAGAAAATCATCTGTGCACGCTTTCTTGAGTTTCAGAACCCCTTCTCAACAATTTAACTATTAATAGTTGAAAGATGAAAAAAGTTTAAAAAATAAAAAGTTTAAATAAATAATAATAATAATAATATAATAATAATAATAATAATAATAATAATAATAATAATAAAAAGCGAAAGATTAACATTTTAAAAACTAGATAATTTTGTTCCCGAGTTATAGAAAACTTATTTGTAACGATAAATGAACTGCAGAACACGAACATCATATTGTAGGCGAAAGCAAACTTGTCATTAATATATGAATATATAAAGTGATCACGAGCTGATGTGTCAGTTCACTGTATTGCTCCTTAACAATACTGGGTTGTACACAGGCGTCGCTGTATAAAAATACCAAGGAATTTGGTTTGAAGCAATTGATAACGAGCACTAAAATATTAAAAATTCTCCAGTTTTCCTTTTCTTGTTCTGTCGTAGGGAGATCTGAGTCGGTACTTTCCGTACTAACCAAACGCAACTGTAGCAGCTGTTTTTTTCGTATCAACACCGTGCCACATTAATTCGACTATTCCACTCGTGAAATTAAAACCAATAGTGCTTAACTACACATACACCGCCCTGATTGAGGCATTTTGTATCTCAAATTGTTTCCTTTCTCTATCCGATTTTTCTTACCGCTTCTTCGTATGGCCAATCATAAACTGTGGCTCGTCTATCTTAGGAGGCGGTATGCATCGTTCGCAATGTCAATGTCGAATAAACCACGTATGTACTATAACAAAACATCTTTGATTTTAACATAGCTTTGAGTTATTTTCAATATTTGGCGCATTTGGGAACTTAGTTGTACATGATTTCACTCGTGGAATAGTGCTATTAAATACCACTATTTTACTCGTGGAATAGTGCTATGATATACCATTTTTGGTTTGGAAATTCTCAGATAAATCCCCTCCTCGCTTTGCGAGTCAGGAATTTTTCGATAATTTCCAAAGCACTCGTGTTATTATCATTTTTTTAGATATGACATGCTCACCTTTCTTAACCAAAAACCTTTACATACCTATTAAACTGCATCGAAGACGGTAGGTTGTCTTAAACTATTTAAACGCAATTAACGTTGTTCAATTTTAAAAGAACATTAGATCTTCAACATGCTCCTTTCCAGAGAAGAAAAATACATCTAAGAGCCGGGCACCAAACGCCATTGTCTTCGAATTCCTTTTACAACCCGTCTTCACGCAGAACACAATGCATTTGTGCTGTTACGAGAGCCCAGCATCAGCTAATAGCTTGCAAAGTGGTTGCTCTGTTATCTTAATTGTCCCGTAATTTCAAGGGTAATTCGCTCTTTAAAGCAGACTATGTTATCGAGACAAAGAACTCGGTTTTGCCTGTGGTACTTCTGAAACGAAACGTTGCAATGGCCCGGTCCACTCCACTCAGAAGACAGTAATGGCAATTTCATTCTGCCTGTACGCAGCCGTCATAGAACGAAAAGAAGAGATAGTGAAAGAGGAAGGCATCAAAGGAAGATAAGAAGCTGTCTAAATAATTTCCCCTAATTTTCACCACTTGCTCCGAACATCATTTCAGATAAGTTCACCGAAGCCCCATTTAACTCGTTAAAATCGACAGCACACGTAACTATCCATGAAAGATAATACAGGATAGAAGAACGTACAACTTGCAGCGGCAGCAATAGCCTAACATTCAATCATAGAGACGCATCATACATGATCTCAATTACATCTTTCGTCTATTTGTAATATCAACAGACGCAATACATAAACCGTTCTTTCATTATTTTTTTTAGTTTCTATTACTATCTTAATTACTATTTCATTATTGAAAGAAATTGTAGACCAGTTGAAACGTGTTGGTATGCAGGATGAGATTTGACCCCACAGCTTGCTCTTGGGGTTTAGGAGCACTGCTGTGTGAAAGCACTGGCCAGCAAGCGCGACGCGAGTTGACATGAGTTAGGCTCTACATTAATGTGAGCATGTAGAAAGTATTGATCCGTGCGCTGAAATTCTTGGAAATATACATTTAAAGTGAACGCGATCGGTTAAGGTGCTTCTCTGCGTACAAATAGTTCCGAGAAACGTTCCGAAGGTACACATTTTGATCCATCCAATATTATTTGTATTTTAACACATTCAAATATTAAATACTAGAATTCGATTTTTACTAGTTTCATCTCTAATGAGCTAAGGTATGAGTTAGACTCAGAATGTTAGACTATCTTGTATCAAGGCATTGCTACTGAAATGCATATCTCATAACAATAAATTAAATTGTTTAAAAGATTATTGGTACATGTGCCAACACAAGTCAAAATAGGTACATGTGCCAAAGGTTTGACAAAATGACAAGTTATTTATCTATAAATTATCTCAAAACGAATTTTTCAGAAAGAAAATGAAGAAAACATCAAAATGTTTACTTTCGGACGCAGTGAAAATAAATCGAGGACTTTACAGTAAATGCGATAGTTGCAAACAAATTTTATGTCATTTTATCGTAATATCTTATCAATAAAATGGAACTTTCCTTCATAATCATCACGGTTCGCATCATTTCCTAAGCCAACGATGACGGAAGTAATGCCGAAGTTCGCAGTAAAATTAAACAAATTGAGTTCTCCCACAGCTATAGATCCAATTTTCGCTCGGAAGGAAATGGCCGCCATGTAAAAGTCTGTAACCCCGTGGAAAGGTAGAATAATACTCTGGAAACACAGAAGTCTCATTCACCGGGTTGAGTGAACACAGCATCAGGAAACGCACTTGCAGCCCACTGCCGGACAGGAGTTGAGTGCTTTTGCGTTCTACACACGAGAGTTGGCAGACGGCCATGAGGCCTTGGCCGTGTCCCCAAACCGTTGGCGGAGCTCCTTGCATTCACACACACTAGGCACGTCCCGACCAAGAGCTATGATTCTAATAATGAGCTTCATTACGTGTATTCTGTTTCACAGAGGACGCTTCTCGCGCTTTGATTTACATAGGTTCATTAAGTGTGTTTTGTGAGGTAGGTCAAGAGGAAACCGGTGTTGTAAATAAACGCGCTCGTCGCTTTCTGCAACTCGAGTGTTGAGCGCTTGGCGAGAGCAAACTGTCGAAAGAGTGTTTAGCGAGTGAATCATCACTTCGGTTTTCGAGGTCTGTTCGTACTCGTTCTTCCTACGAGTAAGACATCTTAGTGTGAATTAAAACTTTCCAAGTTTCTCAATATTCGAAACACATTTAATGTATTTATTATCAATGGTATTGAACTGCAACAATATTATCTCTTAAAGACAGTAAAATATTTTACTGGTATTTTTTTCTACATCAGTACTATCAAATAATTGGTCTCCAAGTGGATTTCTTTCCATAGGGCACGATAAGGGGTAAGAGCAAAATTGTTGCTAAAATGGCAATTCAAATAGGGAAGTGACTATTTTTCATAAATTTTTGCCCAAAATGGCCTTGCTAATTTTATTCATAACTCAACTTAGTAGAGTATAAGAGCAAGTGTAGTGATTCTGGAGCTGAAGAAAATGTGCACAAAGTACTCTCCTCCTCCATACGTCAGACAGTTTTCAACTCTCTCTTTTTACATTGAAATAAATGGATAAGGAAGTAAATGGATGAATAAATAAATACATGAATAAATAAATGGATGAATAAAATAATAAAATAGAGGTAGCCCCGACAAGCATAATGCTCGTCGAAAACGCAATGGTGGACTTCCAACTTCTCCCACTTGAAATAACGCACAAGCAAAATATGTAATCTATGGAATCCATTCAATGAGGGTATTCTCCCCTGGTCACAAACGCTGTTCTTGTGTTGGAGGAAACCGGAGAAGGCGAGTTTATCAAGGCGTGACCTTAAGCACTCGATGAAAGCGTTCCTTGGAAGTGGAGATTATCGCGAATTCCGAGAAAATTTTCAGCAGAGCAAGAAGTGTCTCAAGAGTTCATCGTGCTCTTCGTAATTTGTATTGAGCGTCTCATTTATCGAAAAGAACATGTTAATTTCACTTTCATGCCAGTCGTGAAAACTGAAGGGTTGCGTTCCAGAAAGTGACGATTTTATTGGTAAAATTAGCCACGTCAATGAATAAAGCCATCAGCACCCTGTGTATTGAAAAACATCGTGTCTAATTACAGCGGCGGACATCGTAAGAAATTGTAGAGAAGATAAAAACATGGAAACATGTGCTAGTGAAGGCCGATAGCAATTAAAATTAATCTTTTAGAATTGCATGGTTACAATACAAGACACGTAAAAAAAAAATACACAAAAAATCGTAACTGAATTATGAAGTGAAACTGGTGAGCAAACATTACGCATTCTAGAAAAAGCTCGTCTTTCCAGACCTTTTCCTCTGAAAGTGTTACGCGATGCATGCTGCATTCACTTCGAGCGTGGAGGTCGGAGCCTTTGACCTCCTCATCCCTGGGCAGGAGATCATGGTGGTTTTCTATCGCCTTCCATTGTATGAATGATGGTATGGTGATCATGTGTTGTGAGTGATAACGGTGGAGTAAGGATGAGAGAGAACCTGATAGGATGGTGGGCCCCACGTCAGAACCAAATGGTGAACACATCCATGTCCCACGGTGGACTGCAACACTCAGAAATATGTATCGCGTGTAATTGAACACATCGAAGTCCCTCCGCCAGCCGGGCCAGTTTTCCAGAGAATAGTCGTAAATGTGAACTTGTGCAGTGCACGGTTCTCAAGGTACAGTTTGTGCTTTAAACAACTGTTTCGTTGCGCTGCCACGGCGGCTATGACGCCGTGGACTGCGAACAGTTCTCGTCGCGGGCCGGAGCGGGCGGAGACGCACCCATGCGGCGACCGGATGCAGGGGAAGGCGGAAGGCAGCAGGTTCCAGGGCGAAGGCTGCAGCCATGACGCCCCTCGCTGCGCGCTCGGCTACGCATCCCCTTCTCTCTCTTCCTTTCCGACTCTTGCCCCCCCCCTCTCTCTCTCTCTCTCTCTCCACCAGTGCTTTCGCTGCTTCCGATCACTGGTTTTCCTGGCGATTCTTCATTGAGGGGGGGGGGGATGTAGGCGGCGAAGAAACATTTTCAGCATCTGTTTTATGTTCAAGAAAATGCACTGAATTATTCATTAGTTTGTTGTAATTTCAGTCTCCTCCACAGCAATTTTTGAGTGGGCATTTCCACACCAACGATTCGTACAAATAATTTTCAAATTCTCCCTCCTGGTTTACATGGAAACATAATTATTTTTTTGTATTGTTAGAGTCGCAGGGTTATGCACCCACGCAACTATTAGGTGTTTTGAACAAGATTACTAACTATACAAGAGCATTATTATTTCTTCGATTCCGTTCATCGAGTAGCTTAGTACTCGTCCGGAAATGAGTTTATTGGACCATCCTCTGTCGTCGCCTCGTTATCTCAGCTATAACGAGATGACGCAATGAGTGGAATGCCGCCCTAATGCCACAGCTCGTCTACCTATAGCTTCCACATCTTTTCGTTTTTTCACTTCAGTAAACTTCTCGTCTAAAGAGGTGGGAGAGACAAGTCAGGAAAAGAAGCCGATCGGTTTCCTTTCCTGACTGGTCTCCCACCTCTTTCCTTAGCGACTCTTAGCTTATTTTACTCCATTTACGTTCTACCGGCTTCATCTCCTCCCATTCTTTCTTTGTCTGTAATTTTCTTCATGGACTTATTCTTCTTCCTCAGCATCTCAGTCGTTTAAGAAGGGAAAGAAACTAGGCCAATAATGATACCTTTTCTGCCTTGATATTTTTGAAGTTAAATGATGAAGAACCTTCCCACACGTCTCCAACCATTACACGATGTTAAACGTTTGTACACTCAATAGCGTAGCGCGCAGAGACCACTCGAATGCTCTGGGTGTTTTCTTCTCGTATAGAAAACACACACACACACAATCGCTGTGACGGTGACAGCTACAGGCTAGAAGGAGACGTTGAGTAACACAACTTGCTCGAAGGCCTTCATACACCAAAAAGAAACGCTTGAGTAGGATTTCAACGAGGCTTAGGGACCAAATTATCGCCCAAATTATATAATACATGAATAAGCGAGGGTATTCTTTGGTGCGTTCGAAATGCTGAGGCAGCGTTCCAAAAATAGTCGGTGTTTTGATGTCGATTGATGGATTCATTATTTCACGTTTCTACGCGTCAACAGCTATGGTCATTAGTCCCGTAAGTGTAGTGAATGTTTATCTCCCATCAGCGGGCATGGTTGTATGTGTGTTCGACCTTTCACCCTTTATCATCACCAAATCATTTCATCTTCCTAGTTACCATAACGTTAACGCCAATAGTGATCGTTAATGACCTAGTTGTTGATGCGTCCTTAAATAACAAAAGAAAAATGGTTTTATGTCAATTACTCTACCATTCGGCCTGCGCTCCGGTGCTGTGCGGCGGCGGGAAGGCGCTGGTTTGTAGTCACTGAGTCCCTAGATACAGATAGAGCGCGATCTGCCCTGTCGCCACCATTTAGTTTATAGTTTTCCAGTCCTATTTCATTGTGGACAACCATAATTAATACAGTCAAGATTCTGCCATGTCACATAATTTATTCAAGTATAGAAATTATAAAAAACGTTAGAAAATTACGTCGCCAACGCTTAGCATGCTCCCACCCGATTGCCGAGCGGAGACGTATGCAAACGTGAGGAGAAATGATGACAATTAAACGAATGATGGAAATTGTGCATATTAGTATATCAATATTGGTTCCGAGAAGAATAGTGGTTGTCAACACGCACAGTACAGCACCGTTTGACCGTCTTTGACAACGGACACAAAATGTGAGAATCGGCGGTGCAAGGGAATACTCTCTGCGTGTAGGG
The DNA here is from genome assembly GCA_011170035.1 of Teleogryllus occipitalis. Classification (NCBI taxonomy): domain Eukaryota; kingdom Metazoa; phylum Arthropoda; class Insecta; order Orthoptera; family Gryllidae; genus Teleogryllus; species Teleogryllus occipitalis. The sequence goes on from BLKR01001797.1 coordinate 235,050, forward strand.
ACTCCTCTGTCTGCTGACTGCCCAGCGCCCCTGCCGGTGCCCCCAACACAGCGTGCAAGCGCCCTTTGTCTCTGTTGCGGCGCTTTCCAGGTCATGGCAGCGAGCGTCCCGCCCCTCCCCCTCCCCCCCTCCCCGCCCCCGGCCCCTCCCCGCCCCCTGCCCCACGTCGCACCACGCCATGGCGCACCGCACCGCACCACGCCGCTTGCCGGAAGCGCGTCCGGCCACTTCCCGCCCCCGCCCGCTCGCGTCCACGCCCCTTCCAATACTCCGCCACGCCCCTATGCGTGGGGGCGCTTCACCCATGGCGCATGCGAGAAAGAATACATGAGAGGTCGAGAGCGCAAGGGGTAGAAGTGCATTTTTGGCAAATCTTGAGTGAGGACCACGAGTGTCAATTAAAAACTTGCGTAAGCTGATAGTTGCCGCGTTCTAGTTGTGGAAAGAAAATGCCTTCCATAGCGTTTGCTATGGTCACTCAACCTTGAACTCGATTTTTCTCAGTACCACATTTAGGGCACGTATATCGCTTGTGCTCGAAGCCCCTCGCATAATGCGACCTGGTCGCCGCCGAGGCGCAAGAACGATTTGTTAAAAATATTTTTCATTCTGGATTGGATTTCCCATTTATTCGTTATAATACAAACGTCACGCCGTTTTTTATTTAATTTGTAATGTTGCTGAGCATTTTCATAAGTGAAACATATTTCATGAAGTATTATTCTTGTTTATTTACAGAGAAATTTTTATTTATTACCTTCCTTTTACTACTCTACTGCGTTTATATTCAGATTTAAATATAGGGTGAATTGCCTTTTGATCAGCTGGGAGGCGGTTATAGCTTCGCGCGTGGAAGCTTCGATATCAAAAATTTCAGTTTTAACGAAGCTCCCAAATTGATAACTGCGTCCCAGCTGATTGCTGCCAATTCGCCTTACATTTTAGTCGGAGTAGAGAACGTATTCTTTGCAAGCAATTAATTTTAAATTAATATTGCATCACCTCATCGAACAGATGAACTTCTAACTTATTCCTGAACGATTTCTTACAAATAATGTATCAAAAATATGTTTAGTTATCAAATTGACACAACTGCGTCCAGTTCCATAATAAACATTGCATGCTACTGTAGTGCTCAAGACAAGCACAATATTTTTTAATCTGATATAAGTAACCCCGTGATTTAGCTACACGTTGAAACAGAGTTATGAAAAAAGTAGATTCATTTTATATACAAAGCGCGCCCAATACGGATCTGCTGAGGTGCACGCCATACAGAAAACTCCTTTGCATACTAGCCGTCCATTCCAAAACGGTCAGAGTGCCGTTTTCGGGGCGACCGGTTGGAGTGGTGGCGTCGGCATTATGTAATACACCATATTGGGGTGATGTTGCGGATTGTTTTCGCTGTCAGGTGTGAGTTGGAGTGAATCCAGGGGAGGCATTATAAGTGCCCTTGCAAGCCTGCAGCAAGACGCGCTTTATATCTTGTTCGCGACTTCTTGCTATGTATGAAACATCTATGGATACTGGGGCCCAAGATTGGACGGAGGCCAATTGCTATTTATAGTCGTCTTACTTAACTATAAGAAGACTATAAATAGAATATTCAATAATAAATGGGGGAAGGGTGCTCTCTAGTTATAAAAATTAAACGAAGAACAGAAAACGAGAATGCCAGTAACATTTATGTGATGATGTCCGCTATTGTTATGATCGAATTATTTTTGGAACTGAAATAGAGGAATGAATCACTTAAGTTTTTTGGCATTTCCACCAATGAGTTTTGTCACTTTGGTTTTTAAAATATAGTTTGGTGAAATATAAAATATTCAAAATCCTTCCTGACCTCTGGATATATAGAAAGCCAATAATGGACGCGAATCAATATGTTCAGGTAATTCAGAATCACCTGTCAGGTTTTCGCGAGAAAATTGGGATATATCTGTGAAAGGAATATTTCTGCTAAAAATGTATATTTTGTTAAAGTCGTATAGAAATGTTTTCCAAAGCTGTCTGGTTTGGTTTTCTTGTGTTTTTTCTTTTTGTCTTGATAATCTTGTGCTTTAGAAAATGCAGGGTTATTAGACTGACGCTTCCCTTCCTTGAATGGAAGTACATTAGCGTAAAAGATCTCCCTCCTGAGAAGCAACAAAGACATTACAGATGCAGACTCTTTCGAGTCCGTAAAAACTAACCACAAAGAAGAGAGATATCAAAATGTAGCTCAAAAGATGAGATGTCAAAATTTTCGATCTGTTTTTAAATCTGTTCCTAAAATACCGCCAATGTTCCGACCTGTTCCTAAAATTGTCGACTACGAAACTGGCTATTTGCATCCGAAATGGGCCTTCAGGACCTCCGTGAGCCGAGGAGGGCGGGACCCGTCCCGACAAAACGCATCAGGAACACAGCGGCGCACCCATGGGAAGAGGGTTCATTGAGCTTCATCCCCCTAGAAGCTTATGGTACATATTAAAAAATATAGCTTTCAATAATTTTCTATAGTAATGAAATTCATTCCGTTTTTAAAGTATTTTCTTCATAAAAATTAATTATTGGTCAACAAAATTAAAGAATTTCTTATTTATGATGTCTATAAAATGTATTTATGAGAAACCATAAAGTTGGCTGAGCATAAAATATGAGAAAACATAAAGTATCTGTAGCCCGCTCTCGCACCACATAAAAATACTGGGTGCGTCGCTGGTAGCAGAGGATGGTGCGACAAACCAGATGTATATCGGACAGACTAGTCGCAGAGAGTACAGTCGGACTAAGGAGTGACCCGATGAAGAACCACAAATTCCATCCAATCCAATCGATACAATCTATTGCTGGTACGCCGCCTTGTCCAAAGGGCAGTCTCCTCAGTGAGGCTGACAAGTCATACTCCCTGATAGGCGTCTGCCCGTCGCTTTAAATGAACTACGGGAAGAGTGGTCATTTTAGCTTCATAAAATCTTTAGCGACCCCATCCATTAGTTTTCAAAACCTCAGAAAGAGAATTAGATTTGTTTAGAAGATGTATTCTGGAATGCAGTTCCTCTCTCAGCCACACCATCTCGGAAAGTTCAGAATCGCGAGGACTGACGTCTATTCGGATTCGGATTCAGAACATTAACACCTACATGGTGGGCCGGTTGTCCAATCATAATTAATTAAACACTAGTGCACTTGTGCTTATTCAAAATCTTTGTCAAAAAGTAGAGAAAATTTCAAGGAAGTTCCTCCTCCCTTCCCTTCCATGGCTTGGACTTGTACTATAATGTCTTCTCGATGGGGAGCATTAGGACTTCTCCTTTACCAGAAAGAAATGAAGTACGCTTGATCAATATACCCTTCGAAGTTCGCTTCTCTGGCAGCGTTTTCCCTTCTCCTCGAGGAGGTTCTTATATGTGAAGGACCCGCTTATAAGAATCTGTTGTCAAAGTGATCGACTCTCTCCTCTGGTGATTTGCCGCTGAACAGAAACGACATATTCGGAAGAGATGTCGCCCTGCAGAATAGTGACCGAGGAGGCGTGGCGAGGAGAGGGGTTGAGGGGGCGTGGCGAGGAGAGGGGTTGAGGGGGCGGGGCGAGGAGAGGGGTTGAGGGGGCGTGGCGAGGAGAGGAGAGGTTGAGGGGGCGTGGCGAAGAGAGAGGTTGAGGGGCGTGGCGAGGAGAGAGGAGAGAGGTTGAGGGGGCGTGGCGAGAGAGGTTGAGGGGGCGTGGCGAGGAGAGGGGTTGAGGGGGCGTGGCGAAGAGGGTTGAGGGGGCGTGGCCAGGAGAGGGGTTGAGGGGGCGTGGCGAGGAGAGGGGTTGATCGGGCGGGATGGTTAAGTGCTTCGTGTGGAGAGAGGTTGAGAGGGTGACGCGTGGCGAGGGGGGAGGGTGAAAGGGGTGTGGAGAGAGAGATGGAAGGAGTGGGGAGTTGAAGGGGGCGTGGCCGGAGAGAGGTTGTGGGTGCGCGGCGCCGCGAGGCGAGCGGGCGGCCCGCGGCGGCCGGGCCCGCGCACGTGCCTCTGGGCTGCGCGCGACCTTACGTAACGATGCCGGGGCCCGGGCGTGTTTGGGGCCGGCAGACATTCCACGCCCCTTCCCCCTGCCCTCCCTTTCCCATCCCCCCTCGCCGCGCCACTCCTTCCGCGCCGCTACACCGCCGCACCGCCAACCGGCAACCGGTCGCCTCGCGGTTACGTGCTCTTTGCGGGATGGAAAACTATGCCGCGCTTCAGCCGAGAGGGTTCCTGCAATTTTTTCAATAGCGACGCCGCCAAGTACAGTCGCTGGCAGAAATAGTGCATCATTATCCTTTCGAAATACGCGAGATAAAGTAAATTATTAACTCAGTAAATATTCTGTTTTTTAAAATTAAGTTAAGGAATGAATCTGATCAATAGGGCCATGACTTCACCCAATAAATAGGAAATCTGTCCTTAGGTCTTCATAGTATACAAAAGATTTGATTCTCCACATAAAATAGTAAATATTATTTTCTAAGATTATGTATATTTGTCACAGTAATTAAATGTGTATATTCAAACTCGTCATGCTTGGCAAGAAACTCATAGCAACTATAATGTCTAACACTACCATTAATTGGACGTGATATTGAATACGAGTTTTAATTCAAAACTATTAGATTTGTGGCTAATTGAGTAACAATTGTTCTATACAGACAAGTTATAATCTTCAAAATATAATTTAGAATCCCTAAGACAATCTTTAGCAGCCAAATGAGTCTCCTCTCAGATTAAAACCATACTCCCGCAAAATAACTATTTTGAAATATGTCACTTTGTTCATCGACGATATTTGACTTAAATAAATTACGATTTTTATCATTTGCGTAGGTGGCTCAGGGCATGAATTGATGTTCCGGCAGTGCCTCTGACAATCCGTTTAGGATTCGAGTTCCGACGGTGACTAGATTTTCGACATTAGCTTGATAGCTAGATAGAGTTCAGCCGCTGTCAGGAGGAGAATTCTAGCACCCAGCTGCTCTGACCGATAGTTTCCCGTGGTTTCTTCGATCAACACCACCAGAAAAATGCCGGAGCAGTACCCTAACAAACGGGTCACGAACTGCGCGCGATCTTTCTTTCCTCTTGTCTGATTCTCTCTCTTACGTACCACACTTACACTCGCATGCACTACATTATCGCACGTTCGGATTCAGTTAGGAGCATAGAACTTGTCCCGGCTTGGGCGGTGCCCCGTTGGTCGGATTTATCTGTTTGGGGAACCAGTGTTGGTTGGCGCCGACACACCATCTAGCGGGGGAAGATCGCTGCCATTTCCTACAATAAAAACGTGCACTACGCTTACGGTACTAATAACCTTAGACACTGACGCGACCGGAAACATCAATCAATAAATCAAACAATCCACCAACATTTTTAATTTCACCTTATTTTTCGTAAATTATGCGATCTCAGATAATGAAGCTTCGAACCTCGGCATACAGTTAGTGAAGAAAGTGATCTTATCCCTAAGAATATATGATTAAAGCTTCGACAGAATATGAACGGATTGTTAGTAGAAATATCACATTATCTACTACTACGGAGTGTTAGTAGAAATATGTAGATAACAGAATTAAATGTAGACACCGAAAAGCTGGAGGCGAGAAGAGGTGAGAAAATTGCCTGTTGACCGAGCCATTGCCTTGGGCCTTCATTGAGAGATGTTCCTTTCCGTCGCTGTGCGAGTAGCCCTGGAGAGCGTTGCGGGCGGGTGGGTGCCTTGGACAAGGCGCTGTGGCGAGGGGCCAAGGAGAAGGAGGAGCGGCGCGGCGCTAGCGTTCCACGGCGACCACGCACGGCGGGCGCTCCTCCACCCCCCCCGCGGCGCGGCCAAGCGCGGCCCTCTTGCCCATGGTGGAAACCAGGGAGAGCCATTCAATTGCTCCTCGCAAAGAACGGCAATGTTCATGGTTTTGGATCTTCGAATTCTTGCTTTTATTCTGTGAAACATTATTTACCCAGGCTCACTCTCCTTAACATGTTTGGTGCTTCAATATTCATAACATACATAATAACGTATTATATAACAACTTTCACGATCTTGAATTTATTTTTATTTTCAGGCTCTGATTAATTGTGAAACCTAAACGGAAATGTAAGGCGTTTTGTTTTTGACACAGAACATTTTCCCCAGTTAGTGATCTCAAAGTTTATTATTATAAATATTATACATGAAATATTTGAATATTTAAAATTTTGAGTCTCCCCAGACTCAGGCAATTTCAGAATTCGATTAGTCTCTCATGTAGAGGAAACCAAGGAGGTTAGACGCGGACAACATAATTTTTAGTGCTTGTGCGAGTATATGTACGCATGTACTCGTATACAACGAGATTCTAAATTTCTTCATGCTCTGGCAGAAGCGCTGAATAAATCGCTCGGTAGTAAACCACTATGAATAGTGTAGAGAGCTGCGATCATGAACTGTAAGTACTAACTCACGAAATACGCGAATCCTCAAAATGGCGCACTCTGCCAGTAGAGAGTTCTCTGCTACCTATTGTCTCTGTTCTTCGCAATGGAATTATAAATTTAGTTTATACCAAGGATTCGTACTACTTACCAATCATGTATGTTGTGTAAATAATCTTGGCTGTCCGGATGATGCCGCGTCGAAGGCTGTGCTGCCGACGTTTCGACCATCTTGTCGTGGTCTTCCTCTGGGCTGGTCTGAGGAAGACCACGAAGATGGTCGAAACATAGGCAACACAGACTTCGACGCGGCGTCACCTCCCGGACAGCCAAAATCATTTACATGACTCTGGCCGCAGAAGCCTACGATTTCAATAATGTATGTTGCTGTGCTTTAATTTTTTTTGCTTCGAAAACAAAACTAGTGCTTAAAGTTGTATCCACAAATAATAAATATACTTAATAAACAAATATTAATCACATGTAACGCTTATACGAGTACATTAGTGTTTACAAAGCTTAAATGTGAATGAATATAGTACATTCAAATATGATTTACGTACGATCTGTATTTGACTTACCTGCATTGCCTAAAGTAATAGGTTGGTACAGCCGTCCACCATAATCATTGCGTGCACAGTAATTGCCGTGTTTAAACTTGCTTTAAAGAGAGTTACAATTTAACTATGCAATGTAATTTACTTACAGCTGGTCACGCACGACGACAATGTTTGCGAACAGCTCTGTTGAATCTATTTTTCATGGAAATATTCAAATGTTTCTTTCGAAAGGTTCCGCGATTGAACGGATTTTTCTTGCAATGATAAAAGGACTCAATTTAATGATATCCATTTATGAGCTCATCAGTGGCGTTTTGTGCTGGAACGTACAGGCTTTACTCCGCTTTTAGTAGTCAGTATTAAGCTCCTCTTTTCGTTGTAAGTATGCGCAAGTAGAAAAATGTCGGTGAAAAATTGAGAAACAATAAAGTTTGCCCAATGGACTGCAGTCTGTGAGCCTGCTGTCGGTTTGACATATAGTTCATTGGTATCATTATGATATATCTAGAATAGTACAAACCGCGTACAGAAAGTTCGAGTGTGCCCCAACAAACACAGCCACTCCTAACGGAAGGACACAGAAAAATCTTTTGTTCTGTTGGCGCGAATCGTGGCCCCACTGTGTGGCTTGGCGTGGCTGGGCGTGCGGTGGGTGGAGTGGTCGGCGTGGCGTGAACCTGCAAAGCGGTGCGCCAGGCACGCTCGGCGCGCCGTGAGATGGGGGTGGGGTGGGGTTGGGCGGGGCGGGGCGGGGCGGGGCGGGGCGGGTCGCTGGCGCACCTGTTGGCGCCGCCAACCGTAGGAATCGGGGAGGGGCTGCGGCGGCGGGGGCTGCCTGGCGGGTTGCTGGGTCGCACCTGAGCGGTCTGCATTTCTTATAAGCGGTTCCCTCACGTGACGGGCGCGTAGAAAGCAAGGCAACGCCGGCGATATACTACATTGACCCGCAAAACCTGTTCGCGACGTCATTGAAAGTTTTCTGTGGAGACAATGTTAAGGTATTCAGGCATTGGCTAATACCTTTCATTCCATCGACTGGTGCAGCTTACAATCCACCTGCCTCCGACACCGGAGACCGTGGTTTCGAATGTTTGTCAGAAGACAACTTTTAGATTCTGTGGTTTGGTTAGAAATAAGCACAGAAGCAGTTTTGTTTGAAATGGAGAATTCATGGAGCAACTTAACAGATCCTGAGGGATGCATTCGAGAACAGTAACACAATGAATATTAAATATGAAAATTCATTTCTCCCTATTGTAACCTTTCAAATAAGTGTGAGATAAAGGGCATGTTATCAAATTATTATAAAACTAGTATTATTTTTTTCCGTGTTCAGAAGGTTTATAAACGAGTCAGAGAGAGAATTTTAGAAGTTAGCATGTCCTTTGAGACACACACTGTCTTGTCGAAATAATGGGATTTTAAAGAGATCTGGTTATGAAAATGAGTCTTCAAGGAGTTTCATTTTTAAAATGACTGATAATAATTGTGAACACTTGTATCAGTTTTAATGATTAAAGTAAAATTATCTTAATGATAACTTACAACTAATGTAAATTTAAAGAATTTTAGTACAAAAATAGAACTGCCAACTCATAACATCGGAAGTGACTGATCTGTTTTACTCTGACACCATTCTTGCTCGATGATATTGTACGGGAATAATTTTATAATAATAGTAATGATAATAATAATATAATAATAGTAATATAATAATATAATACTACAATAATAATATAATATAATAGTAATAATAATAATAATAACAATAATAATAATAATAATAATAATAATAATAATAATAATAATAATAAATTTAAGCCGTGCAAAGCAAATATTTTAAGGACAAACAATATAAGTGAAGCGTTTGGGGAATAAAGTTGTAATGAGGGAATTAATATTATAAAGAAAATATGGTTTTCGATCCTGTTGCAGCCATTTTTTAAAATGTATGTGTTTATATGCAGTTGGGTAATTTCGTGCATCAAATATCAGCATACAAATATAGAGCACAGTTTTACACGAGCAAGTTTATCATTTTGCGGAGACGCGCTTTGTTACTGCCTAGAAGTTTGTCGACAAATTACGTCGTTCTCATAACAGCGAAAAGCTTGTTCTTTTGCTGAGCGTTCTGCGGTTGAGCATAAAAGATAAGCGTAAAAGGAGGGTAAACTGCTTTGTTCGGATGTTAACGAAATTTGCGAATAAGGGTGGACATTTATCGAATCGGAGTGCGACGTACTTCTCAACGTCTCCTGCAACCGAAATTCCGTAACTGAAGCGAACCATTCTGGGCAGGGAATGGCCTTCCTGGTCTTATCAGCTGCGCTTTGTATCTTGGAAATGTGCGCAGCGATCCTATGGTTACAGGATGCGATAAAATCCATAAATTCCCTGAATTAGTTATTGGTAACATTAAAAGGAACATTATCATATATTTTACCAATGACAAGATTGAACCTGTTTACTATTCACAAATCACATCAAATTTAATTTCATGATGAATACTCATTAGCGATAATACTAGGGACTAATTTAGATTTGGCTGTAAAAAAAAAAGTGCTCCCGTTATTTTTAAATTACTAATAAATCACCTGATTGAATATAAATTAAAAATACTTCAACGTTTTTGTCACATAAAAAAACTTTTCATGGATTCCTGTTGATACCTTTGTTTTCTAACTCATTCTCTCAGATATGGCCTTTTCGTTCTCGGTAGGAAATCTGGTGGACACACTAGTAAATAGTCTTCGCTTTGTATATGTCGATTAAAATGCGATCATTTCACTCCCATCCCGATTTTGTAATAAATCAATAATATTGTCTGCAGTGAAACATCGTTTTAATTATTGAAAGCGTTTCCACGAGCGGATGCTGAGAACCAGTGTTTCCCAGCGCAAAATGGGAGATCTAATTTTCCTGTGGTAACGCGTTCAAATAACTCTGAGCGGTGGAGTGTATCTGCAGTGACTAGTGAAAGGATTACGTAAATGCTTTGGACTGTCCTAGAAGCAAGTATTATGTAGGTTTCGAGGTGCGAATGTAAACTCCTTTGCTAATAGATAGGCTTCCTGTTATATTCTGTAGAGTGGTGGACAAAATATTAAAAAATTCATAAAATTAATGCTTGAATTTGAAGGTTTCTTCTAACGTAATTCGTATCTGACGTTGACATATTTGCCTACTATCACCACCTGTTTAACCTACGAAATGCGTTGCAATCTTCATTCCTGGGCTGTGCTCTTTGCAAATGCATCGTTACCTAGTTCCCCGAATGAGAACGCGGGCGAATTGTTAGGACCGGTACAGCGAGTGCTTCTGTTACCGAGGTAGTCGGGGTGTTTAATGTTTCTATAGACACACTATCCATGCCTGACATTATACAGGACATTCGGAAAAAAATGCATACTCTGAATACCAGCGATGATGGAAGAGTACAAGGAGTGATCGAGACAGATTAACATGGAGTAGAATTGTAAGAAAACTATAGCAGTATACTAATATAAAAGTCTGAACTGAATATCGCGTTCGCAAAACTTGTCATCCACCAAACAGTAGGAAAGCGAACTTCATATGTAGGGTATTTTTTGGCGAGTTAAAATTCCTACGCAACAAATCATTGAATGTTTCTATTATTTTTCCACCCCTGTATTTCTTTTCAAACAGTAATAGACGTTAGTTTTTTTTATTTTTTAGTAAATTTCTTTCGCTTTGAGTTTTATTGGTATGTTAACTTTTAGCTAGAGAGGTAAGAGTGTGCTTGAAGAAATGCCTTTGCGAACTACAGATAAGGCGTAGGAAGAACACAATGCTTTAACTGTGATAAGAAAGATAGCGAGGGAACTAAATGCATCAGTAAACTTTCTTTGATAGAACGCGAAAACAATATGTGGAGGTTGTGACGGGCTGAGCAAACTGGAGATATATTTACAATACTAGTAATTAGAACCTTCCCGAAAGTACCTCTAGCTAGTGATATTAGTTTTTTTGCAACATTGGAATTTCATTATATCTTAAAATGTTGACTTGAGATGCATCGTATGTGCTAATTTCTCACGAGAGACGGCCTATGTGTAATTAAAGAATATCCTCTTTTTCTTGAACGTGATAAAGAGTGCAATGGCCTGTGCCGATCATGCAGAAAAGTATTCCGAATTCGGAATCAATAAATCCACATATTATTTTCAGGATAATAAAAATAAAAATAAGTTATAAAAATCATAACAATAATATAATAATAATTCTATAATAATTCTATAATAATTCTATAATAATTCTATAATAATTCTATAATAATACTATAATAATAATAATAATAATAATAATAATAATAATAATAATAATAATAATAATAATGTTTACAAAAGTTATATAGGAAGATATTTATCTGTACAGTACTGGAAACATAAATTGATCGCGGCCGTCTGCGGCTAAGTTCAGCTTTTGCACGGCTTGGACAGCCCTTGTCATGACGAAACGTCGCAGGCGGAGCCTCACAAACCCTCGTAGCCAATCTCAACGCAGGGGGGAGTGCCCTAACAAAATTACGTCGTACAAAATGGCGGGCGCCGCCAGTTCAGATGTGGAAGTATTTGCAAATGAAATATACATGAAAGAAACACTTCAATGAACATGAAAGTAAATTCATTGAAATATATATGAACTCATAGCACTTAACCACTGTTAACACAATTCTTTTTGAAGAAATTACATTGATATCAGATAAAATAACACTAATTTTAGAACAATTACGTTCTTATAGATATTTAAATTCCAATATTCTTGTCCAAACGCAATTTATGAACTTTATCAAATGACCAGTTTACTACAGAATTTTGCGATAAGAAAAACGATTATAATTGCATATTTTCAATTGTTCATATGTATATTACATTTGCAAAAATGCAAAATACTGTCTTTCTCGAATCGTTAGGACTTCTAGGAACCATTTCAATAAAAGAAAGTAAAATTCAAAGACCAGCTGTATATTTATCATTAAAGTAACAATTAAACTAGATATTAAGCAATTAATTTGCATCTCATGTCAAAGTTGTTATTTTGCTATCATCAAATCAGGGACAATTTTGGGACACTCCCCGGCAGGAATAGCGCATATTTCGGAATTGTTTATAAAATTGTTAATTGTTTCAAAATTGTTAATTCGCAGTTTTTGGTTCTGGGACATCAGAAAACCCTTCCCACTTTAGAATTGCAAAAATTGGAAATTGTTTATAGTTTTACAAATTTTGCAATTCTGTTTTATTCTCTCATCTCATTTCCCTTTACACAAGATGCAAAATTCCGCAATCCAACCGGAGCTATCGCCTTTCGTTTTCGAGATATGCAATTGTTTATACGATCTTAGCGTCTGATGACAACCCTCACTTGTTTCCAACCCCCAATTCATTCGATCTTGGCTGTCAACTATAAAATTCAAATAGTTTTGCAGTGTCTTGCTTTCTGCTTATTAAATTGTATTAACGATTTGTGACTTACGACAAATCGGTGGAAATTGTTGCTCATAAGCTGTTTTTTAACTTTCGATTCTTCATGTATCGTTGACACACGTTTTATTATAAATAAATTCTCTGGCAAATTTCAAAACGCTGAGACGAACTGTTATCCTGCAAATTTGAAGATTTCTTTGTGGTTGAATGCATTCTATTCAGTGGTGCAAAGTGTATGCCAATATGTTTAACGTCTAGCGAGGAAATTCATTATCAACAAATTATTTTGCAAAATGCTTTTGGACAGAGCGGTGGCATGAGAGATCATTTTCGTATTTATTCCACGAGGAAAGTTTTAGGCAGCAGATACATTCCGTGTATTAATTTTAATTTTGTTGAAATTGAATCACATGTGAATTTTCAAATACAACCATACATTTTTTACCTGTAATGAATATATCAAT
>BLKR01001798.1:0-247922 GCA_011170035.1 Teleogryllus occipitalis
GGGGCCGGGGCCGGGGCCGGGGCCGGGGCGGGGGCGGGGGCCGGGGCCGGGGCCGGGGCCGGGGCCGGGGCCGGGGCCGGGGCCGGGGCCGGGGCCGGGGCCGGGGCCGGGGCCGGGGCCGGGGCCGGGGCCGGGGCCGGGGCCGGGGCCGGGGCCGGGGCCGGGGCCCGGGCCGGGGCCGGGGCCGGGGCCGGGGCCGGGGCCGGGGCCGGGGCCGGGGCCGGGGCCGGGGCCGGGGCCGGGGCCGGGGCCGGGGCCGGGGCCGGGGCCAGGGCCGGGGCCGGGGCCGGGGCCGGGGCCGGGGCCGGGGCCGGGGCCGGGGCCGGGGCCGGGGCCGGGGCCGGGGCCGGGGCCGGGGCCGGGGGCGGGGCGGGGGCCGGGGCCGGGGCCGGGGCCGGGGCCGGGGCCGGGGCCGGGGCCGGGGCCGGGGCCGGGGCCGGGGCCGGGGCCGGGGCCGGGGCCGGGGCCGGGGCCGGGGCCGGGGCCGGGGCCGGGGCCGGGGCCGGGGCCGGGGCCGGGGCCGGGGCCGGGGGCGGGGCGGGGGCCGGGGCCGGGGCCGGGGCCGGGGCCGGGGCCGGGGCCGGGGCCGGGGCCGGGGCCGGGGCCGGGGCCGGGGCCGGGGCCGGGGCCGGGGCCGGGGCCGGGGCCGGGGCCGGGGCCGGGGCCGGGGCCGGGGCATTTTCAACTATTCTTCTGGAAGGATAGTGATGATGGTGGTTATAATCAAAAGTATTTATCCGTGGGAATGCTATATCTGGATATTAATTGAACTAATCATTTTCCAAATCCACCAATTATAATAGGTATTACTATAAAGAAAATTATAATAATTGCATGTGCAGTAACAATAACATTGTAAGTTTGATCATCACCAATAAGATATCCTGGTTTAAAAATTCTGTTCGAATTACAGATCCAAAAATAAAATATAAAGTTCCAAAGTCTTTTTGATTAGTGGAAAATCATAATCGTTGCGATAATCTATCGATAGTAAATCTACTTATGAACATTTTTCCTTTATGCTCCTGCAGGTATTATATTCAATAATGATTTTAGACTGCAATTCTAAAGGTGTAATTGTACCTAAAATATCATTATTTCATTTTCAGTTTTGAAGCAGAGACAAAGACAGAGACAAAGGCAGAAACAAACAAAGACAAAGACAAAAACGGAGACAAAAGCTGAGACAAAGAGAGAGACAGTGAAGAACGCAGAGAAAAAGGCGGAGACTAAGACAGAGAGAAGACGGGGACAAAGACAGAAACAAACACAGGCAAAAAGACAAACACAGAGAGAAAGACGAAGACAAAAACGGCAACTAAAACCGAGCAAGGACGGAGACGACAAAGACTGAGACAAAGACGGAGACAAAAACGGAAACAAAGCGGAGACAAAGACCGAGACAAAGACATAGAAGAAGACAGAGACAAACACAGAGACAATGGTGAAGACAAAGACAGACAAATACAGAGACAAAGACAGAGACAAAGACAGAGACAAGGACAGAGACAAGGACAGAGACAAAGACAGAGACAAAGACAGAGACAAAGGAACAGACAAAGAGAGAGACAAAGACACAGACAAAGACAGAGACAAAGACACAGACAAAGACAGAGACAAAGACGGAGACAAAGACACAGACAAAGACACAGACAAAGACACAGACACAGACAAAGACAGAGACAAAAACTGAGACAAAGACAGACAAAGACAGAGACAAAGACTGAAACAAAGACAAAGACGGAATGACAGAAGCAAAGAAAGAGACAATATCGGAGACAAATACGAAGACAAAACGGAGACAAAGACGGAGACATAAACGGACACAAAGACAGACAATGACAGAGAAGAAGACAGAAACAAAGACAGAGACAAAGACAGAGACAATGACAGAGAGAAAGACAGAGACAAAGACAGAGACAAAGACACAGACAAAGACAGAGACGAAGACGGAGACAAAAACAGAGACAAAGACACAGACAAAGACGGAGACAAAGACAGAGACATAGACAGAAACTAAGACAGAGACAAAGGCAGAGACAAAGACAGAGACAAAAACTGAGACAAAGACAGAGACAAAGACACAGACAAAGACACAGACAAAGACAGACAAAGACAAAGACAGAGACAAGGACAGAGACAAAGACACAGACAAAGACGGAGACAAAGACGGAGACAAAGACGGAGACAAAGACGGAGACAAAGACAGAGACAAAAACACAGACAAATACACAGACAAAGACACAGACAAAGACACTGACAAAGACACAGACAAAGACAGAGACAAAGACACACACAAAGACACAGACAAAGACAGACAAAGACTCAGACAAAACAGAAACAAAGACTGAAACAAAGACAAAGACGGAAGGACAGCCAAAGACAGAGACATTAACGGAGACAAATGCGAAGACAAAACGGAGACAAAGACGGAGACATAAACGGACACAAAGACAGACAATGACAGAGAAGAAGACAGAAACAAAGACAGAGACAAAGACAGAGACAATGACAGAGAGAAAGACAGAGACAAAGACAGAGACAAAGACACAGACAAAGACAGAGACGAAGACGGAGACAAAAACAGAGACAAAGACACAGACAAAGACAGAGACAAAGACGGAGACAAAGACGGAGACAAAGACGGAGACAAAGACGGAGACAAAGACAGAGACATAAACAGAAACTAAGACAGAGACAAAGGCAGAGACAAAGACAGAGACAAAAACAGAGACAAAGACAGAGACAAAGACACAGACAAAGACACAGACAAAGACAGACAAAGACAAAGACAGAGACAAGGACAGAGACAAAGACACAGACAAAGACGGAGACAAAGACGGAGACAAAGACGGAGACAAAGACGGAGACAAAGACAGAGACAAAAACACAGACAAATACACAGACAAAGACACAGACAAAGACACTGACAAAGACACACACAAAGACAGAGACAAAGACACAGACAAAGACACAGACAAAGACAGACAAAGACTCAGACAAAACAGAAACAAAGACTGAAACAAAGACAAAGACGGAAGGACAGCCAAAGACAGAGACATTAACGGAGACAAATGCGAAGACAAAACGGAGACAAAGACGGAGACATAAACGGACACAAAGACAGACAATGACAGAGAAGAAGACAGAAACAAAGACAGAGACAAAGACAGAGACAAAGACAAAGACAGAGACAAAGACAGTGACAAAGACAGAGACAAAGACACAGACAAAGACAGAGACGAAGACAGAGACAAAGACAGAGACAAAGACGCAGACAAAGACGGAGATAAAGACGGAGACAAAGACGGAGACAAAGACCGAGACAAATACGGAGACAAAGACAGAGACAGAGACAGAAACAAAGACAGAGACAAAGACAGAGACAAAGACAGAGACAAAGACAGAGACAAAGACAGAGACAAAGACAGAGACAAAGACAGAGACAAAGACAGAGACAAAGACAGAGACAAAGACAGAGACAAAGACAGAGACAAAGACAGAGACAAAGACAGAGACAAAGACAGAGACAATGACAGAGACAAAGACAGAGACAAAGACAGAGACAAAGACAGAGACAAAGACAGAGACAAAGACAGAGACAAAGACAGAGACAAAGACAGAGACAAAGACAGAGACAAAGACAGAGACAAAGACAGAGACAAAGACAGAGACAAAGACAGATACAAAGACAGAGACAAAGACAGAGACAAAGACATAGACAAAGACAGAGACAAAGACAGAGACAAAGACAGAGACAAAGACAGAGACAAAGACAGAGACAGAGACAAAGACAGAGACAAAGACAGAGACAAAGACAGAGACAAAGACAGAGACAAAGACAGAGACAAAGACAGAAACAAAGACAGAGACAAAGACAGACAAAGACGGAGATAAAGACGAAGACAAAGACACAGACAAAGACTCAGACAAAGACAGAGACAAAGACTAAAACAAAGACAAAGACGGAATGACAGAAGCAAAGAAAGAGACAATATCGGAGACAAATACGAAGACAAAACGGAGACAAAGACGGAGACATAAACGGACACAAAGACAGACAATGACAGAGAAGAAGACAGAAACAAAGACGGAGACAAAGACAGAGACAAAGACATTGACAAAGACAGAGAAAGGCAGAGACAAATACGGAGACAAAGACAGAGACATAGACAGAAACTAAGACAGAGACAAAGGCAGAGACATAGACAGAGACAAAGACAGAGACAAAGACAGAGACAAAGACAGAGACAAAGACAGAGACAAAGACAGAGACAGAGACAAAGACAAAGACAGAGACAAAGACACAGACAAAGACACAGACAAAGACAGACAAAGACAAAGACAGAGACAAAGACAGAGAAAAAGACAGACACAAAGGCACAGACAAAAAAGAGAGACAAAGACACAGACAAAGACAGAGACAAAGAAAGAGACAAAGACAGAGACAAAGACAGAGACAAAGACAGAGACAAAGACACAGACAAAGACAGAGACAAAGACGGAGATAAAGACGGAGACAAAGACACAGACAAAGACAGAGACAAAGACTAAAACAAAGACAAAGACGGAATGACAGAAGCAAAGAAAGAGACAATATCGGAGAGAAATACGAAGACAAAACGGAGACAAAGACGGAGACATAAACGGACACAAAGACAATGACAGAGAAGAAGACAGAAACAAAGACGGAGACAAAGACAGAGACAAAGACAGAGACAAAGACAGAGACAAAGACACAGACAAAGACACAGACAAAGACAGAGACAAAGACAGAGACGAAGACAGAGACAAAGACAGAGACAAAGACACAGACAAAGACGGAGATAAAGACGGAGACAAAGACGGAGACAAAGACTGAGACAAATACGGAGACAAAGACAGAGACAGACAGAAACAAAGACAGAGACAAAGACAGAGACAAAGACAGAGACAAAGACAGAGACAAAGACAGAGACAAAGACAGAGACAAAGACAGAGACAAAGACAGAGACAAAGACAGAGACAAAGACAGAGACAAAGACAGAGACAAAGACAGAGACAAAGACAGAGACAAAGACAGAGACAAAGACAGAGACAAAGACAGAAACAAAGACAGAGACAAAGACAGAGACAAAGACAGAGACAAGACAGAGACAAAGACAGAGACAAAGACAGAGACAAAGATAGAGACAAAGACAGAGGCAAAGACAGAGACAAAGACAGAGACAAAGACACAAAGACATAGAAATGGAGACACAGGATGGACAGCAGCAGATGCAGAGTTACAGGCAGAATCAGAAACTCGCCAGAGATATAGAAGAAGACGCAGGCCAAGTCAGCGAAAATTGTTACTTGCAAGTTTCGAAAGATCTGAAATTATGTTTTCTTCTGAAGCTTCTTTATTGTTCTTGAGATATGTAAATATGTTTTTAATTTTCTCGTAATTAATGGAAGTGAATCGGTTTTTTGAGGGTTTTGATGCTGAAAGGTAAAGTTTAACTGATGAGAATCACAGTTATGTAGCTTTTCAAAGTACAGCAAGTATTTTACAATTTTCTGCATTATTAAATGCAACTGTCCCTTTATTCTTTAAAGCAAAGGCTTGAGGGGTGGGAATAGTATGATTTTGCTTAATCTTTTCGTAATTCCCTTTCTTTGTTCTTATTAAAATTCTGATTCTCTCTTTATCATAATCTCTTTTAACATTACGAATTAATTTGGATGTTTCGTTTTGGAACTTTAACTCACTATTCTATTTTCGTTTTTCTTGTCTGTAATCCACACTTGCCATGCTTGTCTTCTTTTAAGTGCTTTCTCATACTCCGACTTCTCTACTAGAATAAATGAAATAAATAATTGTCATAGGTTTAGTAATTTTAGGACTGTAATAGTGATTTTAAAATTATTCCATTTCTCCAAGAAATACAATATTTCCGGAAAGGAAAGTATTCAAATGTAACCTTATAATTCAAGAAAGGATTCTTCTGTTTTTGAATACAGTTTAACTAATTGATTTTTAAATCAGTTGATTTAAATCATTGCTGTCCTAATTATAAATCATAATGCTATCATTTCGTTTGATTGCTTTTAAAATGTCTGCAATATACTTCCCCGTAGCCCAATGCTTTCGTCACTGATAAGGTATTTTGACACAGAAACGATATTGACCATCAACAGCTCGTGGGGCAACGTGCAAACTGAAGCACGGAAATCACACAAAAACAAACAATCAAAGAAACAAACAAACAAACAATGAAAAAGAATAATACTTTTCTAAACACTCCATCATGTAGCAAAAAAATTGCACACATTTGAGTGCAAGTACACAAGTATTATATTAAACGTATGGTATATTATTGTTTATTCACATTTTGTTACAAGCATGGGAGCAGGATACCCAGTAAATCGTAAATCGTGGTTTTCATCTCTTCCTCGAGATCCTGAAAGCATGGCAGAAATGATTGCTTCTGAGCTTTAAAAAATATTACTTTCTTCCTCGGTCGTTATATGTATTATGATTTGCTTATATGTTGTTGTTATTATTATTATTATTATTATTATTATTATTATTATTATTATTATTATTATATTAGTATTATTATTCCTTTTCTGCTAATTGGAGTATAATTTACAGACTTTATTTCAATACATTCTTAAATACTGGGTAGCTCGCCTATCCCACCAGCAAGGTAAACCCCATGTACACATCGCATGGATCTCACATCACCCGAACTTGAACCCGGAGATCGTGAGACCGTCACAGATACGTGAAATGATTGTTCGGTCCATGATCCATTGAGCGGTTTAAAAATTGTAGAAGAGCGTCTTTGCTTGGGTGCCCTTTTATCTTTGGCCGGTCTAGCTACACGTTTTCTTTTCCGCATGGCTCTAAAGCTCGATTCGAGCTTTGACCTAGCTTCTATGTCCTTTCAGTACTGCCGTAATCTTTTGATATCAAGAAGGATAGGTCATTTACAAACGTGTGATCTGTCCGCCGACCAGCATTAATCAACGGAGTGGACACAGAGGGAAAGAAGGCTTGTGTGCGGTCCGCAGTCCATTGTTTGGGTCTGCAATTGCCCTAAGAAAACATCGGAAACAACTGATAAGATAATCCGGCGTTTACAATTCGTATCCAAGCATTGTCGCCGACTCACACAGCTACGTAACCGGTGTGAAAATTTGTCACCGTGGAAATTCGAATCTAGAACCGTTTGAGCTACGAAGCTTCAACTGTGAACTTGCAACCCACCCGGTAACGCAGTCATTGCAATTTCCGATTCTTTTGGTATGAATGTCAAGTGTTACTTGTAGATAATATTCGCAAAATCTAACATTCTGAATTGCACCAATACTTTTCTACGTAATTATCGAAACATTACAAACAATTCTTGAAATTAGATGCAAAATTCAACAGGAATAGTGCTTTTGTTTGTTTGTTTCTTTTACATTTTTTGGGGGAGCAGATGTTCTTGAAAAGTAAGATAACGCAATGACACGAGTGAGCGGCTGTAAAAGTCCTCGAGAAGACGCCGGGCTTTTACGTTCAACTTCCAAAACATTTCAAATGGAAACAACGGACTCTTGATTTTATTCTGAACAAGTTTCAAAACAGTACTACATTGTTTCGTAAGTTACTGTTTCAGTAGAAGCAGGTCAAAAGGCGTATTTTTCTGGCCCAGAATACAATCAGTTAGTCATGAATTAGATGTGTGGTACTTATGAAGGTCTACTGAAGATAAAAGTGTCATGGGAAAACGTTAGGACACAAGACAAGCGTGCCCTTATTTCCTATTTGGTCTAATGATCCAAAACACACTGATAATGCTGGAGGGTTAAAATTTTGTTATCTGATTTTGGACTCATTACACTTGGACTGACTGCACTGATTACACCCTCGTAAGTAAAACGTGCTGATTTGAACATCTCTATACTGTGATGTTCCTTGTGATGAAAACTGTGATGAAAACCCTTGTCAGGTTTTAACCAGAGCATTTAGTTAACATCGGGTTTGTGAGTTCGTCCCACTGCTATACTGTCGAATTTTAAACACATACACTTTACTATTGTTCATTAAATTTCTGCCGCGTGAACAGCTGCCCGGCCGTACACTCTATGGTAGACATTCTCATAATTATTTGATGTTTATTTTAACACTTCGATTACATATGTAGGTACTACGATTACTGGATTCTAAAAGGTAGTAATTGAAAACAGATGGAATAGAATGATAAATAAGTCTAGCGACCGGCTGCTCTGATCATGAGTTTTCTGTGATTCCTCCAATCAACACCACGCGAATGCTGGAGCAGTACCCTAACAAACGAGCCACGGTTTGCGCGCGATCTTTCCTTCCTCTTCCTTGTCCTATCCTTACACACTTACACTCACATGCACTACACTACCACACATTCCGGGAGACCGATCGGGAGATTAGAGCTTGTCCCGACTGGGGTGGTGCACCGCTGGTGCGAGATATCTGGTTGTGGGAAAGCCCGCTCGCCGAGGGTAGGTAGGCGCCGGATCTCGCCATCCAGCGGGGGAAGATCACCGCCACCAACCGATGAAAAAAAACAAGCATTACATTTTCGGGACTAGTGCCCTCAATAGTTGACGTGCTCGGAATCACTAACAACCAGCCATAAATAAAGTAATTAGTCCATCTCTTGAAAAAAATTGTCACGTCAACAATTAAAGTCTGCTACAACAGTGTAGATTCGATTCAATTTTATAAGTATGGAGTGAAAAAAAATAACTGAAGTTGCTGGCAATTTTATACCCCAAACCCAATCGCAAACATTAGTGCAGTCCATAAATCATTTTGCCTTGCAAAAGATGAGGTAAAAGATTTAATTTTTTTATTTTGTTAATGATAATAAAACCCTAAGTTTTCCTCCTCGAAATAGTTCGGGAAAAGTTTTGGTAGACAAAATACCAAAAACATTTCGGGGATTTTTTGGGGTTTGCATAATAACTTCTTAATGGTTGATCTTTGTGCAAACATAGTTACGTATAATTTTAATGGTCTACATATTTGCTTTATAATTATTATTTTTTCAAGGATATAGTAATAGAGCTAGGAGATTTTTAAATTTCACAAAATTTTCCTTTTGTTGTTCCTGAAGTTGCACAAAAGTTACTTTTGGTCTCTCTAATGTAGTATTTTTTTATTTCTTATGATCATTGTAAATTATCTAATTAAGTAATGTTGCTAATTAGCATGTTGTTCATACTTACTGAGCTTAAACTCGCGTTTGAAGCTTCCGGTAAGAGTGACAGTAGGTCTATACTTTCTGGCAACTAACACGATTTACTTCATGAAAAACATTTCAATTGAATGACGTCTGTTTCGTCTTCTCTTTATAATAATAATAATAATAATAATAATAATAATAATAATAATAATAATTATTATTATTATTATTATTATTATTATTATTATTATTACACAATCACAAGAAGGACTCCCCTATCCACAAGTAATTTTGAGTACAAGATTATGAAGTGTTCAGGAAGGCAGTAAAACTTAATTCTTCTTTCTCTTCCCTTCTGACAGGGGTTAGCGGATATGTTTAATTTGGATCAAAGCTCCTCATCTTATTGACTCTTGGATTCGCTACTTCGTACTTTGAAACTCCATTACTTGAACCGTCTTACGTTCTGTTAAATAAAGGATCAAATCTAAATAATGAAGCATTCTGGTAGTTCATTTTTGAGAACGCGGATCATAATATAGATCAACTTTAGATGGTCTAATACTTTCGATGACATAGGAGGAATAATGACAATAATTCCCTAGTCTGCAATCGAGCTTCTTCTACAACCAAATACTCTTCTGGGATCCGTATTATTTGCTGATCAAATTCATATTAACAGTTTTCAGTTGCATTGATTACACAGGCTAACGACCAAAAAAATTCGACCAACAAACAACGACCAAGAATCAAATCACAGGCCAACGACCAAAAAACGTTTTGTGCGTGTTTACCTATTTTTTATTTAAGAGTGCTGATTCCAAAAATAACATTAAAAATGCCGTTTCACCCACCATTTGTTCAAATTTTAACATTTTCTCTGTACTGATAGACAAATGCAGTGTGAGTCTTTAGAAACATATGAAATGCAGGAAGTTAGAATGAGAAAGTATTAAGACGATAAAGAGTGATCATATACATGATTGCTACTTTTGTTGCATTGATGTTATTGGTTACAACACAAAACAAAAAAGTAATTCAGTATCCTAACTTACCAACTCCAATTCGGCCAATAGTCCATAGCCCCCGGATTTGCCTGCTTCTGAACCGCAAGTGACTATTGCAACAATTGATCTGGATAATATGTCAAGTGATCAATCTCCCTGAAATAAATATGAACCATCTGACGATGAGTTTTAGTGTCCCATAGACAGTGTGGAACGTCAGTTGTTGACTCAAACTGAGCTAAATGATCTAGTTAACGGTTGGGAAAGTTTTTCGGTTTCTTAAGAAAGGAGGAAGCTGAACTGCTTGGCTCCAGACTAAAAAAAAAAAAATTGTTAGCAACTGGAACTTCAGTTCACGTTTAGAGAATCGAGCAATAACTTGCTAATAGAGAGAATAGAGCAATAACTTGCTAATTTTTCGAACAAGAACAGGATTTAGTATATTGCTCGAATATTGTCGGTCTAGTGAATGAATTCGAAATTGAATACAAAAAAGAAGAATAGACGCTATTTATTGATTCCTCCAAAACTAGTTTAAAAGCAGTTCTATTAAACAATAGTAACACCTATGAATCGTTATCTGTTGCTCATTATGAACACATTACGAAAAGTTACGAAAACTTCAGTCTAGTTTTAGAGTAAATAAACTGCTCCACTCATGGATGGATGATATGTGGTGACTTACAAATAACATTCATGCTTCTTGGCCAGTAAAGTGGTAGTTACTAAATTCCCATGTTATTTATGTGAATGGGATGGTAGGGCACGAGATCAGCATTGGCCTAGAAAGAACGGGTCTGTAAGAAAATCTTTAAAGAAAGGAGAAAACATTCTATGAAAGCATCTGGTAGATCAACACAAGATTCTACTGCCTCCGTTGCACATAAAATTAGGCGTCATGAAACAATTTGTGAAGGCCTTACCTAAAGATGGGCCGTTTCAAATGCCTTTGTGAAACGTTTCCGCAATGGTCTGAGGCAAAATTAAAAGAGGGTATCTTAGTTGGGTTTGATATAGAAAAATGATGTTTGTTCCCGAATGTGAACTACATACGACAGTAAATGAAAAATAAGCGTGGATTGCATTTAAACACGTAAATAAGTTCCTAGACAACAAAAAAGATTCAGACTATTAAGCAGTTGTTGCCAATAAATGCTTAATTAATTTAAATGCTTTAAAAAAATTGGTGTGTTATGAGCGTCAAGGTTCACTTAATAAACAGTCATAATTCCATCCGGACAATTTAGGTGATTTAAGTAAAGTGCAAGGTCAGTGTTTTCATCAAGATCTAAAAGTGAAGGGAAAATGTTTTCAGGGCCGCTGGAACACCAATATGATGGGAGATTGCAGTTGACAGACAGTAGAGAGACAGCCAACGCGACGTAGGAGAATCAGGTAAATCAGGAGCTTTAAAAAAGAGACAAAGAACCTATATGTCAATGGACACGTAAAGCCTTTGTAGAATGTAATATTAAGAATGTAAAGCCATCTTGTATGTTTAAATATAGTTCTGTTGGTATTTTAAAAGTCGTTAACTTTTAATTTGTATTACGTATGTGGCATATATCTTACTAGATCAAATTGTGACTAAACTGTGGGTGATGAAAACGATCAGAGTTCAGATGCAGTATCAGTACAAAACAAACTATAAAAAACAGCTATAAGGATTTAAAAAGATTTTTGCAACTTTTTTTGTTGACCTGCGTTATTGATGATTGGATCAAGGAAAACTTCATAACCTTGTGCGCACAATTTTTTTTCTGGATATGACAGTCCTTATTTTGATTCCAAAAATTCAATCGTAATCTCTTTCCCAGACAGGAAACAATGGGTTTTGAAACTGAAGTGTCTATTATGTGATCGAAGAGCTGTTGGTATTCCTCGCCGAGACTACTCTCGTTCCTTTAGAGTAGGTGTAGAAATCAATTTCGGATTAATATACTTCGCATGACAAGGTTTAGGTATGACAGTCCCATCCTCTAACAAGAACAATTTTTGAATTGACGCGACTTCTTTCTTCATGATCACAACCACATCACCGTCGGTCACACTCCCCTCACATTTCAAACACACTCCCGTCGCACATCGTTGGTTGGTTAGTGATTCCGGGCATGCCAACAGCTTAGGTCATTAGCTCCGTAAGTGTGGTGTATGTTTTTCATACGGAGATGGCGGTGATCTTCCCCCGCTAGATGGCGAGATCCGGCGCCGACCTCTGTCGACTAGCGGGGTTTCCACCTAATCAGGACTTTCCCACCATCGGGCCACCGTTCCAGCCGGAACATGCTCCCGACCGGTCTCCAGGAATATGTGGTAATGTAGTGGATGTTATTGAAAAGGGAGAGGATAGGACAAGGAAGAGGAAGGAAAGATCGCGCGCGGTCCGTTTGTGAGGGTACTGCTCCGGCATTCGCCTGATGTTGATAGGAGAAACCATGGAAAACTACAGATCAGAGCAGCCGGTCGCTAGAATTCTCCTCCAGACAGCGAGTGAATTCAACCTAGCTGAAAAGCTGGTGTCGAAAATCCTACCGCCGCACAGTGGGCCAGAATCCCAAAAAGGTGGCCAAAATATAAAAAGCTGTCAAATTCGTACCAAAGTTAGTATATAAAACTTATCGAAGATGCTGATTAGGAATATGATATCAAAAATTGAAACAAAATGGCGGATTCAAAATGGCGGACCAAAAATTGGTAAAATTAATTTTATTCATATGAAAATTATATTCTGGGAATTTTCGAAGTTACCGATGAAGAATATGACTTTAAATTTTAAAAAATACAAAATGGTGAATCCAAGATGGCGGACAAAAATTGATAAAAATAATTTCATTCATGTACAATTTTTATTTTGGTAATTATAGATGTTGGTGATAAAGATTATGAGTATCAAAATTTAAAAATATAAAATTGTGTCCAAAATGGCGGATAAACAGTCTGTAATGGTGGTAAACGGATCTTTTTATTTATACAAAAATATTGTAATATAAGAGTTGAAAAAAATATCTTAAAAAATGAAAATATTCGATGAAGAACCGAATAAAGGATATAGGATGATGTAAAACGTTACAATTACTTACAAACATTACAATTACAAACAGTACTTATAATTATCAGTTGTCGTTTGCTTCTTCTTCTTCTGTTTCACCTTCATCAGATTCTATTCTTTCTTCTTCTGTTACTGCATCTTCATCGGATTCTTCTATTTCTTCTTCCGCTACTGAAGCTTCGTCATCATCGAAAACTTCCTCTTCATCATCTGTATCAGAATCTCCATAATCTTCTGCCACAGGAATTATGAGGGCAACAGCTTCAGGGGACAAACTTTTTAGTTTCTTTGGAGATGGTTTCCGTAGAAACGAAATGTAGGGGTCCGTGGTTGCCAACAATCTCCTAAAAACGTCTTCCATAGTCTTAACTCTCGAAAACTTCCGGGAAAAACTTTGGCGGTATTGTTTTATTAATTTATTAGTTGATTCTTGAGCATCCTCCGATAGTTGACCGATTGGTAAAATGGCCGAAGAAATAATGTCTGGTCCGTGGATCAAGAGCCTATGGACTGCTGTTGTCATGTTGTACCAGGAATATTCGTTGACGTAGTGTCTGGCAGTTGCTATGGCATAAGCTCGGAACTTTTCAACATCGATTTGACGTTCGCTGGAAATCGCTTGCAAAATAATGTGGAAACGATGGATTAATTCTTCGGAAACTCCAGTTATCAAAGCTGATGTTGCTGTGTTTTCGAAGAAACGTCGAGCGGTGTTGCCGTCGTTCGAGCTACCGAATCCTTGTTTTGGCATGTCGATTATAATGCCTAATTTCTCTTTGAATGCTTTTTGAATGTTGGCTTTAAGTATTGCTTTTTCTTTTTTGTCTTCTTCTTTACGTGCTTGCCACTTTTTTGTTTTCATTTGATATGCCAAATGAATACAACATTCAAACCATCGAATCCAGGCGTGAAGAATTGACAGTCCGTACTGCAAATAATCGGCGGTTACCTGTTTTTTTAAAACTTCGTCAATGTTGTTAAATTGGGTGGACGTCGCTTGACAGAGATAGCACCGTTGAGCAGATTTTGTGTTGGTGATTGCATTACACACTTTGCAATCTACCATGGTCATACTTAAATTATATTGAATGGAAATGTTTTCTCCATGAATGACTGTTTTAAATGCCTGGAGTTGTTCGATCTGTTTGTCGTAATATGCTTTCTCATCTAAAGAAGTTTGGACGGTTTCCTTTGTAAATTGCAATTTAAGTGGTCTACAAATGCTGGTATGATTCTTTTGACAATTTCAAGTCAAACATAAGTGCAAGAGCTTCATTTGCATCATACGAAGCTGGCGACGATGATGACAATCGCAATCCTTCCTTGTATTTTCTCGCTTTGGATGGACTTGAAGTTGTAACGTCTTCCACGATCTTCGCAGCGTCTGAGTGCCCTGAACTTCGAAGACTCATTTGCGTAGCGAATGATAATTCAGCAGGACTGAACTTCGTGCGAATCTTTTCAGTTCTTCTTCTTTTGGACCTATCAGATAAAGTTATAAAATGTCCGGCAGGTCGACCTGTTGATTTATTTACAGCAGTAAGTTTCGCATCGATCGGAAAATATACTATTGTATTTAACCAGGATTCGTTTTTCTTGAAAAAATAATCTTGGCGCTTAGCTGCTTCTTTATATTTGCTTTTTAACTTTGTCAACAGAATCGAAATGGTAGGCCTCATATCATCGGGAATCGTGACTGCATGTCCACTCTTTTCTGACAACGACTTTTCCAAATTTTCTATGACCACTTGCAAATCGTTTGAAAAATAATTTTTTGCTATTAGAAATATGTCTTTTCTCGAAAATCCGTTTCCGAAATTTCCTGGATCAGATGAACCTGAAATTACAACAAATTCTACATTTACTTATTTATTTAGTACTTATTCATTTATTATTTATTTAAGTTACGAAATTTATTTATATATGAAATTTCTAATTGTAATTATTAATTAATGTATTATTTATTTAATTATTATTAATTAATTTATTTATTCGTTTAATATTTATTTGTTGAAAGCGTTAAAAATATCTCTAGAAAGTATGCACAATATTTATTTTAAAAAAATGTACTTTTTTATAATTTTATTACTAAAACAAATGTTACGTAATAATAATAATAATAATAATAATAATAATAATAATAATAATAATAATGATAATAATAATAATAATAATAATAATAATAATAATAATAATAATAATAATAATAATAATAATTTCATTTAAAAATATCGAAAATAAGTTTAAAATATGAAACCGGAATCCAGTCATTTCTTGAAGAACGGAATACCAGTCGCGGTGCGTCTACCTCTGTCCTTTTCTAAGTTATTCATCCCACTGTGACAGAGAAAGTGATCTTTCCGTCCTTTTCTACGTATTAGATTCTTAACAATGCTTCTACGCATCGATTATAATTAAACATTTTTAAATGTAGTTCAAAATAAATTCATTTTATTGTTATTTATCAAGATGTCTTAATAACAAAATTATGCAGCTACTGTTAAAACGTGGCTCGAAGCCGGAGTTGTTACTAGTAGCTGGATTTGAAAGTCAATTTACAATGAAAAATATTGCTTGCGGACAGAATTTGAAAGAAAGCGGAATGTCGTGGAATTCGTAACTTATCCATGGTTTTATAAGCACATTTTACAAAATATTCATGCATTTTCCGATATTTTGTTAATTAAAAAAACATGTTAAATTAATGATTTAATAACGATGCATATGCTTTTTAAATAGTACATACCTCCTGCAACACCTTCCATATTAACAATATTTACTTCACTTGTACTGAACAAAAATATTTAGCTTCAACGTCAAGCCTGTTCTATAGCCTGACCTGCAGCACGCACCGCTAACAAAGAACTGCCACGTTCGACCTGAAATATAACGGCCGAAACGAATAGCTGATCATCCGAACACCCGGCATTCAATAGTCCCAACATTACTGTAGCCAACCTGATAGTCAAAAATACCCATTTAAAAACTTTTTTTCCCTTTTTGGCCACGTTTTTAAGATTCTGACCCACTGTGCGCCGTCATGACTCGAACCTAGGACCTCCCGGTCAAAGGCGCCGCAGTGACATCAGTTGATGCACTATGCTACCGTGACTTCTTCGCTGTCCGGGTGACGCCGCGTAGTGGGCTGAGAGGCCGACGTTTCGCCTGACATGTCGCAGGCTTCATCAGGGCATTGATGCGACATGTCAGGCGAAACGTCGGCCTCTCAGCCCACTACGCGGCGTCACCCGGACAGCGAAGAAGTCATCGACTCGAGCCGCGGAAGCCTACGCGTACACTATGCTACCGTGTCCCGGTCCGACGTACATACATAAACGTTATTTATTGGTAACGTTATTGTGAACCTCGCGTTCAAAATGGATAGAGGGAGAAAATGACCGCTATATCAGCGATGTAAAAGCGGCATTAGGAGCGATATAGGGGAAATGACGTGGCCGAGATTTAAGATTTCAAAATTTGTTGTAAATGATAGTAACCATAATGTCCTTTCATAAAAAAGAATATATTTCGATACTTATGAAACGCGTAATAGTAGTATAATTACCACTAAATAAGTTTTTCTTTGTTAGAGCAGAGACAGCCATGTTGGACGTTACCATTCCTTAAGAAATAAAATTATTAGTGTTCCTTTAATTCACGACATTTTATGAGTCGGTATAAAGTCTATTCCGGGTTGCAACCAGCTTCCTAAGGGGCAGAGATGCCTCTACAATACTTTGCGCAAAATGTGAGATTTTCCCAATAGAGCAATGTTTGCACTTCCCAGTCTTTTGAATGACCTGTAGGTTTAGTCAAGTTCAATTTTGCGGAAGAAATCCCAGAACTCCAAAAACTTATCGGAACGACCTGCGCCCCACATTCGGCTAAAATTGATTTCCCAACTTCTGTATTTAAGAGTCTCCTCCAAACTCTTTCTTCTGCCTCCTTGGTTAGTTCGATAGCACGGCACACGTTTCGATAGCACGGCATAACCACCTTTATAAGTAGACACCTTGTTTTAAAAAACCCCGGATAACAATATCTGGTTTGTTTGCCGCTATCGTACGATCAGTTGGAATTTGTTGGTCGTACAGTATTGGACACAGTCCAACAGACGTCAGCGGTTTTGGTGAGTGTTCGTACCGCTTGGAGCATGTGTTTCTAACAACAACAACAACAGCAACAACAACAACAATAACATAATAATATATTCATTTATTTATTTCTATTTATTTAGTTCCATGTGGTTTGGGGTCCCAATAACTACACAGGACTTGTTATTGGGTTCCCGTTACAAAAATATTACATAAAACATGAATTTTTACAATTAAATAATGATAATAATAATAATAATAATAATAATAATAATAATAATAATAATAATAATAATAAAAATAATTCTCGTTGATATTGCAGTCCCTTCCTATAGGAACATGCAAAAAGCATTCGCGGAAAAAGTAAGAAAGTACAGCAATTTGGCATATCAAATCAAAGATCAATGGAAACAGGACCGAGTATCCATTCTCCCAATAATTATATCCAGTAATGGTCTCATAGAAAAACACGTCAAAGAAAACGTTAAAAATCGTAATATCCGTCCAAATCTTTTAAAATTAATGCAGAAGTCTGTCATCTTAAATACTTGCCACATTGTCCGGAACGTTCTAATAATAATAATAATAATAATAATAATAATAATAATAATAATAATAATAATAATAATAATAATAATAATAATAATAATAATAATAATGATAACGATTAGAAGAAAATAACGAACGTCATTTTATTCGATTGAAATTTTTTTCATGTAAGCAAATCGTGTTAGTTGCCAGAACATATAGGCCCACTGTCACTCTTACCAGAACTTTCAAACGAGAGTTTAAGCTCAGTAAGTATTAACATTAGTACTTAATTGCGTTTTATTTAAAAAATACTACATTAGATTGACCAATAGTAATTTTGGGCAACTTCAGAATAAAAAGGAAAATTTAGTGAAATTTTAAAATCTCCTAGCTCTGTTACTATTTCCTTGAAAAAAAAAATTATAAAGCAGATTTGTAGAGAATTTTACCAACTTCAAAATTGTATATTTGCACTAGTATCAACCATCAAGAATTTATTCCGCAAAACCCAAAAAATGCCCAAATTGTTTGTTTTGTTTTTTGGCTATCAAAACTTTTCCCGAAGTATTTCCAGTTGAAAACTTAGGGTTTTCTTACTAATAATAGAAACAAAATAAAAATAAAATTACATACCGTATGTCCTTATCCGTGAGCTTCGTCAGAAATGTTTCCCAGTAGATACGCGCACTAACGGCTAGATTATTGCTGATTGTAATAATAATTTTAGTATCAATGTCTACGAGAGTTTTGAATTTTAATAAATGCGATAGATTGAAATTATATCACAGATTTTTATGGCTAATCTTAAATATCTACTCATACATCGACATTCCTAAGTAACACTATAGTATTTATTTACTTATTTTACGTCAAAAACAGTTAAAAAGTGTGTCACGTGCCCACTGTCACTCTTACCAGTCACTGTCACTCTTCTCCCCATAGGGAGAAGTGAATTCTGTACACGTTTTCAAAATTCTGTGATCCCTACCCTAGCGATATACTACTTGAATTTTGAATACAGAAAGAAATGAACAATTTTAGCAAGTATTGTTAACAAAATAATCGCTCCGATGTAATAAAATTTATTTTAGCTACAAATTTGAGCTCTTATCCTCATCATGTCCGTCGACAAGGAATAATACTTCTTGCCGCGACAACATGGAGAACGATAATTTGAATAACTATATTTCCCACTGAATTCTAGAAGACGTGCACAGATAATGAAGTTACATTTATGTCCAGAAACAAAACAAGGGGCCATCTCAGCATTTTCTCAAACGATCACGGAAACTGGACAAAAACCTGATCGAGATGGGGGTCGTTGACCCAGAAGCTGTGGTACAATGTTGTTTAGAATTATACAGTCCAAATGGTATATAATACATTAAATATCACAGTTAAAATTAATGTTACTTTCCTTTTGATTCTCTAATTGTATAGAAACAGTTATGCGTGAATATCAGCGTGAATTTGATAACTCCATATCTCCGAAAATTGAGTTGAAATTAAAGCATAGCTTGCAGTTGCAATAAAAGTACTTCTTGGAAACGTAAATTTTTGGAGAGTCAACTTCTCTGTTCCCTTATTGATGAGGTTCTCAAACTTTACGTACGTTTAATGTACCCCTTGTATGATTTTTCTCTAAATGACTGGTTTTAAATTTTAAGTTATTAAGGCATTAATTATTATTACATTTACATAGAGAACGATTACAAGATCTTGGAAGAATTTCGGTTTTATAACTCATCACAGAAATATTGTATCTGAGCGTTGATAGTAGTTGAATAGCACAGCATTCCAGAGTTTTTAATTTTGCCAGCCGAGCTTGTTGGTAACTTTATGAATTAGTCAACAAAAAGGGGAAAAAATATTAACATGAAATTTTTAAAGTACCATTTTCAGAAAATCCGCGAAAACGTGTGATACAAAATATTGCTACAATACTTATGTTCTAGTCTTGTGCATTAAAATTATTATTATTATTATTATTATTATTATTATTATTATTATTATTATTATTATTATTATTATTATTATTATGATATTTTTAAGTCTCTCGCCTAGCGAGGTGCCATACAGCCGACACCGGGACCTGTAGAGAACCAAGGTGCCTGCTTCACTTGCAAACTCGGGCGGTCAGGATTCGACGGTGAAGTCAGGTGATGTTATATCAATAAAAACTTCCTCACGCTGCGTGCAGTACTCAGGAGAACAGCCTTTTGCATTGTTTGAATGTGCCAGTTTTTAAGGCCAGGCCTTGGAGACGATAAAGTTAGTTCTTCAGAGACCAGTCCATTTGCAGAGATAACTACAGGAACCACTTCAACAGATACTAACCACCACATGTCGCTCAGTTCAATAGCCAAGGCCTGACATTTTCGCTTCTTCTCGGCAACGGAAGCGGCTATATTTCGGTCTAGAGGGATACCTATGTCAACTATAATCCCTTTTCATGAAAACTTATCGACCCATATTATGCCAGGTCTGTTGGCTTCGATCCTGCGATCAGTGGTGACTGCAACATTCCACAAGAGCTTCCACCGTTTCGTCTTCAGAACTGAATCCGGCTTGAACTTGTAGTATGGGACCTCTTTCTCTACCATCTCTGACTTTGCAGCCAGGGCCTGATGGACAACCGCAGCAACGTCATTGTGCCGACTCAGATATTCTGTTTGTGCCAATGCAGAACACGCGCTCATTATGTGTTGGAGGGTTTCGCCGGGTTGATTGCAAATTCGGCAGCGGTCCTCTATACTCATACCCCGATCACATACCTTTGGTAATGGCGAGTGGAGGTTACTTCCTCCTGAATAGAAATGACGAAGCCTTCTGTCTCGGCAAAGAGGCCAGATTTTGTTAGCCAGGAGACTGACGATACAATGTTCACAGAGTTCCCTTTGAGTTCAGCAGGAAACCTGCCATGTAAACGCTTCTGGGCTCTTTCACTCAGCCTATCTTCTTTGGTCATACACAGACTCTCAGAGTTCGCTTCACTGAGGTTCAATGGAGTAAAATTCTTATCCGTGGCACAAATTGCTTCATGCACAACCGTCGTTTTCTGAAGGAAGTATTTGCGAAGATTGTTGATTTGCTTAGCGCAAAGGGACTCAAAATCCAAAAGACCTCTACCTCCTTCTTTCCGAAGTATGTACAGTCTTGCCACTGAACTGTTGGGATGGTGCATGCGGTATTTGGTAAGAGCGGTCCTAACTTTTCGATTAAGGTTCTGCAGTGCAGTTCACGCTTCAACGTGAACATCAATCGGTCTCCCAATTCTTAGGCCTTTTGGCCCAGAAACGTCGGTAGGACGCAACAAGACGCCATCAGCTCTCAGGTTGGTCGAGTCACTCGGAGATCGGTACGAATCCTTCGAGAGCCTTTGGGAGTAGGCGTGCCACAGGTTGGGATTCGTTGCTTTCATCGCGTTCTTGCTACGCGAGCAGAACGATGTGCAAGCAATGCTAGTGTTACCATTAAGCAAAATAAACTGTTGCTTACTTTTTCTATTTTCATGGGCCTCAAATTCTTTACCATAATCTCCTGAATGAGCTCTACGAGCACATAATATTACACAATATTATTAATCGCTTTTTTGATATGACGAAGCTCGGGCCATCACGCCCGCTCTTCCGCCTAACCACATATTCTCAGAACGTTAAGAAATATAACGTGGTCACATGGATTTGTTCGTTTTTGTTTTAATTTATATTTAATATAATTTATATCGTGCGTTGAACTAATTTCATAAATTTTTACAATTCAATATTTTTACATTCACTGAGAGAACCCAACCTTCAGTTCACGTAGGGCCTCCAAAAGCGCCCCAGCTCCGCCCGTGGGTGCAAGGGGCGAGGCCAGGCGCGGG
This sequence comes from Teleogryllus occipitalis, assembly GCA_011170035.1. Lineage (NCBI taxonomy): Eukaryota > Metazoa > Arthropoda > Insecta > Orthoptera > Gryllidae > Teleogryllus > Teleogryllus occipitalis. The sequence continues at coordinate 21,723 of BLKR01001798.1, forward strand.
GCGGTTGCGTCCGGGGTCGAGGGTCGCCGCTGGCTGCGATAGGGGGCGTGACGCAGCGGCGGCTGCGGCGACCCGGCGCCGGCCGCGGAGCGCCGGCGGGCGACGGGCGTCGGCCGTCAGTCGCGCGTCTGCGGTCGCCCCGTGTCCACGCTCGTCCCTCCGCCGGCACCCTGTCTCCGGCCATGGCGGCCCCCGGCCACCCCGCGGCCCAGCCGCCCGCGCCCCGCCCGCCGCGCCCGCCGCGCCCGCCCCGCCTGCCGCCCGCGCCGCCCCCGGCGCTCCTCCTCCTGCTGCTGCTGCTACCCTGCCTTCTGCTTCTGGCGCCTGCAGCACACGCAAGTAAGAACACGTCACACAGGTGCACGAGCAGGGAGACCGTTGAGGATCCTGCGCACGATTTCTTCACTGTCGCGTTTTTCTACATGCAAAAGACGAGTGGGGTCTGTTATTTCGTCAAAAATATAATCAATTTAGATCTGTAGCTCGTTTGCCGATGGTGGATATAGTTTCTATACCAAGTCAACGAACATATTTTGTCATCAAATTTTCCCCCAAACTCTCGTTACTTGATTTATATTTCAACTATGTAGGATATCCTAGAAGGGAAGGATTAGGGATTCCGGAGCTCAAGAAATCGTGAATACTCGCCTCTAAATATTACATACAGTTTTTGCTGTTCCTTGGTAATAAATAAATAAATTCATAGATTCATGAAGAAATACGAAAATTTGAATTGCAAGTGGTAAAAAGATAAGAAAGTAAGAAAATTAAACTAACAATGAAGTATCAAGAAAATTAAGCTGTTATAAGTGAAATATTTAATGCGAAATAACTGGCATGTGCAATGCGGTCGATAAAAGCATTACGATGGTACTTCGGCAAGATTTTATTTTCTCCTTCCCATAAATTAAAAATAATTCCATACTACTTCCTACAAAATATATAAATAAACAGAAAAAAACAAACAAATAAATAACACGAAAAACACACAGAAATCAAAAGAAAGAAAATATGTAGGATAACACCAGGGAATAGATACTCCTTGAAAAAAAAGTTTTGATGAATTTGTAAATGGACGAAAGGGTGAAGTTGAAATTTGACTTCCACTAGCAGATTTGATTAACTAAGTCATTGAACGTTTCATACCTAACATTAAAACTAGTGGTGCTACATAAGCACATACTTTTCCGCTTTATTTCTAAGGAATTCGCAATATTATAATTCTAAGTAAACCTGAAACAGTGTTTCTAACCAGAAAAAAAGTTCTCATCGCTGCCATTCTAAATCGTCTCCCTATAGTAAGAACGCCATTCAGGATACACCATCATCCGTATCGCAGTTAAACTCGACCTTTCCGATGCAAAACACTAGTCGTGCTACAACAACATGTAATTTCTCGCATTGTTTCTAACTTTTGCAGTTTTCGAAAATTCTGAGAGTTCAACGAAAATAATACCTGCATCATTTTTAAGACTCCTTTGCTCTATCTCAGGAGAAAATAGAGAAAAAAATTGGAGCCGTTTTTGGATTTTTTTAGAAATCGCATTTTCAAATAATTGTATATGGACATATATAAAAGTCTATTTTTTAGAACAGATTTCATTTAATGAAAATATCTATCTTCAATGTTCTGTTTTTGCAATGTTAATTTTTTGACATTTTCAGAAATACAGTGTGTCGAAATTGGGACCAACACCAATTCTTTTTACTGTCCCTCGCTACATACGAGGAGGAAAAAGTTTCGTAGCGAAAAAGAGTTAAAATTTGAAGCCTTTTCGAGAAAATACTTATTTAAAAATTGCATATATTCACGTGAAATTATGCGAAAACTACTCATATTTGAAAAAATTCAACGTGATCTTATTTCAATATCTCTTTGAACAACAGATTTCATTAAGGAAAAGAAATTTTGTTTTTAATATTGTAGTTGTACGAAAACACCGAAAAAATGTTGAACTTGCAATTTTCGACAATTCAGAGATTTCAACAATAATGAGACGTTTTATGAGCGTTCGTCAATTTACATGCGAGGGAAAAGTTGAGTAAAAAAATTTGTAGTCATTTTTGAGAAAGTTACGAAATTTTTGCTGATGCTTCATATAAAGTACACCCCAAATTAAAACATGTTTTAAAATCGTAGGGCCTCGAGTTTGTTCACATCGATAGTGGAATATCCGTTCTGGAGAAAATCGTCTGAACAATTTAAGCACTACCTTTGACCACAGACAGAAGGAGGGACAAACACAGTTTCGTCGTCAATCAATTTTTCGGCAACAAGGACCCGCAAAACGTGTATTTTGGCTACACAACATGTAGATAGTTTACTACACATAGAAACAAGATTTATCCACTTTTCGTTACCGTGGCCCACAATACACATTTACCGCAGCATTGCAATACGTCCTCTTTACTGCGGAAGTATGTAGTGAGGTGAGAAAGTCAAACTGCCAGTATAGTAGGTAAGGTCATCAATCACATTTGTTAGAAAAGAAATAATTCCTTCTATTTAGTTTTATAGTAAAAAATAAAACCTTGAAATATAAAAAATAATTGCAAAAATAAACAAATTTAAAACAGCACAGTCAACGGCGAAAACGGAACATTCTACCAACTTTTGCACAAAGTAGCGAAACTGATGATGGCGGCACAGTCGTCGAAAGCCGACTATCTGAATAAAAATTCTATGTTGACGAAGATGACCTCTTTTATTTCTTCGAATAAGAACGTCCACAACACCGAATCAGGATTCCCATAAATTAAAAAGTTATGAGGAGTAAATTGTTAATATGTGCTGAAAAATTTTCTCATGAGTAATTGAATTAATTCAATATGTTACATGACGAAGATAATTTTCAAAACTGATCTTTAGTATAATCTAGAATCCAATTAAATTAGGATAGAAGACTCTTGTTCATGCGGTATCCACGACGGTGTGTGCCCGGCATGTTGACAGAAAAGAAACAAAAATAAACGAATTCTTTGTAATTGTAAAAGTTGTATCGAATTATTTCTTTCATTTCTAAGCATCACAACGTATCCCAAGATTTCCTCCTCTACTTTAAAAAATACAAAATATTGTTAAGAAAAGTCATAAGGTAGGTTAAAATCACAAAACATAATCAAGATATTTTGAACTCAAATAATAAAACAAAAGCAATGAGAAATGTAGTAAAAAGATACGAACAAATCAACAAGAAATCTTGTAGCGAACGTTGTTTTAAAAGATAACGATAGAGATGTGAACGATCCGGCAACACTCTTTAACCAATACTTTTCGAGTATTGCTGTCGATCTCACTAAGAGTCTTCAGCCACAAAATTCAACATCAGACGTTTCCCCAAAAAGTCTTTCTATGGAATTCTCAAAATAATTGGTAAACTAAAAAATAAATATTCGAGTGGTTTAGATGAATTTCCGAATTGTTTGTTAAAGACTTGTGCGCCTGCCATTATACACCCGTTGTGTATAATGGCATGTATGTGAGTACATGCTGCGGAATGTTGCGGAAAATCGATTTCGAGATTTCAACGGAAATACACCTTTTAGGGTCCCCTGATATCTAAAAAGTGTTTTTTTCAAAACGTCCGTCCGTCTGTCCTTCCGTCTCTGAAGACCACTAGCGCCTAAACCATTCGTAGGATGTTTTCCAAAATGAATATTCCCTGGTCGACCTGGCTCGGCTTGAGGCAATGCGATTTTGAAAACCTTTCTTCAACATTTGGGGGTACTTTACATGAAGCCCCAGGACATTGTCAAATTTTCTCAAAAACGGCTCCAAATTTTTTCTATTTCTTGTAAGGATGGAGTAAAATACACTTATAAAGGTTGCATAGGTCTGATTTTCTCAGTTAACTCTGAATTTTCGAAAATTGCAAAATTTCATTTGATTTTTTTCGGCGCCTTCCTACAACTACAAAATTGAAGATAGAGATTTTTTTTCGATAAAATTTGTTGTCTATAGTTAGTTTTTTTATTAAGGTCATGAACATTTTTTTGAATTTGAGTAGTTTCCGCGCAATATTCCGTGCAATATTTGCAATTTTGAAAAATTACATAAGCAAGCTTTTCTCAAAAACGGCTCCAAATTTTTTCTTTACGTTGTTGATAGGGATAGAGCTTAATGCACCCATAAACACCATATTACTCTACTCTTTTGTTTTTTTTCAAAAATTACAAAATTGAATATAGACTTGTCTCTCACATCATTAATATTTACATTAGTGGTAATTTGGTCACATTATTATACAAGCACATGTATATATATATATATATATATATATATATATATATATATATATATATATATATATATATATATATTATATATATATGTGTGTGTGTGTGTGTGTGTGTGTGTGTGTATTTATGAATACATGTGCTTGTATAATAATGTGAATACATGAATGCATGTACTTTGAATGTCACATACATTTTATCGAAAACTAAAGTGTTTTCTGTTAAAATGAGCACAAAATTTAACATTTTCGCTAACGCTCCTCAAACGCCATTTTCTCAAAAATGGCTCCAAATTTTTTCTTCCAACTTTTCCAACGCGTATCCCTAATCGCACTGTTAAAAATAATATAAAGTTCATTTAGCTGTATTCTTTTGTTGTTGTTTTTTAAATTACACAGTGTTTTTTAATATCTCTCAAGCCATTCATGTGCACATTTCCAGCGATTTGTAAACACTATAGCATTTGTGAGTTAAAATCCCTCAAATTACTTTAAATGAAGTTTTCGAAAACTCAAATGTTTTCTGTGAAAAAGAGCTTCAGATTTCGCATTTACAGTAACGTTTAAACGCCATTTTCTTAAAAACGGCTCCAAATGTTTCAATCAAATTTGCCATTAAGACGAGGTTTTACTCATCTTTAATATTCTTAAAGTAATATTTCGGTTCTACTATTAGGAAATGGAAAAATGGAGAAAATGTCAAAAAAATGTAGTTTGTCGGCGATAGATGGCAGCTGGCAAGAGGATAGGGGAATACCATAAAACCATTTCACACTAAGGAAATTAGAAAACTTTACTTCGAGAGTGTCTGTGCCATTTGAAGCACCACTAGAGGTATTTTGATAAAATAAATAAGTTTGAAAAAGGCAGTCAAATTTTTAACACAAAATACATTATATTAGAGCATTCAACATTATATGAAACATTTAAATACAATACTGTGTTAAATAGAGAAATATATGTTGGGCCTATATTGTTTGAAAAAGTATTTTCGGCTTCTATCAGAAAATATTGTTTGTGAAGGGTTAGTCGTGTATTCTCTTAACAATGGTACTAAGTTCTCTGTAGAATATTAACCAAAAGACTGGAAGACATATATACTAAAAAGGTATAAAGTAGGGGATACAAACTAAATTGCTTATTTTAAAGTTTTTCTTCAGAAAGTGGTGTAGCATAGTGCTGCGTTGCATTTTACTTTCTTATTTACGCTGTGTACAGAAACGTCTGACGCTGTGACAAAAACGTTTAATTTTTTTAGTATGTCTCCGGATCTCTGACTGTGTCCAACACGAGAGCATAATCTGTGCTCAGGATTTACTCAAAAATGGATATTTTTTAATCGATTTGGCCGAACTCAAAGCCCCGGGAGCTGGGTTTTTCACATGAAATACTTTGGTATATTTTCAAAATTTTGTTCAGAAATTCCTTGTTTCTGAATTATTATTATTATTATTATTATTATTATTATTATTATTATTATTATTATTATTATTATCATTATTATTATATTTGCTTTCGTGCTTTGGGCCACTTATGATCGAGCTACACGTTATCTTCCGAGGCCGAGTCTTATTTTATCCCAGAGAGATTAACGTGTAGTCTTGTGGGGATCAGCTTTTCGGCTGTATCCCTTGGGAAGACAAAGTGGTTGAGTCATGAATTATGAATTATGGGGTGATAGATTTGATGGGTGAAGGCTTTAGGTCTTCACGACGGGTGAAGGCTTTGGTTCTGGCGGTTGTGAAATGATTGCCTTATACGAGGTCCTTCAGAAACAAAACATTGTATATTATTTGCCAATAAAACCTGTATTTGATATTTATTTATTTATTTAACGTCAAAAAAACAGTTCAAACTGCATATGACGTGCTATGGGGAAAAATGAATTGTGTGCACATTTTCAAACTTCTGTGATCCCTACACTAAGTCATATACTACTTAAATTTAAAAAAAAACTCCCATGTAATAAAATCTATTTTCAAGGATAAATAAGCAATAAATTTTGGCTCTTATCCATGTTGTCCATCGGAATAATATTTCCTGCCGCGACAACATGGAAACGATAATTTGAATAATTGTATTTCCCACTGAATTTTAGAAGACGTGCACAGAAAATGAAGTTACATTTATGTCCAGAAGCAAAACAAGGGAATACAAATATCAAACATCAGGAATACAAGTCAAGTGGAACATGTAGGCGCTCGTTTAATTTCCTTGTTAGGATCACCCTGTTTACCATTATTGTTATCATTATTATTTACGCATTAAGCAATGTAATAAAAACAACTTATATGTTCTATAATTACTGAATCGTTTTTTCCCTTTATTTTAAGGTGTATTTATTTTCACTCCATATGGTATTTAATATATTTTATTATCATTCTTCTCAAGCTCCATGTTTTTAGGCTTTTAAATTGCATAATATTGCAATGTAGAAAAAATCATGCTTAACTTATATGAGTACTTTCCAAGCAAATAGCACAAAGAAAAAGAATACGACATGTCATAAATATCCGGACCGTAATCATAATATTTGAAGAGATAAGGAACACGTATTTATAATTGAAACATCCCCCTATTTATTATTAGACGTTAGAGATATTCATGATTTCATCGTCATTGGGAGATTAATTGAAATCGACACAGACGAGATACCCTTAAAAAAATTAAGGAATTGAACAACGTTAAAATACGCTGATATTGGGTTATATACAATAAGGATTAAGATGTAATAAAGTAGGCAATGAAACAAGTCATTATTTTGATGAGATCGTTTCGCTATCGTCATAATGTCTCTCAAAGTTACTTTTATTCTATAGCTTCCAGCAGAAACTCAAAGTACATTCCAATTATTCTCTTCAAGAACAGTGCCACAATGCGACGTGACGTCTTTTCTAACTTTCCTTTTTGAGTAAATAGAAATTAAACAACAGTGAAAGGATTGATAAAATGAGTACAAATGATCAATTACCGTGCCTATACTCTTAGTTTACATGCTTATTGTTCTTAAAGAACAGATTGAATATCAGCATGACATAAAATGAAAAACAACTTTCTTTCTACTCTCCTCTCTTTCTCCTCGTAGTCTGGAATTTACATATGTGAATTTCTCGTGAAGACATACATAGAAATTCAATTATTACTTAATGCAGCGTGAGCACGTAGTTCTTGGTGACTACGTATTTAAGGTCTTTATCATTGGATGGGACGTCACCCGTACTGGTACTTCATTGGCATCATGTACACATGGTTGGCTCTTTTGTGAATGAGGTTTTATGGCCAGCGCTCACCTGCCAACATCGAGAGTTTTGCTACTTTTAGAAACGTATTATTTCTAAACTCAGGTTTGTTCTTGAAGAAGATCTCAAAGGTTTTGCTATTACATGCCACTCCACGAGTAATAAATAATAATACTTATTTTGTGGGTGTGGGACCTGATTGTGGCGACTACTGACCTCTTCCTTCCATGCCATGTCGCGATTGCGTTCATCACACGTGCCATGAATTCGCTCCATAATGAATTTAATCGTACTTGTAATAACTATGGGCTACAGATTAGCGCAGTGAGATTCGTCTCTTTCATCCTACGGAAAGCCTGATCTGAGCATTACGAGGAATTCAAGGCGTACTCAATAAATAGTCTGACCTCCGAGATGACCTGCAGTGGACAAAAAAGGATATTCGGCCTTGCGCTGACATGACAAAGTCAGTCCGTCCGTGGACTGGGTACATTTTCCAGAGGACAAGATATTTAGATTGTCAGCGTTGTCTCATTTTTAAGGACGAATGAATCTAGGTTTTATGATGATTTCCATTGATTTTTTTATCAGGGTCTTCTTCCGAAATAACTGAGGGTAGAGATAATAGAAGTCATCTGATGATCCCCTTGGGCCTATTAATGCCTCTTATTGTGGAAGTCCAGATGTTGCGACATTTCCTCCAAAACAAATTGTGTCCAGAAACGTTTACTAGAGAGGAGTTCTGAATGCCCTTAAGATTTATACAAGTTACTTACGTTATAAGGGCGGAAAGTCTTACGTTACGAGTTAATATATTTCCAACCGAGAAACCGGGGCTAGAGTTTCAAAACGAGTACGAGTAATGTAACACTTCCGTCCGTGTGCCGTAACACGTTTTATTTCAGTCAACACGTCACATTACTTCTTTTTAATTTAATTTTGCACCCTACCTTCACGATGTATCACTCTCAATAAACAATTACCTTCAAAACTAGAGCCTTTGAGACATGTATTATTTAAAAACAATTAAATTCCGCTGAATATTTTAAAAATGGAACAGTTCCTCTGAACAAAGAGGTCCTAGCGTTGAAGTCCCAACGATGGGAGGATTTTCGATACTAGCTAAGGTCCAATTCAGCCGCTGTCTGGAGAAGAATTCTGACAGCTGACTGCTCTGGTCGGTAGTTCCATTCAGCCGAATGCCGGAGCAGTACACTAACAAACGGACCACGGGCCGCACGTGATCTATACTTCCTCTTCCTTGTCTTATTTTCACATTTTACAATACACACACTTGCACTAACATGCCCTACTTGTATCGACTGGGGCGGAGCCAGGCTGGTGGCAGATGCCGGATTAGAAAATCCAGCAAGTCAACGTGTAGGTCTGCGGAGGATCCCGCCATTCAGAGGGGGAAGATCACCGCTTCCCGTGATAAAAGCTAGCACTGCAATGATGAACTTAATGACCGCAGCAGTTGACGTGCGCGGAAGCACGAAATAATAAATCATTAAAAAGGAAAGAACGCGTGGAGCTTCAAACATTTTATTAGAGAAATTGAACGAGGTATTAGGACAACTCCAGGAAACTGAAAGGAGATATCAGGAATAATACTACGAACAATTTTACTCCCGAAAAAATATAAATTATACTGCGTATTGAAGAAAATATGCAACATATTTTCACCTTTAAGTGCTCACTTTATCCTTCTAACTATTCGAAGTCTACCTATCAGTTAGCGATACTCCCGAAGAGCTTAATTGAAGGGCGGACGCCGCAGCCAGTAGCCCCAGGAAGTCGTTCCCCCTTCTCTCCTCTCCACTACCTTCCCACTCCTCCCTCCCCCGCCCCCGCTACACACACACGTGCGGCGGCAGGAAGGCCATGCAGCGACACACAGCGGATAACGACATCGCCGGGTTGCCAATAGCGGATAGCTCACAGTGAAAAGCCAACAATGAGAGTTTAATTGACAGCGGGCGATGGACCAGACTCATATTTCAAGTACGTTTGTAGTTGGGTTGAACAGGAAGAGCTTCTGTCTTTACGTCAACAGGTACCAGGCTTAAAATTTACAGATGTTGACGCACCATCATTTAACGGTAACTCAGGGACTTTCTTTTCAAATAAACCACACAAATGAATTATGTATGACTAAAAATTTCTCTACAATTTGTATGGGTTTTAAAACATCCGAATAATTGTTGTTAAAAGATACGCGGCTGATACCATAAAAAAAGTATTTTATTTATAAGTTATATATCTGGGTCCCCTTAAAATGTATTCTCCTTCCCAACGCCCACACTTCTCCCAAATGTGTTTCCACTTGTTGAAACCCTTCTGGTACGTTTCGTTTGTAACGTGCAGCGGTTCCTTCGTTGCATTAGCCAGAATCTCGGGAATCGTCTCAAATCTTCTTCCTCTCAAGCTTTTTATTGAGTTGGGGAATAAGAAAAAATCACAAGTAGCAAGGTCAAGTGAGTAGGGGTGGGGGAACAGCGATCGACTGCCCAAAAACTCACGAGTTCTGAGAGCTGAATGGACTGGATCGTTGTCATGATGGAAAAACCAGTCGCCATTCCTCCTCATTTCTGGTCTTCTGTGACGGATGGCGCTCCTTAGACTTTTCAGAACTTCAATGTAGTAATTCTTGTTCACTGTGAAGCCTCCGGGGAGATACGCGTGGTGAACAACATCCTTCGCATTAAAAAATTGTCAGCATCACCTTGACCTTGGATCGAACTTGACAAGCTTTTTGGGGTCTGTGGGACGTTTCACCCATTCATCGGGACGATTGGACCTTTACTTCAATGCCAATATCATAAACCCATGATTCATCACATGATATGATGCTTGACAAGAAGTTTTTATCTTCGTCTGAACGATCAAGCAGTTCCTGTAAACGCTGACCACTATGGACTTTTTGATCCTCCGTCATCATGCGTAGCGCCCATTTCGCAGCAACGCGGTACATCTTCACTTTTTCAATCAAAATCTCGTGACAAGATCCAACTGATATCCCACACTCTTCACACCTCTCTAACAGTCCGACGTCGATTTGCCTACACCAGGGTGTTGATTTTGTCGACGTGTGTGCCATCAGTTGACGTGCAAGAACATCCAGAACGCTCATCATCTTCCATGGAGTCTACCATCTTTAAAATGTTCATGCCTCTCGAGACACCCCGCACGCCTTAAAAGCAACATCACCGTAAGCCATGTTTCCAAGGTTAACATAAAACGTTACAGCAACTCGTTGCTCTTTCAGATCACTCATTCTGAAATCCGTCAAACGAAAAAATCGCACTTCACTGAAAACCGCGTAGCTAATAAACAAATGAAGATATCAACAGGCGGGAAATGGCGTCATAATCAGCAGATGTCTTCAAACCTATCGACATCAAGCGGATTTCCATGGAATCAAATGGAGTAGAGCAATTTAAACAGACCGCGTATTTTTTTCAACAGACTGTGTGTTCTCTACAAAACTATTAGGTTTACACGGAACTGGATAATAGTGCTTAATTGTGTTAATATTTATAGCTGTTGTGCACATTTTAATTATTTTGAGAAGTGGAGAGTAAAAATCCCAACTTGGCTAAAAGAATGATAATTTTAACGTAAACGACACGACGTGTAAGAGCGTTGATAAGCACTGTTCGAAAGAAACAATCCGATGGTAAACTGTATCATTTAACGAAGAAAGGGGAGACATTGCAATACTGTGGGCGTTGAATATTAAAGAATACGTGTGCAATGCAACAAGATTTGGAACAATAGTTTTGAAACCACATTGTTTTGACACTTTTGTCCCCTCCTCCCGAAATGTGGTCCTTCAGGTCCTTGAGTCTATATCCTCACTTTTCATTTAAAACCACGTAACCACTATTTCGTTTAATCTTTATATAAAGAAATCTTAGGAAATCTTAGAGAAATGTGAATTATGACACCTTGTAAAAATCTCTACCATCTCCGTGACTGCAGAGCAATTTAGAAAATTCCTATGTTCGAAAAGTTTATAAAATTATATTAGAGAACACGGACACAGCAAACCTGTAACTTCCAAGTCACATGGTATGGTTTTTTATTCTGGCTTCCTGGTAAAATGAGTTATAATGAGTGTTTCTTCTCTCCATTAAAATTTGCTTTTATGGATTTCAGTGTATTTTAACCTGACGATATGAAATTTTGGGCCGCGAGTATTTTTGATAAAAAGCAAAAGCGTATGGATAAATGGAATGCAGTGTTATAGTTGACAGTATTTCAAGAAGTGCACTTGTTAAGGTAGTTAGGTAAATTAAGAATATAAATGTCAGTTTGATATGTACAATTAAATTCGCTTTTCTCGCACATTTCCAAGTCAAGGGTAATGCTCGGGCCTTTGGCTTCCAAGATTATCATGTAATATCCATGAGTCCAGCCAACGCAAAATTTCCAGCACATTTTACGCCAAAACGCAGTCACAGCTTAAGTTCGGACGCTTCTCTCGCACAACTATCACAGAAGTATTCTAGTTCATTAAATAAGCGCTTTCCACTCGTGTTTCATTTATTGACATGCTTCTATTGTCAAAATATCCTCGCTTAACGGACCTCTCGCAATATGCAGATAGCGGATTGCTCAGAGATAACTAACAGCGAACGACGCGGAATTGCCATGGGAAGGGCAGGACGTACTCGTAGATTAATGGGCGCTGCATCTCAATTGCTTCCTAGTGTGGTACTGGCCTCTTTGGAATGTGTATGAGCTTTAAAGGGCGATAGTAGACAATTAAGAAAGCCTGAATTTGCTACGTCGATTTCATTTTCTTTTGTGCACTCGAAGTAGCGAAACTTTTTAATTATTGGTTTAGGATATTTACAGACCAGATGTTCCTAACAACTTTTTAAATTTATTTTTTCTTTCGTAGTTCTTACGTTTCTTCTTGGACGCAACGCTAACTGTTTCGAATGGAATTATTTCCATTCGATTGATTATTTAAAAAACATTCAATTATTATATTCAAAATAATCAGAATGAATTAAACGCCATGCAATCAAGAATTATTGATTCATAAAGTTGTAAAAGTATTCTGACCTTTTTTAAAAACAGACATTAGAATATTATTTATTCAAATAATTTATTATTTAAAAATATTATTGTTGTGTCAGTTTAAAAATAATATTGGAGTGTCTGTTTTAAAAACGTCAGAATACTTTTCCAAATATGCGAGATAATATATACCATAAAATTATGAATTCAAAATGCTTGCAATCGACACTTGATGGCGATACTTCTAGCTGATTATGGAGAACTTCTTATTGCGTGTGAGAAATAATACTATGCAAATGCAGCAGTGTAAAAAAATATTTAAGGCTCTAAACTTTTAATTGCTAGTTGATGTATGTTTGTGTTAATTTTAGGAACATATTCTTAGCACTTGTTTTGCATATTTAATGGGTATTTTCTCAGTTGTAAATTAATTTCTTGTTCCGTGAGATAAAGGTGATGATCATAAGGTAAGGAGTTCTTGGAAAACATTCAGACTGATAATAAAATATATGCGTTTGAATTTCAATTAAACATTTGAATTTGAATCATATTCTATGTCGATCTAACTCATTTACTTAATGTTTACTAAAAAAAAAATAAACCCTGTAATTATTTCAGAAGAAATTGAAGATTCAGAAAAATTACATCGCGATGGTGAAATTTGATTCCGTCATCCTGAAAGGAAGATCATAGATTGAAAGATTGCAGAAAGATCGGTGCAAAGTACTCGTACGGCCAGAGTAACACGTGCGATAACTGTTTTTGAGACCATGAGGTTCGTCAGGAGAAGCAGGAATTTTATTTCAAACCGACCTCTTGAACGACGCACATGCTCCCGAATTTTTACCGTGGAATATTTTTATACACAAATTTTTATACAGATCACGAAATCTAATCTCACTTTAGACTCATAATTCAAAGTCCTTTTCGTCCAGAGACGCTGTCGGACTTTGATGTATTACTACAGATTAGGTTTGTTTAAGAACCGGATGTTATCAATGAAGTTCTCATGACGTTTGTAGGGAGAAAAGAAGGGATTTGAACGCTGTAAAACTAATTTAAATATTCCATTAAATGGAAACACGTATCAGACGAAGCGGTAAACAAAACAATACGTTGCTTTCAGATGATTTAATTTCTCAATAATAATAACCAATTTTTGGCCAAAGGATTGAAGAGGCGCCCTGAAGCAATTAATGTTTCAGATCAAATAACATTATCAAAATAACAACATGATTTTTTTTAAATACTCAAAACAAATGAAAGTTAATAAATTAGTGTAGAAAAGTAAAGTTAAACGAAATAAAGAAATGAGCATTAAAAAATTTAAAGCTCATACATGCCTGACTATTACGTTGCAAATCGTCTTTTATAGTTTATACTTGTAGTGAAATAGTGCTTTAGGGTAGTATTTTTTGAATAAATTGTTCTTTTTATTTGTTCATTTTTTATGATCACGGAACAGATTCATCACACGTACAAGCGTGTCAAAATAGATCGTATTGTGAAACAATATTACGCACGCATTTCATCAACGACGGCGTCCCATTTATCCATTCGACGATTAATGTAAAGAGCTTGCGTTGATTAGGAGGGAATCATTTGGTTTGAGTGAGTAATGGGGAATAACGTGCGCCAATAGGTTCATTGCACAATCGCAATTGCAACACGACACACGAGGGCGTTTATCCACTTCTGGCGAATGCCAACATGACGTCAAGGTCGAGACTACATTTCCTGCGTCACCCAACTCCAGCATTGCGTGTGCGATGCTGCTATCGTCCAACTCTGAGGATACGCACATCGGTGATTTGTAACTATTTTTTAATGGAAAAAATGTATCTATGGTAATAATATACATGTACGATAGGAATCATTGGGGCATTAAGTGGTTCCTGTTGTATTTACGAAAAAAGATCACTTCCAATAATTTTATATTCTTAATTTATATTTTGATACAAATAGTAAATTTCAATTCTTCTAGAAAATTCTAGTAAATTCTTGTTTACTGTCGTGAAATTTGTATACTAATTGTTTTTAAATAAGTCTTAAAGACATTCATCCAAGTTTATTCACGAAATTAATTTCCTCAAGACCATAAAGGAGCAGGATGCAAATGCGAATTTTACCCTTCCCACGTATTTATTCTTATCTATTGGAAAATGAAAATAGGGACGATAAAACCAATCTCCAGAAACGAGGCTTACTTTTTCTTGCATCGCAGTTAGCGAACTCAAGACTTGGGAGGAACAAAACAGTTCGACCAAATGAATGCAATAGAAAATCTAGATCCAAATGATTATTTATTTATCATACAATGTGAAACAAATTTTGCCGAGTGAATCTCTTTGCGAACAACATAAATAGAAGACAGAACTCGAATACTACAGGGATATAGTAGAAACCAAATTGAACCCAAAATATTCAGGAACTCGTTTCCAGACATAACACAAACCTTAAGAACCACGCAGATGAAACGATGTTTCTAAATAAAAGTTGAAATGTGAACTGCCGGCCGATGACTTCAATGTGTGGACGTTATAAACTGAAGTAACGAAAAACTGTGATAATTCAGTTTCTTCAATTACTGCAAATTGCGACTCGACAAAAGAACGCCATGCTTCCTGACAAGACATGATTTACGACTTCTAGCCTACAGTTGAGTCAGCGGTATGATCTATGTTCACCACCCTGTTGCCACCCAACACCATCCTGAGTAATAAACGTTTGACGAAAATGGGTTTTTACAAATATTAGTGTATTTTACAAAGAAAAGGATCACCATAAATGTGACAATAAATTTTATCATTTCAATATTTCATTTAAAATCTATTTGATAATTGCATTTTCATAATTATATCCCAAAACAATCCAAATCATTAAAATAAAAAAGTTCTTGTGACCCAAACTTCGTTTCAAATTTTTGAAAAACAATAGACATCATGTAAACAAAATAAAAAAGTTTTCAAAATAATCTTCAATTAAATTAATTTTTCAGTGCTGAGGTAATATCTGTAATACCCATCCTCTAAGTGGGACACTGGGTCGTAAGACCACCACATGCGTTTGTAACGCAGCGAGGACCGGACGTAAAAAATAGATTTTGGGGGGATAAATACGTTTCCTGTTATTTTGTTTGTATGTGAAGATAGCATGCAATGCACAAAATTTATGTTTTATTTCAAGCATAATCTCTTTGTTTTGATCTTGTAAGTAGTGAATGTGCATTGCATTCGGACAATGACGTGTCCCATGTCATCATACTATTGCACATCTCTCTTAGCTATCTGGACAACTCAGAGAGCCAACCAAATAAATATCTTTCTACCCCAGTTTGACATAAGCAATCCCTACTCCCGGCGAAATTCTAAATTTTCTAGTGCCTCTTTACCGCTTTCAATTTTTTAAAGAATTCATAAATCGACAGTCTTTTCAAATATTTTGGTTAACAAACTTTAATACTTCTTCTCTATTACATCATTAGTTCATTTTGGCAGTTTTGTGACAATGTCTAATATCAGCAGATTGTACTTTCAGAACTGTAGGTTGTGGTACTTTTAATATTTACTTTCTCTACATCCCCCACAGGAGATGAAATCACAGGTTCAATGAGACACAGAATTCACTGATATCAAAAACGAAGCACGTGATATCCCTTTATCAAACTAAGAAAACTTCATCACTGCTAACAAATCTATAGTTGAAGCTACCGCATTTCTTTTATTCGTCGTCTA
The DNA here is from genome assembly GCA_011170035.1 of Teleogryllus occipitalis. Lineage (NCBI taxonomy): Eukaryota > Metazoa > Arthropoda > Insecta > Orthoptera > Gryllidae > Teleogryllus > Teleogryllus occipitalis. The sequence goes on from BLKR01001798.1 coordinate 37,962, forward strand.
TCTTTTAAAATTTAATGGACAGAATTCTACATGATTTTCTTGTACAATCTTATCGTCCCGACTACGAAAGTATTTGCAAATATTGTGCAGTTCACGACTGGGAAAATATTAATAATTGAAACGTTATCCGAGATTTTATTGTTTCCGCAACTCGATAGAAGGAAATATATTCGGCATAAATTATCAAATTATATTGTCATGTTTCAGCATCATACTTGAACTATATGCGATCCTTGGCCCATCGCAGAATGTTCTTTTAGCATTTGGCTAGAAGCTACACAAACAATCGGGCAATCGAACACGAACTTGACAGGGGTTGTAAATGCACTGAAACACATCAAGCCGGCACCAGTTCGGTTGGAATGCGCGATCTGCCAGACCCGGGATTAATAATAATTCCGTTCCTCGTTGCTCTCGATGTCACCAACGCTGATTTAGGGTTAACATAATGATTGATGATATGTATTGATGTAGTTTAAATATTACAGTGTTCGACTGTTATATTGGTTAAACATTGAGATAAAAATCTACATTACTAGTTTCCAGTGCGTGCATAAATTTAATCTATGCAATCTCCGGACATGTGAAAGGTGTCTATGATTTCGTTTGATACCAGGAATTCGAGGAAAATCCAAAAAAAAGTTGAAATCGATGAAAACGGTGTTTCGATTCTGATTGAAAAATCCAAATATTAATATTAATATAGTTATTCCATCTATTCTGATAATCATCCTACCGACTGAATTCTCATATTCTGTGCATCAGTGCATACGAGACAGCTGACCTAATGTGACAGCAACGCTCCAAGGAAGAGGCTGCCCGTCATTAAATATATTCTATTCACGTGTTGCGTTACGGAACAGCGACTTTTTTCTTTTCTTGGTGTGTAAAAACTCTACTTATGGGTATGGGTACGTATGGGTAATATTCTGTATTATTGCCGTATGTGTAAAGACTGTTTTTGTTAAAATATTTAATTTATTGCAGTGTCATACGAGAGTATATTAATTTGAAGTTCTTGGGCAGTGTGCGTACTGCTATTTGGAAAATCAATTCGTGTGGCTTTGTTCATCAGGATTTTGCTTCTGCATGCCACTAGTTATAAATTAAACATGTTCAATTGTGAGCACTAGGTGGGTGAGCATTAGAGCATACAGACCTCCCAACCCCAGAGTGCAGATTCGATTCCGAATGAGGAGCTGGAAAGTTCGAAGTGCGGAACAGCCTGTCGTACTTGCGGCACGTAAAGTAATCCTGGATCAATGTTCAGCACAAATAAATCCTCCGATTGATTGATTAGTGATTTCGGGCACGTCAACTACTCAGGTCAATAGTTCCATGAGTGTGTTTTTATCGTTGGAGGTGGCAGTAATCTTCACTCTTGGATGACGAGATCCGGCGCCGACTTACGTCGTCTGGCAGGGATTTTCCTTAACCAAATGTCTCCCTTCAGCTTGGCACTCTCCAGGTTATCTCCCTCCAGGTTCGAACCCTAGAACTTCCCGGTCAGACGCACTACAGTGACATCAGTTGGTGCCCTGAGACACCTTTGTCGGTTATAATTCTTCGATAATGCCCTTCCTAATCAGATCCTATGTTCGCTTATCTGGGGAACGGCTTAAGGAATGAGTAACACTCCTGACGCCCTTGTTGTGACGCTCCCTGCCTGGGAACTCTTGGAGCCTGTTGGACGCCAACGAGAAAATGTCTAGCAATTTCGGTAATGTTGGATGAGGGCAATGGATCGTTCATCAAGAGCCCTGACGTTACAAATATTTTCAAATGTAAAGTAGCGTAAATGTCCTATCATTCTAACGTATCGCAACTGGTATTGACTCAGATCAGTTTTGAGTTCCTTATTCTGGGGTACTCTTTGTTCTTCGAAGAAAGCAAACAGATATATTGACAAAGAATGATTTCTGTTCTAAGGCAGTTTTCCACTAAATGGAATTACGTGTCCGGCATCTTGATATGGTTAAATCTCCCAGGTTTATTTCAAATCTCAAAGATGTATGTCAAGAGCTCAACATCCGCAGACATACACAAAAAATATTCACATACAACTCCATTGTTTATCAGAACACAATCTTGGTAAAACTTCGAGAAAGCCACATTGTCACACTCTATTTTGAGGCACAGTTATATTCTCCATTTATATACACTTTTAATTTCTAAATTCTGAATCCTGTATTTAAATGTGTAACTTAATTATTATTATAATAAATTATATTGATTGATATTGATCGATTATATTGATAACAAAATAAATTGATGCTTTTGAGTACCTCAACTTCTATGATCATTAGGCCCCTAGGTATTGTGCATGTTATATCCCCGGAGGTGGCGATGTTCCTCCCCCGGTGGAATAACACATTCGGCGCCGACATAAACGCCGGCTTGAAGCGTTTCCCCTCCCCCTACCCTTGCGTGGCACCGCCACAGCCGAGACAAGCAGGAAGCCCCCAATGGTCTCCCGGCACACTACGTGGTAGTGTAGTGCATATAAGCGTAAATGAAGGTGTTAAAGGGGACAGGTGAGGACCGAAATGAAGAAGGAAATATCGCGCGTGGTCGTTGGCCTTTTCATTAGGGTATTTCTCCAGTATTCTCCTGATATTGACAGAAGAAACAGCGGGAAACTACCGAAAAGAGCAGCCGGCTGCTAGAATTCTCCTCCGGACAGGGTGTGAATTCTACCCAGCTCTTACATGTGTAGAAAATTCACAGCAAATTAGAGTTAATCCCTAGTTTCCGTAATCAGCCAGCGTATCACAAGTGGCGGCCACGGGCATGAGCGGGAGGGTCCGAGTCCCTGCGGCGATAGGCCTTGTCCTTTGCCCCAGCGCGGCCACAAGACGCACCCCCCCTACGATGCCCCACTGTCCTCTTTCTTGGGCCCGTAGATAATGAACACAATAGCGAGGCACGACCGGAAACGCCCAAAGGCCCATTTGCGAAAATTCTTCCCGTTCGTTTGTCGTGTTGTCTATGGTCTGACTTTTCCAGAGCGACTTCTTTGCGCCTATTTTTTGTTGATACATAAAGCATGCACTTCTTAAGTGAGTCGTTATAATTCATAGTTATTGGTAACGATGTCTCATTGACAGAATTGCCTTTGCTTCTGCAGCATCGCTGGCCGAGAGACCCTCGGGTTCGAGTCCAGACGGTGACAGATTTTTGACGGTAACTACATAGCTAAATAGAATTCAACACATCATGAGAATTTTGTTGGCAGGCTTCTCTAATCGGTTGTTTTCAGTGATTTCTCCTATCAATGTCCAGGAAATACCGGAGCAGAACCTTAACGAACGGGCCACGGACAATTCGCGATCTTTGCGAATATTTTCCCCTCCCCGACCTTAAATACACTACTCTACCACACGTGTTGGGAGACCAGTCTGGAGCTTATGGTTTATTCTCGCTGGGGCGGGGCCTCGCTGAGTAGATCAGAGATCGGCAAAAACTGTATGCCGACGTGTAGGTTGGCGCCGGATCGTAGGCTCCAGCGTGAGAATCACACCGCCACCTTCAGGGATATAACATGCGTGAACACTTCCCGGATTAATGAACATAAGTCGTTGACACTCCCGAAAACACTAAATAAATAACCATTCAAACATAGAATTCAAATTGGCATGAGGTAACGACGTGCTGTAAGTGATCACAGTTTTCCATTGGGGTTGTGAGTAACCTACCGGGTATAACCGAAAATCGTTTCTATGTTGTAATTCACTTGCAGTTTTTGGTCAATTTTGGATAGTTCGTTATAAAAGTTTCAATCGAATAATAGGGCAAAACTGGCTACATAAAAGAGATAAATCAAACAATTTAATATATTCATTCGCCAATAATACAATGCCGGTTATTTTGAAGCGTTTAATTGACGACACTGTTTAGAAACAAAAGTTGTTTGGGTTGTACTTTTCTGGTTAGTCATGTGCGAGCATCTATATGATAAAATATATTGCAAACAATGTACATTTTTGTTCGTTTGTACTATTGCAATATTCAACTGTGGCAGCAGAAATCTCGTGGTAGTTCGCATTTGAATGAGTGAGATTGAGATCTAACCACAATAAAAATGTGTATGTTTGAATAAATAAAATATGCCCAAAACCAAAACTAGTTTTTGGGATACTTTTTATGGATTGTTTCTTTATACTGTTCTCTTCTTTTTTGTTTCTAATTTTTGATATTGGTATAACTATCTCTTTTAACATTTGTTTTACTGACTTTCCTTTTACTTGCAGTAAAAAATCCACTGATGGGATAAAATTATACCAGAAACCAGTTTTAATTTTGTATATATTAAACTTATTAAAACACACACAATTTCTACCGTGCTTTGATTATCTCTTGCACTTATTCTAATTACTGTTAGATGAAAAAATAAATTATATTATTCCTGTAACTAAGAAAATAATTTTTTATGCAAATACTTCTTCTAAATAACTGTACTTTTAGTAAACTGTTATTTTGAAGAATTATAACCGTCAGGTTAAATAAAGATAAAAACGAAATAACCTAAAACTCTTATTTGTTAACTAAACTCTAAATTGTTGTGATGGCCGCTATCAACTCCAATAAGGGAGATCGCTTAACGCTTTTTTCTCTCGAGAATTGTGATTCGGCTACCTCGGCACTAGTTTACGTTTGTCCCCGATATAGCATTACGATTTCGAAGAATAAATACATTTTGTGAACGACAAAGCCGACCGACAAATTCGTGGGAAAATCGGCGTTCTTGTAAATCGCCGCAGCAACTTCATTATCCGTTTTCCTGATTCCCCAGTAAAAAATATTAATTATTATTGCAAACATGTTCTTTAACCCGATCTCCTCATTGAATCTTGTAACATGTCTTCGACAAAAGGGAATTGTGATAATCGTAGCTTGGTGTCTGGGTGAACGCCTCGTCCGATAAAGGTGAAGTCGCGTCCCAGCTGCCGTGGGTCGTCGGCGCGTCCCGGCGTGGGCGGGAGGGCCCCCTCTCGGGCAGGACCCCTCCCCAATTAGGCGCTCGTCGTCCAATTGACGGGTCGGGTGCGGCGGCCGGGGCTGGGGCGGGGGCGGGGACGGGGGCAGGGCCGGGCCCCGGCACGGGGACGACCGGGGTGACGCGCGTCGTTGCGTCGGTGGAGGGCGGGGCGGAGGCGGGGGCGGCGGCGGGAGCGGGGTTCCCGGTCGCTGCGTACCCGCAGTTCCTCTAATAGTACACTCACACATCTGTACTACTGAGCTAGGTCGAATTCAGCCGCTCTCCGGAGCACCACTCTAGCGGCCGGCTGTTCTGATCGGTGTTCTCCCGGTTTTCTCCGATGAACACAAGGGGAATGCCGGAGCAGGACTCCAAAAAGCGGGCCACAGACTTTGCGCGATCTTCCTCCCTTTCTTGGCCTATGATCACTCCTTACATATACACACATATTTACTTGCTCTACGCTATGTGAACGGGTCGGGAGTGCAGTCGCGAAAATATCAGGAGACATGCCCAGTGCTGAGAGCTCTTCCCGACTGGCGAGGTGCCCCGCAGGTGGAGAGACCTTGTGAGGAAACCCACCTCACCCGATCCTACCGTTCAGTTAGGGGAGGAACACCCCTACCTCCCGTGTTAAAACGCACCCTACACTTGTGGGAATAATGACTAGTCGACCACTCAGGTATACAAAGTAATCAATCAAGGGACGAAACATGAAATAATCAATCTTCACTATTGGGACTAACGACGATAGCAGTGCACTTGCCCGGAAAGATCTATCAATTAATCAATCCATTCGGTACTAAAGACTGAAAGGAGATAGCGTTGGCCTGGTGAAGCCGAGGTGACCCGTGGCGTTGCGGAAAGTGCTCGCCTCGAGTAGAAGATGCTTAAATCCAACTACACTGAAGGCGAGATGTTTACATTGGCAGTGGTGATGATGGCAAAAGGCGCATTGAAAAAGTTGTTAATCTTGGAAATTATTTATCTTATCGCCATGTAATAATAATAATAATAATAATAATAATAATAATAATAATAATAATATTTTTTAAATTTTGTAGTACCGTTATTGCAACAACGACTCTTGGGCATCTATTGAGCATCGAGAGTATGTGGAATAATCCTCCATTAAATTTTGACTGGTCTCGCAGCGTCGCAGTCATTTTTTTTAATTTGTTGCGTCTACAAATTGACGTTCGCGTCTCCAAGCCAAGGGGCGTTGAGCGCTTTGCGCTGGGGAGTAATCCTCCATTATTTTGCGCGGGAGAAATCCTCCATTACCTTTGTAAGTCATTTTACGTCAGGTCGTAGTCACATGTCCAAAGGACCGCCAGGTAGCACCTCCGCGTACGCGCCTCCTGCTACGCGCTCCTGCGTCACTACCCAGCGGCCAGAATTGGGAAGGAATAAGGATAGGGGTAGGGTTGAGGACACTTCACAGGGGTTGGACTAGCCCTTGTGAAGCAGCCAAACTCGTTTTGTTGGAACAAATTTCACATGAGATTCGACGGGAATCGTACCCGGATCTCAGTGGTGAAAGGCAAGCGACTTCGCTATGTGCCACGAGCGAAGCTTGCCATTTATCCTTTCGGTCAGGGGCGACGCCGGCGCTTACACACTGGCCTTTATACTGTATTATCGTTATTATTTTCAATGAGCAGAGAAACTGAAAGAAAACTATGCGAGAGATGATATCTACTCAGGAACTCCAAATATTTACCTCGAACTCTAAACCTAAATAATTACCTAGGAATTATTTTTTTTTAAAGCAAATAATTTTCAATGCGCAGAGAAATTGGCGGAAAACTATGTGGGTTCCGGCCATGAGAGAGAGAATTATTTCGTTAGATACCCGGGAACTCTCGAAAAATACAAAACATTTCTATATTCCTGATTTCCAATGCTCGCAAATATTGAAAGAAAACGATGCAGCCTCCGGCAATGTAATTTTCTATTCACGTGATCCGTTATGGATCAGGGCTTTTGATATTCTCCTTTCTGAGAACGTAAAGTAAAATGATGTTGACATTTCGGGTTGATCCCATTCTCACAGAAAATGAAGGACGTTCGAATGTATAGTATCAATACTTGTTTCTTGACCTTCTTTAATGATCTGAGAAAAAATGATCTTGGCCTCATGTCAAGATTCGCGACTTCAGACTGAAATAGTAGAAACGAAGGAAATAGTAGCGTAAGATGGAAGGTCGAAATATTAGAGCTGCTGAATAAAAGTGTAAAATTGGAAAACTAATTTTATTTTTTATTGGTATTGCTTATACCTATGCGAAACGCGACGAGTAGAAGATGCTTAAATCCAACTATACTAAAGGCGAGGTGTTTACATGGGCAGTGGTGAAGATGAAGCAATCTGGTTGATTTTATACGCCAATTACGCCTCATCGGAGCAAATGTCTTAGCGTATGGCCTTACGAATGCGCATATGAAGATGCAACGCCTGAAGGGCCCTTGGTCGAGTTCCACGCTGACAGATTCTCCATTCCCAGCTAAGTAGCTGGGTCGTGTACCTAAAATCGTTGAGTACGATCATAGAATTAAAATGAAATATCTTAACGTATATAACATACATCTGATGAAAATGAGTATTCATTTCAACTATTTAATTCAATTTGCAACGACTTCATAAAATACATTATAAATAATTACAATTTCACTGTAAATGCAGTGAAAGAAATAAAATGAAATATCATAACGTATATAATATACATCTGATGAAAATGAGTATTCATTTTCATTCCAACTATTTAATTAAATTTGAACTGACTTTATTAAATATATTATAAATAATTACAATTTCACTGTAAATACAGTGAAAGAAAACGTAATATAAACAACATAAGGTTTTTTTGATTTGCTGATAATACGCTGACAGTACACCAATTTTTGTATTATATATTTTCATTTTCTGTTTTATAACATTATTGAGATTCACCATAGAGATGTTGACAAATTTTGTGTCAAATTAATGTATTTTAATAAAACTATTTCCATTAAGAACAATTCAAATTCTCAGAGAGATATCCTGCTCTGATCGGTAGTTTTCCGTGGTTTCTCCGATCAACACCAGGCAAATGCTGGAGCAGTACCCTAACAAACGGGCCACGGACCGCACGCGATCTGTCCTTCCTCTTCCTTGTCCTATCCTCTCCCCTTACACACACACTTACGATGGCGGGGGAAGATCATCGCCATCTCCCGAAAAAAAACATGCACTACACTAACGGGAATAATGACCGAAGCCGTTGACGTGCTCGGAAACACGAAAAAATCAATCAATCAATCAGAGAGATATCAAGAATCTAAAAAATGTTTACTTTTAATAAATAGTTTACAAACTTCTTAATAAATGTAGTTCGATTGATATTTTCATAACTTGATATGCTAAAATTCAATTGAAATCTTATTTGTTTAGATTTAACTTTACAGTCATGGCCATCTCGGCATTGAATTGAGTTTAACTCTTTCTAACTTGAAGTTATCTGCAGATATGCTAATTCAAATCAATGATAGACCTCATATATTTAGGTCCTAAAATTTCTTACTTTAAGATAACAAAATAGGCTCTTAAAAGCGAAAATAGATGGCGTAATTCCTTAAATAGGCATCATAAAACGAAATGACAAAAACTTCTTATAAATATTCTTTTGTAAACGGTTTTATCAAAACACGAGAACGAAATAGTAAGATAACTGCATACTCATCAATGCTAAATTATTAAAGATTTATTTTACTCAGAATTATTTTATTCGCAGAAAATGAAATTTCTATTTCAACATATTACTCCAGCATAATGTACCAGTAAAATAGGAATCATACACTACGCATGAATTATTTCTTGCTCTTTCGGTGCAGACTGCAGCCTATGTAATCCGGATTTTTTAATACATACTTCACCTGATTCTTAGTGCAGGAAGTTTTTCTCATTCTTCTTAGTATAAATTACACAACAGCCAGCAGAGTGGCATTTTTATAGAACGAACAGACATCTTTATGGCATAACAGTGAAATAAGCATTTTAGGCACCAACAAAGTTGTTCTCTAATATCATGAAATATCTTAATTTTGAGTGACAACAAGAGTGAAATAGTTTTTTTCTTAAAATCTGTATGGTGATTATTTCCTAGAAGCCCCTGTCTCGCGAACTCTGTGACCCCATCCCCTCCCCGCCTCACCCCACCCCACCGCTCCGCCCCTCCCCCCTCCTCGTTCCTCGTGCCGTCCATGAGGCGAGCGATCTCTGAATAACAGCGTTTGCGCCACAGTGATAACGCCGGTATTTTTATTCCGGGAGGCGCCGCGACGCGCGGGGTCCAGCGGGATGCAGCGACGGGTAGGCCACCCGCGTGGCCGCCGCCCCCCTCCCCCCTCCCCCCGCGCCGACCATCGCCTTCCGCGTGGTTTGGCACCGCGCAGCAGAGAACGCGACGAGCGCAGTTCTCCCACGAGGCCACGAACGCTCGTGCCTCCAGCCACGCCCTTCACTACTCAATCGGAGAGTTATGAGAATGATTGATTCTTTACACGCACGTCATCTACGACGATCTTTAGTCCCGTCAGTGTAGTGTATGCTCCTATCGCGTGCGGTGGCGGTGATATTCCCCCGCTGGATGGCGATGGTTGGTTGGTTTTTTCGTGTTTCCGGGCGCGTCAACTGCTTCGGTCATTAGTCCCATAAGTGTAGTGCATGTTTGTTCTCGGGAGATGGCGGTGATCTTCCCCCGCTGGATGGCGAGATCCGGCGCCGTCCTACCGTCAGTTAGTGGGGTTTCCCCCTAACCAGGACTCTCCCACCAGCAGGGCACCGCCCCAGCCGGGACAAGCTCTAAGCTCCCAACCGGTCTCCCGGAATATGTGGTAGTGTAGTGCATGTTAGTGTAAGTGTGTGTGTAAGGGGAGAGGATAGGACAGGACAAGGAAGAGGAAGGAAAGATCGCGCGCGGTCCGTGACCCGTTTTGTAGAGTACTGCTCCGGCATTCACCTGGTGTTGATCGGAGAAACCACGGAAAACTACCGATTAGAGCAGCCGGCCGCTAGAATTCTCCAACAGATAGCGGCTGAATTATTGAATTATTGAAAAGGGAGACGATAGGATAAGGAAGAGGAAGGAAAGATCGCGCGCGGTCCGTTTGTGAGGGTACTGCTCCGGCATTCGCCTGATTTTGATCGGAGAAACCACGGAAAACTACCGATAAGAGCAGCCGGCCGCTAGAATTCTCCTCCAGACAGCGACTGAATTCGACCTAGCTGAAAAGCTAGTGTCGAAAATCCTGCCGCCGTCAGGACTCCAACCTAGGACCTCCTGGTCAGAGGCGCTGCAGTGACATCAGTTGATGCACTGAGCTATCGCTCCCGGTGCTGGATGGCGAGATTCGGCGCCGAACGACATCGCTTTGGGGCGATTTTCCTCAACTAGGTATCTACCATCAGCAGGTATCTCTCGCCGTCCCGGCAGGCCGCGCCGGCCAGGCACCGCCCCAGTCGGGACAAGCTCTAAGCTCTCGACTGGTCTCCTGACAAGTGTGATAGAGTAGTTCATGTGATAATGTGTATAATGAAGGGGGAGAAGATAGGTCAAGGACGAGAAAGGAAAGATCGCGCACTGTCCGTGACTCTCTTGTTAGAGTACTCTTTCAGCATTCGCCTGGTGTTAATCGGAAAAACGGAAAAAACATCCGAGAAACCACAGAAATCCACCGATCAGAGCAGCCGACCGCTAGAATTCTCCAACAGATAGCGGCTGAATTCGACTAGCTAGATCAAATCCTGCCACCATCGAGATTCGAACCTTTGTATCTCCCGGTCCTGCAGTGACATCAGTCCCCTGATACCCTGAGCCACTTTTACCTGTCCCTCCTCCTCCTCATCATCATCATTATCATACCATCCCCCAATCCGTACTAGAGCGCCAGGGGAGGGGCTGTGATAGGTCCGACATAACCCACCCCGACATAACCGGCATACGCCAGCCGGGTTTTTGCGTAGCTTGAAAGTGTGCAGGACAAACACTAGGAGCCTTAGGGTAAGGAAGTAATGAATAAAGAGAGTATGTAGCAAAAAGGGAGTTTTGAGATATATGCTTCTCAAGTTTATATTTTTGTTCATCTCTTATGTAATATACCTCCTCCATTATTAATAATATTTCATGGAACAATGGAGCGTATTTGAGGGCTAAGGTGTCAGAAGTTGCCCTGAAACACTCTTCATCCATTGCCACTAGTTAGCACATACCCCATCCATCCTTATCGCCCTTCAACTACACATCTCACAGGTAAAGACGTTACGTTACCTTTATTTTATTTTACTGGAGAGAAGAGGAAAAGCAACAAAATTGGTACAAGTGTTTGAAAATATTGCTCGGTATATTTATCTATACTTACTGAAGAGCAGTTTAAAGATATTTTTCGTCTCTGATTGACAATATTTTCAAAGTGAAAAGCAGATGTGTTGAGTCTGTCAGCCAGTCAGCACTGTCCACATGATGGTACGCGATAGTTTGTTGTTCTCAGATTACGTAAACGTGAGCGCTTACAGCTTGAAAAATTTCACGGTTTCATCTCATGTTTATGTTCACGTTTAATACATTAAGTGTACTTTCATTCAATAGTAGTATCTACTGTCATTCAATAGTAGACCTAGTTTCTACGATGACATCGCGTTGACGTTTCATCGTGAATGAGCCTTTAGAGGATTGAAATATCTCAATATCTACTGAGGCTTAATTTTCCGTAAGTAAATCCTGAACGTGCACTGCTCGAGTTCAGTGCTGCCATTGTCTTTGTAGTGACTCTGGCCGGAAGGTACTAGGGTTCGAGTCTCGATGATGGCGTCTTTTCAACACCAGCTACATTCTAGCTGGGTCAAATTTAGCCGCTGTTTGGAAGGGAATTCAAGCTGTTGAGTGATCTGATCGATAGCTTTTTGTGGTTTATCCGATCATCACCATTCGAATGCCGAAGCAGTATCCTCAAAAACGGTTTACGTAATGCGCGCGATCTGGCCTTCCTCTTCGTTGTCCTGTTACTCTTACGGACATTACACTACCACATAGTATGTCGAGAGCCCGTTCGGGAGCTTAGAGATTGTTTTGGCTGAGGCGTGCCCTCCCCCCACCCTGGAGGGCGATATCTGGACGGGAAAATCCCTTGAAAGCCGACGTTTAGATCGGCCGCGGATCTCACCTTCTAGAGAGGGAGGAACCACTGCTGGGAATAATATATTCACTAAAGAGAAATCCCCAACCCCATGACTAGAAACGTATTACGAGTAATTCATTCTTCTCCAGAAGAAACTTCATCTACATGCGCGTCAATTGGAAATAATTTTTACTCTCCAGGTTGAAGCAAATTTTCACATCACGGAAAAGACTTGAATCTTGTCTTGAAGTCGAAGCTAAATACGGAGCCTACACCACGACTGCTCAATTTGGAAGCCCACTTGAGGTGCCCTGACCCATCCCTTTTCGGCGGGCAATCGTTGTGGCCCCACGGGAAGGGGGAGGATGAGAGACGCTCGAGCTCGTCGGCTATAGTTTAGTGAATGGCGAGTGGCATGTGGTCAACTGCAGAGGACCGCTAGAGGCGGTCTAGTCCAAATTCTTCCGTTAAACCTTGCAGAGGGTGATTCGTGTTACACGCTTGAACGCAACAGATAAGTAACCTGATGGGAACAAAACTGTTAGTTCTAAACACTTTTTTTAAATTTGTATTTATGGAACACGCTGTTCTCCAAGACAACCTAGTGTAGGTAGCTACAAAGGTAGGCTTCCCCGCCGAACATCGCTGCGTGCCGTCTTTCCTTGCGTTCACATCCTCACATCAAATCGGGAACATGGTACCACGAGAAGCACAACAGGAAAATTTGCAATGTTTTCCTGTCTCTGCCACTAGTGTTTAACATAAAAGATTTCGATGCAGCATTATTATACCATGTGAAATTATGAGAAATGACACATTAAAAAAGTTTTCATATTAAATACTTTAACAGAATGAACTTGTATATCAAATTAACGAATTTCCAATGAATACTAGTTAACGTTGAAAGAAAGGCAGAAAATTTAATTTATAAATTCATGCAATTAATTGTTTTCCCTTCCGAACCGAATACTTTCTTCGAAATTTTTGTAAGTATATTCGTTTGACAAGAAAGACAAATATTCACCGGCGGACACGTTTACTGGTTTACTATTTTTCCATGGAAGCAAATAAATTTCTGAAGAGCGCCATGCCGATAGTGAGCCAGACTATGCTCTTTCAGGTCTGTCGATTTTTTTATCACAATGCTTAGAATGTCGAACACGGCTCGTTGTTCGTATCAGGAAAATTAAGGATTCTTTCCCATAATAGTAGAACAATTTGGATGGTTTCTCCGTAGAGCATGTCGACGTTGTTAGTTTTCACAAACTAACAGATGACTCTGAAAACTTGAGTAAAGGAATAAATACTGAGATGGTTCCTTGCTTACTTCTGGACATAAATTTGGCTTCGTTTATCAGCGCACGTTTCCTTGAACATTGCAGAGTGTTAGTGGGAAATTTAGTTATTTCTCCAGTAGTGTTCTCGTTGTTCTCGCAAAAAAGAGGAGAGAAAAGTGCCAAAATTTGCAGCTCATTTGCCGATGAAAACAGTTTCTCGTACACTGGAGCCAATATATCTTCTTATCAAATTTTGTCAAAAAGACTTTTTTCAAACTTTATTTATTTTAATAAATCTCATTTTAATAATTTCATCTTTGAATAAATAAATATATACGAACTGTAAATCATTACAACAGCGAATGGCAACAAAATGTCCGGGAGCGGTAACTCAGTGCATCAACTGATGTCACTACAGCGCCTCTGACCGGGAGGTCCTAGGTCCGAGTCCTAACGGCGGCAGGATTTTCGACACTAGCTTTCCAGCTAGATTGAATCCAGTCGCTGTCTTCAGACAGGACCTCCAGACAGGAGAATTCTAACGGCCGGCTGCTCTGATCGGTAGTTTTCCGTGGTTTCTCCGATCAACACCAAGCGAATGCCGGAGCAGTACCCTAACAAACGGGCCACGGACCGCGCGCGATCTTTCATTCCTTGTCCTTTCCTCTCCCCTGACACACACACACACTAACATGCACTACACTACAACATATTCCGGGAGACCGGTCTGGAGCTTAGAGCTTGTCCCGGCTGGGGCGGTGCCCCGCTGGTGGGAGAGTCCTGGTGAGGGGGAAATCCCACTAACCGACGGTAGGTCGGCGCCAGATCTCACCATCCAGCGGGGGAAGATCACCGCCATCTCCCGAAAAAAAAATCATGCACTACACTTACGGGGACTAATGACCAAAGCATTTGACGCGCCCTAAAACACGAAAAAATCAATCAATCAATCAATCAAAAGGAACAAAATGCTTGTGAGATTATTTGATTCATTCAATATCCAAAAGACAGTGATGGAGCATTGATACCTTACTGGATGGCCGAGGTGGTTTCAGAGCGAGTTCGACTCAGTATCGTGGTCCGAAGGGCCACGGATTCGAATCCTTCCCTGGGCATGAAATTTAATTTGCTCCCCAGTCTTTCGAGCACATTTTGTCACGGACGGGCTCGCAGACCCAAGCACTGCAGCCTGCAAACCGCCAATGTGTTAAGTCTCCAATTGTTGGTTTAGGATACAACCTATTCCGGTGTAGAGGGTGCCTTTGAGTTGATGGAGCCCTACTAACAGTAATGCGCAGAAGTTTGAAGAAAACTATGCATCCTGTGCTAATGTGAAAGATGTCTATGGTTTCTTCAGATTCCCAGGATCTCGGTAATATCCAAAAACAATAAGTTTTGGTTCTCATTGAGAAACGCAAATACTTGGTTGTGCTATTCCGTATATTCTCATACTGCACATACCGACTGGATTCTCATACTCAGTCTCTCTGCGCTTACGAGGCACATGACATCATCCGACAACAAGGATACAAGGTACTACGTCCCGCCATTAAACAGTATTTGCTATTCACGTGTTGGGTTATGAAACAGCATTTTTTTCATATTCTTGTTATATGAAGAATTGTTATACTGAATTTATACTACACTATATTATTGAAGTATTCGTGAAAACTGTTTTTGTGAAAATATTTAATTTATTGTTGTGTAATACGATAGTATTTTATTTGTTGTTCTTGAGAAGTGTGCGTGCTATTTTTTCGAAAACATTTTATATGGTTTTGTTCAACAGGATTTTTACTGCTGCATGCCATTAGTAGTAATAATAATAATAATAATAATAATAATTATTATTATTATTATTATTATTATTATTATTATTATTATTATTATTATTATTATTATTATTATTATGACTCTCATAGTTGATTATGATTCTCATAGTCATCAACTCAGGCAGGGGAAAAACAAAATGGATTAAAGAAGTCGAGGGGGATCTCAGACAAGCACACGATACAATAAATGATGCAGAAAATAGAAAAGAATTCAGGAACACTATCAAAAAACATACATTTGACACCGTAAGCAACAAGAGGCCAGGATGTAAATGGACAGCAGAGCGGAAGAAACAACACAGTAAACACATGAAGTAAATATGGGCCCAGAGAAAACACAACAATCATTATAAAGGAATTCAAGTTCAAACGCTCTCTTTAAATGGGAATAATCGTGAATAATAATAATAATAATAATAATAATAATAATAATAATAATAATAATAATAATAATAATAATAATAATAATAAATTTAATTGACTCTTGTCTTAATGGTAGGGATTATAAGTGAACGTACCAAACAATATTTCATGTAGAGAAGATACAAATATGTCTAAATTGTTGCAATTATAAAATTTGTTTTATATTGAAGCTAAACAGTTGTATTGGGCAGGAATAGTGTTTTCATTGGTTTTCCTCATTCCGAACAGAATGTAGCCTCTCATCTTTCATTCGTAAGGGACTAACGTAAGTATGAGGAAATTTTGCCGACGATTGTTTATTTTTCTCAACCGGATATTTACCGAACTGTCTACATTCCTGAAAGAGTCTTAATCCACTGTTTGCATCTTCGAAGATAGAAACTCGTTTAGCTGAACCTCGTTGTTTGGAATAGAACTCTTCAATTACCAGGACATATTGCAGACGTTAAGAAGAGTTCAAATGAAACACTGGAAATCAGAGTTGACGTCATGCACTAGGAGAAAAAGATGGCCAAAGATAATTAATTTGCTAACTGAGGAAACAGTTCTGGACAAAGCACTCGGCATGCAAAATGTAGATGTTTTCGTAAATTCAAGTTGCTATACTCTTTTCAGTCCTGTGATCGGTTTTTTTGACACTAGTTCATTCTCCAATGAATTGAAGGCGTGATCGTTGAGTAAGAAATGATTTGCATTCATTTAACAAAGGTTAACTAATTTCTACTGGAGCAGTTGTAATCCCTTATATTTTTGGCATTCCACCAAATGAATTTTCACAAGAAATCGATGTGTTTATGAAACTAAAATGCAAGATAACTTCAAAACTTCTTTTTTCGAAATGTTCTTTACATTCAATTCTTTGGTTAAAATTTAGACTATTATAAGCTTAATGAAAACATAATGAAGGTACATTCTTATCCACGGATAAGAATAAATATGTTAACGCTACCTTTCCATTCTTATTTATATAGATTATTGCAAATCTGACATCTAGTCAATCAAAAAATGAATCGTATATTGTCTTACTTTAACTTTATTTGTTGACAGTTGCCTTATGCGCTACAACATTGCTTATCGGGCCGATTTAGAGACTGAAACATTGCTTGTAAGTGAAATGAATGCAAAAAGTGCAGCGCGTTAGGTTGATTCGTAACAATGTCGACACGAAAGTTGGAAAGCTGGGTGTCTAAAGGACGCTGGAAAGAACTACTAGAAAATGTACAACCATCTAGACGTGCTATACGAATTTACGTGCACACATTATCAATTTTCAGTGGATACTCTATTTACAATGCATATATAGGCAATCATGTACGCATACTTGTAGGCATACATTTATTTTTCAATGCAAGAAGTCTAATAATGAAGATGCTTGAGACCGCGTCTTAGGATATTCATCCGGCAGTACGTTCATTTATTTTGTAATATTCTTTATTTGTATATTCAAGTGTGATCTTGAAAAATGTTGAGACAATCATTTTGTATAAGCTTAGGAACGTGCAGTAATAGACCAAAGTTAAGTTTTCTAAATAATTTAAACGAATAAATATATTTTACTGTTGTACGAAGTTGACGTTTAAAAATGTAATTTCTTGAGAAAAAAAAAGGATTGATCATTAGTTACTTTAATTACATCAAACTGCACGAAAGACTTCACGCATAAGTTCAGACAAAGGTAAAAAACTTCAACTACTATAACATTAGGATAAAACAAACATATCCAATAAACCATGAAATAAAATAAAAATGAACTGAAAAGAAAATTCTGGAATAACAATAAGAAGAAGACTTCTATTTTGGCATTTCCAAATGTTTGCCTTCTATGCGCGGTAACGGGCCGATTTTTACATCTTATCATTCTGTCCTATGAGGATAAAAGAGCAGTACTTACACTCTTCAAGAGTATTAAGAGCTGAAACACGGAAACAACGAAGGTTTTTGCTCGGTCTGTACAAGAGGGGAGCGAGTCATTCAAGGCTCCGGCTGGCGGGCATTAACGTCTCTTCTCCCGGCATCCATTTCTCGGTAAACCACGGCCGCCTATCACCGCTAACCCTAGCACCCCCACCTCCCCCTCCAGTTCCGGGTCGGCGACGAGCGACGGAGGCTGACACCGCTGCTTCCAATCGACGCTCGTCTCTAAATAAACCCCAGATAAGGGGCATCAAAAATCTTAATGAAACCTCTTCAACAGTTCTACAGTTGAACTTCCCAAGGGGCGAAAGGCCCGATAATAGAATTTGAGTAGTAACAAACATGTGGGGCATTATACTAGTGGTTCTTATTGAAACAAGATTGATACGAATGGAGCGAGTGCCGCATTTGCACCACGGATCGTTAGCACAGTAGCAATGTGAGTTAGTTGCGTCTGTCTGCGTTAGTGCAGAAGCAATGTGAATTTTATGTTAAATGAAAAGTAAAATTAAATTCATGTTAAATGAAAAGGAAAATTAAAACTCATCTATGTCGACTACAGTAATTTCTTTTCATTCAATTCATAACAGTTTAAGTTTATGTGATTCGTTTATGTTAGTTTTCCACGTTACAAATACGCTCAATTTATTATGACTAGAGGCGGATTTTGATGATCTAAAATTGTCAAAATGATCAGTCTTAAAATATTTAAAATATGTTATCTCTTAAAATATTTTATAAATGCCTTGAAAGCAAAGAAAAATGACATTAAAAAATGTGATCAAAGCCTGTTCAGATCAACAACTCAATCTGTTGAATATGTTACTGATGTAATCGAGGCTTCTTCCTTTCGATCAAATGAACTCAGCTTGCAAACGTTTGCTTGGAACTGTTCTGTACCAGGAAATATCTGTCATAAGTTATCGCCAAATCGGCCGAACCGTCAATAGCTCTGATATACGTCCCAGGAACCTTAGATTACATACCCACAACGGCTAACATTACAATTTCTGAATGAAGAAATCGAATAGGCTACTCAGGATTTCTGTGGAGAATATTTGTTGCATCTCACCATTAGCTAATATTTAACCACTGACCATTAAAATATTAACTAGTGGTGCTAAAGAATGGCGCAGATTTTCTCGTATTAATTTTCTATTTTGTTTCATCTGGGCTAGCTATTCAGACTTGCCACATACTCTTGATAGCTGCCATCTATCGTCGCCCATAGTACATTTTTTTAATATTTAATTTTTTCGGTTTCCTAATCGTAGAACCAAAATTTTACTTTAAAAATATTAAAGAGCAGTAAAAACTCGTCATAAATGGTTATTTTTATCGAAAAATAAGAGGTGTTTATAAGAAAATTGTGCTTTAAGCGTTACTGAAAATGCGACATTTGAAGCTTTTTTCCACAGAAAACAACTGAGTTTTTGATAATCTTCATTTCAAGTCATGTCAAGAACAATCATACACAAGTTCAATAACGTATGCAAACTGCTGGTAATGAGCATATTAAAGACATGAGAGATATTTTTAAAACATTATATTTGTGTATTTTTTGATAGAACAAAAGAATACAGCATAATTAATTTTGAATCGTCATAAACAGTGCAATTAGTGCTATCCATACAAAAGCTTGAAGAAAAAATTTGGAGCCGTTTTTGAAAAAATTGGCGTTTGAGCGTTTCTGAAAATTCAGAATTTTGAGCTTTTTTTCAGAGAACACTTTTGAGTTATAGAGAAACTTTATATGACATTATTTAAAACACATCTCCTCATAAATCCAATAATATAATCAAATCGCCGCTAACGTAAATATTAACGACGTGAGCGACAAGTCAAAAAAATTAAATTTTGGTATTTTTAGAAAAAAACAAATGAATAGAGAAAATAGCGTTTATGTTATCTCGTAGAGTTCATTTATCACTATCCCTTTCAAAGGTGTAAAGAAAAAATTTGGAGCCGTTTTCGAGAAAATCTTGTTTATGTTAGTTTTTAAAATTACACATATTTCACGCCATCTTGCACAAAAACTACTAAAACGTGAAAAAACGCATATGACCTTAATGAAATAACTAACAATGGACAACATTTTTCAGTTGCAGGAAAAATCTCTATATTTTTGTAGTTGTAGGATCACGCCGGAAAAAAAATCATACTTTTCATATTTTCGAAAAATCAGAGTAAACCGTGAAAATAGGACCTATGTCACCTTTATAACTGTATTTTACTTTATTCTTGCAAGAAATTTAAAGAAAAATTTGAAGCAGTTTTTGAGAAAATTTTGAAAATGCGCGGGGGGCTTCAAGTAAAGTATCCCCAAAATTAAACAGATGTTTTCCAAAATCGCAGAGCTTTGACTCAGGCCAGATGGACAGGTGTTTCTTCAATTTGAAAGATATCTTACGCATGTTTTAGGCGCTAGTGTTGTTATATTCGCTTTTATTCCTTTTTATATTTGCTTTTATTCCTTTTAATTTTAGATATTAGAACTTAAATGGCGCACTCTCGATAGAACTGTGGCAAACTGTATGAAGGAGCCTGCAGCTTTTATTGTTACTCTTTCGTGGTTTCTTCGATCAATACTAGCAGATACCGGAGCAGTTTCCTAAGAAACGGGCTAATGACCGTAGTAGGTGATGTGCCCGGTATCAATTCTCACTCACTAGCAGATTGAGAGAATAGGAATATGCATATTGGTGGAATCTCTGATAGAAGTATGTGGTGTCTGAGATGGATGTTAGCTTAACCTCCGGAGTACTTCTACGAAATAACTCTGGTCGACTTTGCTGCATCGTAAGTTAATACAATCATTAGTGATAAGAAGCACTAAACAGCTTTGCGATGGTATTCCGAGCACATAACAGAATGTTTCTCCTTGAGATTATTCAACTACGATAGAAGCTTGTCAATATCTAAGATGTCGAAGAATCGGATAATGAGATATTACTGGTCGAACAGAACGTCTTATGCTCCACACAGTGAAATAAACATTTTAAGCGGTGCAAATGTAATTCTTGTAATACCATCAGATCATGAAAAGAATTCATAATTAATGAGTTGAGTCTATATATCTCTATGGTCTACATGTCAGAAGAGTAAAATATGAGTCTTAAGTCTCTATGAGTCTATATGTCAGAATAGTAAAATAGTATTTCCGATGTTCCTTTCTACGCTTGGACAATATATTGTGATAATATTTTTTTTTCATTTACAGATCCTCTGAGAGACCCGAACGTATGTGGACGTCCAACATGTGTTGGTAAGTATATCACGTAGAAATCTCAGCGAATGCTGTAGAACATTGTAAATCATGGATGTCTTGAATTCGAATAGGAAAAGATAAAAAATGAGTTTTCCAAATTTTTTCCATAACGAGGTTTCAGTCACCGTGTTTCAAATCAAATGTAGCTTCACAATGCACATGTTTTTTGAGCACTCCTTTTGCTATATCCGGGGGTATGGGCTATTATTTTATTAGCAATAATACAAAATCAAATCAGAAGTTCGTTTCGCGATGCATATAAGTTTTCTATAACGAGTACTGATGTCGTTTGTTCTCGGTAATGGGGTGCCGGAACTAGTATTCTCGGACATAGGGGTTCCGGCACGTTGGTCTCATCGCCGAGATTGATCGGAATGAGAGTTTTGCGGCCGGCTCAATTTACTAAGCTTTGGTCATGTAAGGAAGTGCTACTTTACTACATTTTCGCCACGTCATGCAGAGGAGTATACCAGGGAACTCACATTAGGAACTGGTCTTAGATTCGGTCACTTTCCTTTATTACAGAAAAAAATATCAAACGAAAATGTAAGTAAATGCATATACCTATAAGAGAAATCTGGATACAAATATTTGAGGTAAAAAAATTATCGAGAGCTAAAATGTCTTGTTTTCAAATGTTGCTCACCACTTTGCTTAGTTGGTACTTTTATTAATAATTCTTCTATATATGGCAAGAAGGTGGGGTAGTGATGCTGAAGCTCAAAAAATAGTTTTGATGAACATTAATTTAAATCAGCAATAGTTTCACTGAGATCAAGAATACTTCAGATTAACATTTCCGGAGGCTGGAAGAGATTGCTCACAACGATGACAGATGGACAAAAGTCATAACATTGTGCAACCATGATTACACACAAAACACAGAGACCACAGCCAGTCAAAACCCAAAAATTAGTATTTTAGATAAAAAATAGATTTTCTTCGCTTTTTTAACCCTACAAATCTTCTCTCCCATCAACCAATTTACGTAAAAACCAACACAAAGAAGCTAGGAAACATATCGAAACAAAAGTATCTAAAGCTGCGCGTCCTGACCCACCTGAAAACAAACATTCCTATAGAGCCCAAAAAATAGCTACTAATTACTACTAGCTCAGGTAGCCGTGATCGCCATATTTCCTCCATTCTTGATAGGAAATTACCCTCCAGCTACTTAGTTTCATCAGGTTATGACGGGAGGTTTGCGTTCGAACCTGCGTCAAAAACTAGTAGCCACACGAAGCCACCGGCCAATCAGGACACAGTCATTATAATTGGAGAACAGAATGACATTAATTTGGACAGTTACTTTACACCCAAACGTGTAATCAAATTGCAACGTGCCGCCCAAAACACTAAACTTAACTTCTCGACGTGCCTTTCTAGAACAACAAACCAACACCATGCAGCGAGATTAAACACAGAAACCGACAATTAAAATTGCTTATGAGAGAAACTTTTTGATCATAATTTCCTCTCAGCAAAACTTCACCAGGCATGGGCTCCACATGAACCTTGCTGGAAAACATTTGTGAGCTGTTGTAATGAAATTGCAACGAAAAAATTAGAATAAAGGAACCATGATGCACAAATTCTATCAATTACAAGAAATGAGAACATCGGTAAATAAAACAGTACACTCATGTGAACATTGTTTACTAAAAGTAAAATAAAATTATTCAATGACTACTGGCTGCAGGAGGTAAGGGGACGCGATTTCAATTCAATAAAGCCTAATTTTATGTGCCGAGACTCAAGCCATCAAGTCTGCCCTTCCGTTTGCCCAAGTAATTTTCGCGCTCCTTTCACTATCTAGCACAGAAAGAAGCATAGAAACAGCTCGGGCGACGAAACAGGCGACTTTAAATTTATCTCAGAGGCTTCTTTTAGACTTGAGGATCTTTTACACGCAGTAAAACACGTAAACGTGGGTATAACAGCCCGATGCGCTGACTGTTATGCTACTGAAGCCGCATGTGTCAATAATTCTGTTAAAAAATGTCTTGTTTTTGAAGCTTCTTATATCCTTTTAATATGTGTTTTCCTCAGAAAAAATAAAATTAAACATTTCACGCAAAAGCAATACTTGGATAACACTGGGGATTAGAACAACTTGAAAAACCACACTAATTCCTTATTTCATTTCTGAGCATCACAACGTATCTCATAAATTTTACCTCTTCCAAAAATACAAATCATGGTTAAGAAAAGTCATAAGGCAGCCTAAAATTTAGAAACATATTTATAATATTCTGAACTCAAATAACAAAACAAGATCATTGCGCAATATAGTAAAGTAGTGGGGCTTCAAAAGCACATACTTTCTCGCATTGTTCTAAATTTGCAGTTTTTTATAATTCAACAAAAATTAGACCTGCGGCATTCTTTTAAGCGTTCGAACGTGAAAAATAGAACGGTTTTTGAGAAAAGGTATTGTTTTATAAATTGCATTAATTTCAAGCATAAATTAAGCGAAAATTATTCTTTTTTTTTTTTCAAAAAATTGTACTTTTTTCAAAGAGTTGGTTCTTTAGAACACATTTTCTTTAGACAAAAATCTTAATCTGAAACTTTGTTGATTTGAAACGATATTTTTTTGCAATTTTCGAAAATACAGAGAGTTCACTTGAAATCAGACTAGCGCCACTTTACTATCTTTTCATGGATACGAAGAAACAATTGGGAGCTGTTTTTGAGAAAAAAATTAAATTGCCTATATTTCACACAAAATTAAGAAAAGCTCATATTTTTGAAATATTATACATGACATTTTTTCAAGGTGTTTTTACAGAATAGATTTTATTAAGAAAAAATACATATTTTTAATATTGTAGTTGTGGGAAGACGCCGAAAAAATTGAACATTTGCAAGTTTCCAAAAATCAAAGACTTCAACGAAAATGAAACCTGTACCATTCTCCCTGAGCATTCCTTACGGTATCCAAGAACATAGTTTAACCAAAAAACTCGGTGCCACATTTGAGAAAGTTTGCAAAATAAAGGCTTCTTGTCAAGTACCTCCAAAAATTAAAATATCCGTTTCAAACTCAGAGGGAATTGAGTTTCTTTAAATTGATCATGTAATATCAATTTTGGAGAAAATCGGCCGAATGGTTTTGACGCTACCTTTGACCACAGACAGATGGCTGGACGGAACGGAGAGTCGGTCGGACAGACAAGACACTTTGCCGTCAATCGATATTTCGTTATCAAGAACCAACAAAAAATTATTTCCAACTACATAGTGTTAGGAGAAGTAATTTACTACATATAGGAACAACATTTATCCAATATTTCGTTACCAGAGCGCGGCAATAACAGTTTTTCTGCCGAAAATTCACTGTTTTACGGCGCACGATTACAATACTATCTCTTCTAAAAATATATGGGCGAGAAAGTAAAAATGCGATGACATCAACTAGCAGCATTTTGGGAATGTTGTTTGAAACGATAATGACAGAGAAGTGAAAGATCCTGCAACACTAGCGACTCACTGCAACCAATAATTTTCCAGAATTGCGATTGATCTCACGAGGAGTCTAATACCATAAAACCTGTCGTTTTCCCACAAATCTCCCTACCGAAGTTTGGTTCCGAAACATTTTTCTATAAAATTCTGAAAACAAGCGATAAACTAAATCAATATTTGGCATGTTTAGATGAATTTCCGTATTGTTTGTTAAATATATTTGGGCCTGCTATTATGCACCCGATAACTCACAATTCTAATATCAATTCAAATCATCTCTATGTATTGGTACATATCTACATATACATATACACATATATACATATATACATATCTGGAAAGATATTCAGAAGAGCTAAGATTAGGCTGCTCTTCAAATAGGCAAAAACTGAAACACAGAATTATTAGTAACTTCTTTCTCTTTTGTCAGTTTTCTAAAAAATATAAGATTTATAAAAAGTGTTATAAAACTATTATTTATACAATGAATTATAAATTATTTGTAAAATATTTAATTATTATATTTCCTACGTTGGAATGGAACACATTCTCAGTAAGTAAGAAGCGTTTTCGGATTACAGACAAGGGTTAAGAAAATAAAAAACTACTGACACAACTATCTGTAGTTTTTTAATGAAGTAGCTTTATCTGTAGATCAAAATGAAGCATCAATAGGAAAATGTTTAGATCTTTCAAGAGCATTTGACGTCAATGATCGTAACATTTTTCTTCCAAAATTACCTTCGTATGGAATTCGCGGTACTGCGCTGGACTGGTTATGAACGATTCTTAAGCCAATGTTCTACTCTGAGGGTCGAAATACAGTACTGGAGTGAAAAGACGTTATTTTACACACCTTTCCAATTTATTGCCAATTGCACGAGAGGACCCGAAGGGTTCTATTTTTTACCCCATTATCTTTCTAATATACGTAACTAAACGAAAAAACAGCTCTCTTTGCTTAAGATACGAATATTCCTTGCAATAAAAAAACAGTAAAAGGAACAGCAATATATGTTGGTCCCAAATTGGTCCCACTAATAACAGATTAATTGTAAACGAAGGGTAAACGGTTAGGGTTTCAATGCAGTTTTCCATTTCAAATAAACAACCGTACATTCCAATGAACGTGAACGATATGCAATTGATGTTAAGGTATCAAAATTTTATGCCTCCCGATTCAGACAAACATCAAATGTAACATCCATTTAATTATATTAAACTCAAAATTTAATTCATTATACCAGGCGTTCAAAATTAAATTCGTTATACTAACCCGTTTGTTAGGGTACTGCTCCGGTATTCGCGTGATATTTCTTTGCGAAACCACGGAAATTACTGATCTGAGCAGCCGGCCGCTAGAATCACCCTCCAGACTGCGACTGAATTCGGTCCACCTGTGTTGCTATTTTCGAAAATTCCACCACCGTGGGGACTCCATCCCTAGGATTTTCCGGTGAGTGACTCTGCAATGACATCACTTGATTCCCTGAGACACCTTAGCCGGTTAAGTCAGGAATTCTACCATTGTCTTGCTTCTTGATTTACGAATCAGTGGTTTTCGTCAAAAATGACTTACTCGAAGTGGGAATGTATTTTCGGCCAATATAGATATCTATAACTATAAAACTCGACGCAGTAATGATTTTCCGTAGTTCACTACAAAATATTCACGTACAATACATGTACATTATTTTTTTTATATTGCCAGATGACTTTAAACGATTAAAATCGTAAACAAGTGCCAAGTAAAGCGTTTTATGCTGCATTACAGCTTCTATACAATTAGAGACTATACTGAATATCAAAAAGGAAAATAATATTGTTTTTAAATATGATATTTAACGTGCTAATTACCATTTAAACTATATATTTCTAAAAAACTAAATATATCTGCAACAACTATTGTACCTTAGCTTCTGAGTCAATGATCCACATCTCGGTTAGATACATGAACGTACTAGCTTCATTATCTGTGCACGTTTTCTTTATCTCAGTAGGGAATGTAATTTTTCAAATAATCGTTCGTGTTCTCTACGCAGTAAGTCGATTCCGTCACGAAGGGCATGATAAGGAGTAATAGCCAAAATCTGTAGCTGATTTGCCTTTGCAAATAGTTTTTATTACACAGGAGCAAATATTTTTATAAACTATCGCCAAAACTCTCATTGTTATCTGTATTCATAACTCAACTTCATATGTAGCATACGAAATAGGGCAGAGATTCTAGAGCTCCTTACACCGTGTATAGATTGCACTTATCCCCACAGCACATCAGAAAAGGTTTCTTCCCCATACGTTCAATAATTTTTTATTTGTTTTCTGACGAAAATATTTAAAACTATGTTTTTTGTGTCTCTTCGCCCTTGCCCGTCCGTCAGTGGGGTCATTCGTTTAGGCAAGCAAGAAACAGCACCTTCACGACACAGCTCTTTGATTTGGGCTTCAAAAAATGAGGGCAGTAACTGAAAAAAACGAGCTTATTTCTAGCCTAAAACTATTTAAATATTTTGTAGAGGTGTCGGCTTAATTTAGCTCCGAGCGTTGTATCCGTCTCAGCAGCAACTCTGATCGAGAAGTCCTAGGGTTCGTGTCCCGACGGCGCAGCGCCGTGTTTCCAACACTATATAGCTAGCTCGAATTTAACGGCTGGCCGGAGCATAATTCTAGAGGCCTACTCATTTATCAGGCGAATGCCAGAGGAGGAGTAACCTAAAAATTAGCCAGGGACCGCTTGCGATCTTTCCATTATTTTCTAATTTTATTATTTTTACGTCAAAAACGGTTAAAAACTGTGTATGACGTGCT
This sequence comes from Teleogryllus occipitalis, assembly GCA_011170035.1. Taxonomy (NCBI): domain Eukaryota; kingdom Metazoa; phylum Arthropoda; class Insecta; order Orthoptera; family Gryllidae; genus Teleogryllus; species Teleogryllus occipitalis. The sequence goes on from BLKR01001798.1 coordinate 65,085, forward strand.
ATGGGAAGAAGTGAATTCTGTGCACGTTTTCAAAATTCTGTCATCCCTGCACTAAGCCATATACTACTTGGATTTTGAATGTAGAAAAAAATGCTCCGATGTAATAAAATCTATTTTCAAAGATAAATCAGCAATAAATTTTGGGCTCTTATCCATCATGTCCTTCGTCAAGGAATAATATTTCCTGATGCCACAACATGGAAACGATTACTTGAATAACTATATTTCCCACCCAACCACATTTCCAAAGAATGTTCGTATCATCCGCCAAGAGAACTGTTCTTCCGTTTCGAATCGTCGAGACCATATCGTTTACGTAAAGTAGCAACAGAATAGGGCCTAAAATTGATCCTTGAGGAACTCCACGTGCAATTGGCAAAGAGGCGGTAAGGTGTGTACATAATGTTCCATCATTCCAGTAAGGTATTTTCACTCACTAAGATCGTTGTTTAAGGTACGAACATAACCAATCTAGAGCAATACCACGGATTCCATATGAAGGTAATTTTGAAAGTAAAATGTCATGATCAATGACGTCAAAAGCTTTGGAGAGATCTAAAAATAATCCAATAGGTGCTTCGTTTTGATCCAATAATGAGGCGACATCTTTAAGAAAAGAAAATATGGCTGTTTCCGTCGAATTTGATTTTCTAAATCCATGTTGGCAATCTGAAAGCGCTTCGTGTTTACGGAGAAAGGTTTCCATTCGTACGTAAAAAAGTCTCTCTAATGCTTTTGAAAAAACTGATAGAAGAGAAATGAGCCGATAATTTTGAATTTCATTTTTGTTGCTTTTTTGAAGAGCGGCTTAATTTTAGCTGTTTTGAAAATATCTCGAAAGTTTCCGGTGCATGAGGATGCATTAAATACGTGAGTTAACGGGTGTATAATGGCAGGCGCACACAAAGGATCCGGGAATTCATCTAAACCGGACGAATATTAATTTTCTAGTTTACCGATTATTTTGAGAATTTCATAGGAAGAAGTTTCGGAAACGAACATCGTGTCTAAAATTTTGGGGGAAATATCTGATATTGAATTTTGTGGCTGAAGACCCTTAGTGAGATCGGCAGCAATTCTCGAAATGTATTGGTTAAAGAGACTAGCCAATGTTGCCGTATCGTTCTCATTTATATCGTTATATATTATAACAATATTCTCTACATGGTTTCTAGTTGATTTGGTCGTATTTTCTACTATATTCCACATTGCTTTTGTTTTGTTATTTGAGTTCAAACTATCCTGATCGTGTTTCATGATTTTAGCCTGCCTTATGACTTTTCTTAACAATGATTTGTATTTTTTAAAGTAGAGGAGGAAATCTTGTGATACGTTATGACGTTTAGAAATGAGAGAAAGAATTCGCTTGTTTTCACATGCTGTTCTAATCCCTTGTGTTATCCAAGAATTGATTTTCCGTGAAATATTTAATTTTCTTTTTTGAAGAGGAAAGCAAGTGTTCAAATGAAATGAAAGTGTTGAATAAAAAGAATTATATTTGTCGTTTGTATCAACAGTATAAACCGCGTTCCGCGTAAACGGTGTAAACCGCATTCCATGACTCCTGCATCAAGTAATCAATGAATAATTTTATTTTGCTTTTAGTAAACAATCTAGTCATACGTGTATTATTTATTGTGTCAGTGTTCGCATTTCTTATAAGGGTAAGAATTTGTACATCGTGGATACTGTATCCTAAATCTTTTGTTTCAACTTCATATCGAATAGTAGTTTTGTTAATTATAATTTGATCAATTACCTTCATCGAATTTAGTGTGATCCGTGTAAGTACTTTAATTGTAATATCTAAATTGAAGGAATTAATTACATTGAGAAACTGTTCTTTCTCGCAATATGCGACGAGAAAATCAATGTTAAAATCTCCGCATACAACAATGGATTCAAAACAGCGATTGCTGACTTTGTCCTTCCTGATCGTTTCCGACACATCTCCCTCTCACACATACTACATGCACTATACTACCACTTATTTCGGGAGATCAGTCCTGAGCTTAGAGCTTGTTCCGGCTGTGGCGATACCTCATTATGGAGAGATATCTCGAAGGGGAAATTTCCCGTGAACCGACGTGTGGGTCGGCGGCCGATCGCCCCAGCGACGAAGGAAGCACCGCCACATCCAGGGATAAAACATTCTCTACACCACCGAAACTAATGACCGTAGCAGTTGACATGCCCGAAAATATCAGAAATTTTTATGGAGGCCGGAAACAAGAGATTTAATATAGGCTAATATGTATTTCTAAATAATTAATAAAGGGTCCAGTGTTTTGAAATTATTGGAATAATGCCAAGACTTTTGCCCAAACTTAGGATGGACATCATTACTGTATAATAATGATAATACTGTAAATTTTGTGTGTGTGTGTGTGTGTGTGTGTGTGTGTGTGTGTGTGTGTGTGTGTGCGTGTGCGTGTTAAGACAGAAGTAAATCATAACACGCACACAAAATTAGTGGACCCTATACATAAACGTGTAGCACATTATCAGTCGCTTTCAAACTCCACGTGCTATTTCTCTTATGACAGTTGAAACCAACTCACAAAAGTACTTTCCACGAAAGTACTTTTCTGTAAACTTAAGTTGAAAATACACTATTTTGGGGTTTTTGCAAACATTTTCAACTTTACACGTAATTTTTTTGGAATAATAAGAGCCATGAGGTTGAAATTATGCTCTCACAAATAGTGTTATGTTGTGATATTACGTGCTCAATTATATTTTCATTCAATATTTATATCGAGGAAAATATACATCAATAAACTAGAATGTTTATTCAACACTTGTTTTTCGTCAACATTACTTCATTATTTACATCATTTTGGGCATTGTATGCCTCCGATGGATGATCATATTAACTTTTTTAGAAGCCTGAACGCATACTCTTTTTCAAGAGATAGGTTTCTGGGTTTTCAAAAAAAAAAAAAAATTCCAGCTGGTACTTTCCTGAAAAATAACTTTGAAATCACACAATTTAAGGCTTTTTGCCAAAATCAATTGAAACTTAACTTATGAAGAAATGGTAACAGCTAGAAGGTTGCAATTTTGCATTCAGAAACAATGTAAAGTTGATAAGTTATGAACCAAGTTTAACTTTTTACACGAACATTAATATTATTATTCAATATTAAAATCTGAAATATTTAACACTACTTTTTTCTGCGAGGTTGCTGCACTGTACCCACGGTGTCTTAATAAACGCAAAATTGACATTAGTTTCGTTGAATAAAGCATAAAAGGTTGTGCGAGTAAGTTATCTTTCATTTATTTAGCAATTAAAGAAAGGAAAGTCCGAGGTGTCGAAAATCTGGTAGTCAAACTACACATCGCCGCTGCATGGAGTCAATCAAACCGTTATATCTCGAAAACTATTTCACCTTCGAAGCCACATTTTCACAAAAGTTCCTTTGAGGCATGTGATGTTGGCATGCAAACTTTCAACAAAATCCGATGTAGTGCGGAGAGCTCTAGATCACTTTAGGTGGAGCGACCAGTTCGTTCAGATGTTGGAACAAAACCGTGGGTTGACATAGAAAAACCTTATTTACGAATTTCGGCGTTCTTGGTCTAAGTAAAATGGAATGATCAAAGCAAAAGACAATAGACTTCTTGGAACTCATGATGTTGCGCCCAAATTTACGGAGCATTACGTAAAATTATTTCGGGTTATAGAGGGAAAAGTGCAACTCATACAGGGAAGACAAGATGCGCAGTAAAATATAAAACATCTATATGTGAGTGTAATACTGCCTATGACTACAAAAAATATAAAAATAATACCATTTTCAAATGATCCAAAGTAGTTTGATCCGTGCAAACATTCTGCACTTTGTGATTCATTGTTTAAAATGTGAAAATACCCCATATTGGAACCTAATTTTGAACATCCCTAACCCATGAACTGTGCGTGGATAATTCTGCGTGATTCTAATATTGCTGAGCGCTGAGATTAAATTAGTGAATAGGGAATACCCAGAAGGGCTAAATCGAAAAAAGGTAACAGATTGTTCAAATAGGTCTAATTTTGTAGATTACGGTTAAGAAACATAACTCGGGCCTCACCCGTTCCCAAACCCGTTTCCAGCATCGGCCTCTATGTTTTTCACTCGTTGATATGAGTAATTTAAAATAAATGTAAGGGTATGCATCTTTGTATTGTAGTTTTGTAGTTGACATAAATACGTTTACCAGCACTCACGCGTTGTATTTTTCAGAAAGGGGTACATATAACGCTCTCAATCTCACTTTCGCTAATAATAAAGAACTGGTAGACGCATAATAAGGAAGTTAGATAATGAAGAGAACATGGAATATCAATTGTCAGACCTACTACATGGATTCAGGACTACTTACTGTTGCCACGCTGAACGAATTTGTCTTGAGTGTTGCATCTCTCCCTCCCTTTCCCCCATCTCCCCCTCCTGGATAACAGAATTATATCCCGCTTCAACTAGTGGTGCTAAAACAGCACGTATTTTCACGCAAAAGTATGCGAAAAGTACTATAATTTTCGAAAATTGTACATGACCTTATTTCAAAATCTATCTTTAAGGAACAGATTTCATTCTGGAACAAAATTTCTAACTTTAATATTTTAGTTGAAGAAAGACTCCGAAAGAAGTTTGAACTTTTGCAATTTTCGAAAAATCAGGGGTTTCAACGAATATGAAACCTGCACCATTCTCTTAAATGTCCCTTACATTACCGAACAACAAAATTTAATCAAAAACGATGGAACCATTTTTTTGAAAATTTGGAAAATGTCCCAATGGCTTCCTGTAAAGAACCCCCAGAATCAAAATATCGGTTTCAGATTCGAGGGGCCGCGACATCAGTCAGATCGATTGGAGAATATCACTTTTGGAGAAAATCGGCTGAACGGATTAGTCGGTAGCGTTGTTCACAGACGGGCAGACACACGGACAGACGTTTTGCCGTCATTCGATTTTTCGTAATCAAGGACCTACAAAATATGGATTCTGACAACACCACGTGATATAGAATTTTTTTCTAAATTTAGCAACTGGAATTATCCACTTTCTCATTACGAGGGCTCTGTAATTAGTGTTTTACTTTTCAAAATTCGCCGTTTTCCCGCGCAGCTTTACTTAACTTTCTCTCCACTCCGTAGCGAGAAAGTAAAAAGTGGCATTTTCCTTTCCTCCAGTAGTCAGTCATTTACTGAATGAAAAATGGTTGTTTTTATTACACGGAAGGGAATATTTTTTATCAATTCTTGCCAAAAACGCTCGTTACTACCTGTATTCGTTCAACATATTATGTATATGAGTTAGGACAGACATCCCAGAGCTCAAAACACATCACTTCACACAGTTTTTAACTGTTTTTGACGTTACGTTTGTCGTGAACAGAATGTCACATAGTTTTTAACTGTTTTTGACGTTTAATAAATAAACTGAATAAGTTGACCTCGTGGCTCATTGCGAAGTCGCTAGCCTTTCTCCAACGAGGTCCGGGTTCGATGCCCATCGATTCTCATGTGAAATTTGTTCCAACAAAACGAGTTCGCCTGCTTCACAAGGGCTAGTCCAACCCCTCCGGAGTGTCCGAAACCCTACACCTATCCTCATTCCTTCCCGATTCTGGTCGCTGGGTAGTGACGCAGGGGCGCGTGGAGTATTAGCCGCGTACGCGGGGATGCTACCTGGCGGTCCTCTTTGGCAACTGAGTAGATGAGACGAGACCGGAAAAATACAGAATGATAAGATATTAATGCAGGATTACTCCGTAAGAAGCGCTCAACGCTCGACCACGAGCGAAGAGACGCGTTGCGTCAATAAAGTCAGAGTAAGGACGCAACGAATTTAAAAAAATCTCAAGAAGACTCCGTTATGGCCGACCTGGTTGGCCGAGGTGGCTAAGAGCGAGTACCGACTCAGCGCTTCGGTCCGAAGGGTCGCGGGTTCGAGCCCCGCCTTGGGCATGGCTGTTTGTCCCTTGACTTTGTGTGAGTGTTGTCGCGGAGGGCCTCGCGTTCTGCTGACCCCAGATCAGAGGAGCCCGCAAGTGTTTGTCTAGTGTATGGTCGAATATGCGTCCCTTCGGGACGTAAAGGGCAACCGGCTGTCGGCTGGATAAAAGCCCTAGGGAAAAAAAAGACTCCGTTATGTCCGCAGGAGGCCCGAAGTTCGCGTATGCGCCACACACGCGCTACGATTACTCGTACTCCCTGAATACGTCGGCGCTGTTCCAAGGCACGAGCCGCAACGAGTCCACGCTACGAGTGACGGCGCGCGTCTCGCTGCTCTTCCTCTCGTCATGCGAGGGAGAACTCAAGGTAAGCACTATGCAACGAAAACAATAATCATTGACTGTCCCAGCTGGCAGCGAATCCGGACTCTCAGTTGCACAAACATCTTTGGTCAGTCAAACATCATTTGTATCATTACTTCAGCTTGGTAGCTGTGGAGTCGCAACCATTGTCGACAATTGCGAAACGGGAAACATTCTCACGTACTTGTTAAAATTTTCATTTGTGGCCGGGTAGTGACATGTAAAATAATAATAATAATAATAATAATAATAATAATAATAATAATAATAATAATGATTTTTATTATTATTATTATTATTATTATTATTATTATTATTATTATTATTATTATTATTATTATTATTATTATTATTTTCAGGAGGTTTGTAGACTATTCGCCTTCTTCCCGCGAAAATTCACTGTGATGTAGCACACTTAATGTCATTCCTGAATAATATAATTATAACAACATATTCCTACTAATATACTAATAATTAGTATGTATTTTTTTATATATTCTGTGTAGTATTATAGTAATACGTTACTATTTTACTAGTGAGTCAAAAGAGTACCGCTTATCACATAACAAATTAAGCAATAGTAACATTACCTCAGTAATCACCTAAAAATCTTTCTTTCAAATGACTTTTTACTTCCATTTGTAAGGCAGTTTCAGGTATTGGGTAACCAGGAAGGATGAAACCAGAAGTAAGATTGCAGCGTGAAAGATGCACTGAAAAATATTAATTTTCTTCCACTTTTACACCTTTGTCACATTTCATCGCATGACTTACTAGTACGTACTTGTGCTTCCTTATTTATCGATAGGTTTACTTGCTTTTCTTCGGTCTTGGACGATGATATGACTTTTTTTACCTTCGAATTTGAGAGTCTGTTATCTTCATTTTTGATGGGTTTAGTTTGCACTGCCAGAATCGGTAAAAGAGAGAACTAGTTGTTGGCTTCAGTGCTCTGACACGTATTGGTTCAACCGGTAGAACATCTAGCTCGGTACAATTCCGGGTTTTTAAAGTCTGTTTTACACGATAGACTTTCCATTCAATTTTTGCCAAAACTTGGGCCCACGGCTGGCTTGGGCTATGGCCCACTTCAACGTCTTAAACAAAAATAATTAGTAGCTTCTCTCTCAAAATTGTTTACCTTCCGGGTTGCCATGCATCGTACGCACAAAACCAGCAACTATGAAGAATTCGTTATTCTAAGGATTCGAAACTATTAGAGTACTGGAATTCGAGATTTCGGACTCTCCCTTTCCAATCTCTAGTTTGAAGTCCCTTGCGCCTTCCACAAAAAAAACACGGTCGCTTCAAAGAGACAAGTTCACTGACTCAGCTCACAAGCTCCACTCTCTACCATCTTCGAAAATTCCCCACATATCTCCCAAGGTCTTCCTCTTTCTGTTTACCCACCATATCTAACTCGCTATCCAAGGTTATTCGTGAGCTTTCGCTTCCTCATTTTACTTTCTCGCCTCCTACGTACTTACATGTTTGTAATTCATGCGTGATTGTAATTCTGCGATAGAAATCGACGAGTTTTCGACAGAAAAATTCGTATTTTGGGACTCTGGTAACAAAAAATGTACAAATATTTTTCCTATATTTAGTCAATTACTTCTTGTAATATATTATGTTGTTAAAATCAATTGTGTTTCACTGATACCAAAAATTTAACTGGCAGCGAAATGTCTATCTTTCCGTCTTTGGTCAACGCTAGCGCCTAAACTATTCAGGCGATTTGATATTCCCCAATTTGATATTCCCAATTAGATATTCCCCAGTCATTCTGAACAAACTCGAGGCACTTCGAGCTTGAAACTGATATTAGGATTTCTGAGGGTACTTTACGTTATGCATCAACATTTTCAAAATTTTCTCAAAAATAGCTCTCAATTTTTTAGTTTTTAAAACTCTTCTTCGGATAGATTAAAGACGCAGGTAGCATTTTCGAAAATTTCAAAAGTTCGATTTTTTTCTGAGTCGTCGTACAACCACAATATTGAAGATTGAGAATTTCTCGTTAATGAAATCTGAACAGATTTTTCAAAAAGAGATTTTGAAACAAAGTCATGAATAAATTTTCAAAAATATTATTTTTTGCGTAATTTTGCATGACATGTAGGCAATTTTTATAGAATTCTTTCTCTCAAAAACTACTCCAAATTTTTCATTCATATTTTTCCTCGGATCGACGCTTAATAATGGCGCAGAGCTAATTTTCGTTATACTCTGAATTTTTGGCAATTGCAAAAAGTTCGAAATTTTGCGAAAAAGTACGTGCTGTCGTATCACCACGAGTTTCCTGTAATTTTATCTCCAATACTTGTTTCGTATTTCTTCCATCCCCACCTATGACCATATTATTTAGTATGTGCATGACTTTACCGTTTTAAATGTTTTTTCTTAAATGCATAATTAGAAGATATTTTTGTACCTCCCCATATTTAATGCTCTCGCCCAGTTGATTCTAAAAAAATTCGTGACCGGGAGCGCTGCAGTGACATCAACTGATGTCACTGCAGCGCCTCTGACCGGAGGTCCTAGGTCCGAGTCCTGACGGCGGCAGGATTTTCGACACTAGCTTTCCAGCTAGGTCGAATTCAGTCGTTGTCGGGAGGAGAATTATAACGGCCGGCTGCTCTTATCGGTAGTTTTCCGTGATTTCTCCGATCAACACCAGGCGAATTCCGGAGCAGTACCTGAACAAACCGGTCACGGACCGCACGCAATATTTCCTTCCTCTTCCTTGTCCCATCCCCTCCACTTACACACGCACACACTTACACTAACATGTACTACACTATCACATATTCCGGGAGACCGGTCGGGGGAAACCTGGTTAGGGGGAAATCCCGCTAGCCGACGGTAGGTCGGCGCCGCATCTCGCCATGCATCGGGGAAAGATCCCCGCCATCTCTTGAGAAAAACATGCACTACGCTTACGGGACTAATGACCTAAGCTGTTGATGCGCCCGGAATCACTAATCAACCAACCAATCAAAAAATTGAGCATTTGATTTATTGTTTTGTGCGTGCTTGTGTGCGTCAGGTATCAGACGTGGCCCTGTGGGAGGGCTGGGTGGCCAACGGGCGACGGCGCGAGATCCGCGGCACCCAGCGCTTTGAGGCAGACGTCTCCGAATTCCCTCTCAGGTGAGTGGCTTCTCTTCTACGCAACTTGTATTTATTTATGTATTGATTTGCTTGTTTATTTAATAATTTATCTCCAGAAGACAGTACAAACTGTAACATATAGGAAGTACAATTTTCGTGCCCCCACATGAGCGACCGAATTCATGACCTCTCTTCAACTACAAGCAGTTAAATTCTGCAGAAAATAAAGTAGCAACTTTTAATAACAACAAAAGTTCGCCCGTGTGTAATAGAAAGCATATGCATCGGCAGACGTTTGCTTTGGTGGAACTCCTGACAAAACTATGGTATTTGGGTAGCTAATACGCGAGAATCGCGAAACGAAGCCAAATTTTTTTTCAAAAATTGTCTTTTATTTTAGAAACTTTGTTGCAAATGAGTAGCAGTAGATGGCAATTTCCGACATCCCATCTGCAATTTTCTTAGGACCTGCTAACTATAAACATTGCCCGGAGCAGTTTGCTTTACAATAGCAAACTGCAAAATTGCATTAACATTATTGCAATAAATGTCAAACGAAATACATACGAAAGTTTTCCAAAATTTTCACCCCAAAATCAGAGGGCTGTTTGTATGTAAATGGAGACACATATTCACGAAAATCTGGTATGTTGCTGTAGCAATATACTTGTATCCCCTTCAGGTTTTTTTTCCTCAGCCGTACCTTATGGTCTCTTTTCCGCGGCATTGATGCGATGAAAAGACCATTTGGGGTGAATACCAGAATACGAAAGGTTAGAACGCGGTAGAATGAAGGTATTGTAATGGCTTAAAGGCCTTCGGCCTAGCCACTTAGCATCACGTTCTCTAATTTGTATGTAATAATTACCTATTAAATAATAATAAATAATAATATACTTGTATTATTAATTATTAAGGAGCGTCTTTAAGATTTTGAGCAAAACAAACTTACTCGACACCGGACTGGTTTCGAAGCTGGGGAGGGCGTGGCTTTGACGATTCCTCTGCTCGTGGCAGGTTCTCCTTCCACGACGGCATCATCTCCGAGCTGTGCCCGGCGGCCAACGAGACGAGCTGGGTCCTCAACCTGAAGCGCGGCATCCTCTCCACCTTCCAGAACTCCATGCGCCGCTTCGACGTCAGCCACAAGGCCGTCGAGGTGAGCCTGAGGATTGAAACGACGTTACGACACTGCAACTCCAATTATCCCTAACGAATTGGGAGAAAAAATGTCCAAAAGGAAATAATTCAACCGAAAATATTTCCAAATATTACCATGATGTTTGAAGGCGTGTAATATTTCATCATTACTATTGATTTCTTACTCCCTTTAATTTTTTTCTAACAACATTAATACACGTCATGAACCTTCGTGCGTTATTTATAGTTTTCTGTGCGTTATGTTCGTTAAACTAAATGACATGAATGAATGTTAATTTTTTTTACAATATTTGATACAATTTTTATTAATTTCTTAGCTTTATCCAATCGTTCAAATCTCCGATAATCCAGTTATCTCATATTTGAGCGTATCAAAATCGGCTCGATTTTTTATTAATTTTGGTAGTTAAATGGAGTTCTACAGCACTTTCGATGGGAAAATATTCTTAAAATGTCTGGGGTATTGTTGAAGTGTCTGTATATCTCATGAGTCACGGACATTGATCCGTAAACTCCGTAAGCATCCGCATGGTTGGTGATTCGCAGGCTGATGTGCACGGTGAGTGCGAGACCTACTACAGCCTGGACCGCGTCTCCGGCACCAGCCTCATCCTCAACAAGACCAAGGACTTCACGACGTGCATCAGCCGAAACAAGTTCCACTCCATTCTGCAGACCACTCCGTATGTCTTCCATTCGGTAAGTTCAAACACGTATCACTGCGTATGACACGAAATTTTCTAAATAGCATTATTCGAAACGGAGTGGAATTGTATTTGAGAAGAAGTAAGCGTAAAAAGAAGATAATCTGTACAAATAATGTATTTCAATACTTTAAATTATCCAAAATGTTTCGGTAACTTTCCCCATGTAATAATAATTTATATTTTTATAATAATTCTGACGTTAATGACAGAACGATGTGAGCCAGTAATGAATATACAATTACAAAAACATTTTCATTTTCTACGAAGCGATCACACAAGTCTTAGTTTGGACGAATAGTACGGTATCCAATGTGACGTTCAGTCTACAAAGCAACCAGTTGTTTTGGAGTCACTAGTGACTACTCTCACTTTCACTGACGAATTAGTAAGCGCACTGACCATGTCGATGTTCATTTTACTTCGCTCCTAGCAATTCAGCAACAACGTGGCATGTTTTATCGGCATTTCTTTCCCACAAGTGCGGTATTGTCAAGCGACCGAGGCCTACCGCTTGGCCCTGAAGCCGCATGCGCAAAGCGGCATGAGGCCTTTCCGTGACGGTGGGCGTGGTCCAGGTAATGGCGGATTCAGGAGAGAAAGACAGCGGAACATAATAAAAAAGAGCTCAAAGGAAAACAGATTTTGAATATTTAGAAATACACATTTTGTTAAATAACTTCTGTAGCCTTAGTTAGATTATTTCAATATGATTCCTTTTGTTTTTCGTCACTGTAAATATTCATGAACTTGCTCACATGGGTATAATTAATATGAGTAAATGTCACATGGGTAAATTTAGAATTATACAAGCATTTGAATCTTAGTTACTCAAGGGTGCATAAGAAATACACTAATCATTATACACAATTTTGTATATTTGAATGTAATTCAGTGTCATACCCTTGCAAGCATTTTACTCGTTTTTCAAAATAATTACCACATATTGATTGCATCACATCCAAAGAAAAATCACCATCATAAATAAGCGTTTTTTGAAATCCACACTAACAAAGAAAGAAAAAGGATTCGATTCCCGTCGAATCTCATGTGAAATTTGTTCCAACAAAACGACTTTGGCTGCTTTACAAGGGCTAGTCCAACCCCTGTAAAGTGTCCTAAACCCCATCCCTATCCTTATTCCTTCCCAATTCTGGCCGCTGGGTAGTGACGCAGGAGCGCGTAGCAGGAGGCGCGTACGCGGAGATGCTACCTGGCGGTCCTCTTGACAACTAACTGCGACACACGTGACATGACCCATTGGTAACGGAGGATTACTCCGCAGCGCAAAGCGCTCAACGCCCCTTAAGGGGCTTGGAGACGCGTTGCGTGAAGTTGTAGACGCAACAAATTAAAAAAAAAAGATTTGGAAAGTATTCGGGGGGCTCCGACGTGCAACAGCGAGCGCGGGCGTTGCAGGCGCAGCACGGCGTGCCGGTGGTGCGCTCGCGCGGCTCCTGCGACCTGTGGGTGGACCACAACGTGTACAGCCGCATCGACTGCTCCGAGGCGCACATCTTCCAGCCCTTCTCCAACGGCTCGAGCGGCGCCACGACGCGCGTGCGCCAAGCGCTCGAGCTGCTGCAGGAGGAGGCGGAGCCCGCCGACACCTCCGGTACGACGCACGCGCACGCGCACGCGCACACTAGAATATGCTTGGGGTTTCGTAAAGTGGCGCCTGACGGTATTATTATAGATATGGGGATAATCAAACCACAATAATAAAAATAAATAATATATATTTTTTTATGCCCAAAGTAACTTTCGGGAACAATATTTTCCCATCCGCAGTGGATCTCTATCAAAAAAGTAAAAATTGAGTAATTAACATAAAGAGGAACAGTGATATAAGGAATAAAATAGACAAAAGTGAAATGAATAATAAAATGATACTTTTTTTTTCAAAATTTTAGACACACGACCAGACTTGTACTGATTCAGAGAAAATTTTGAAAGGTAGGGCACAAAATTCTTGGATGGGAATATGCAAGCCATATGCAAGCAAACAGTTAATATAGTGTAGGTCATGGTGGCAGAAATATTCTTGAAACGTTCTTCCATAACGGAATAGGTTATGTACACCACTGCACCCTGTAGGCGAATTGAAGGAAAAGTATTTGGAGACAGAGTTCAAAAGCTCGTCAATCGGTAGCTCTGGACATCCTGCAAGAAAACCTGTCCCACGTACCCAAGTCACCGGGCTGCGCCCGCAGAAAGTCACCATTTGCAAGTCCCATGTTGCAATTTTCACAACTCCAAAGCATGGAGCTTACGGCAACACCAAATTTGGCTACACTGTAATAGAACACAGTTCCTGAACATCCCTAATCAATGCAGAAAAACACGGGACATGAAATTCCGGACTTATTGAATTCTGAAATCGGAGATTGACGTGGCGAACAACTAATTTAACATCTAATACTAAACAAAAGGAAATGAAAGATGGATGTGCATTATTTCGGAGGGCAGTGCCCTTTGAACCTCCCTGCCCCAGACGCCACTGGTCCAGACACATATATAGACGCACGCGCAAACACATGTAGAAGCAGGCGAATATAAACGCAGACGCACATGTAGACACATGCACAGGCAATCATATGCAGACGCACGCGCAGACAGACATGTATCTACACGTAGACGCACGCGCAGACAGACATGTATCTACACGTAGACGCACTCGCAGTCAGACATGCAAACACACGCCCAAGTAAATGCGGAGACACATGCCAGACAGACAGCAGACGCATGCGGCGACAAACGTGCAGAAACAAGCACGAGCAGATACGAAGACGCACGGGCAAACAGGCGTGAAGACGGTCGTGCAAACAGACATACAGACAAACGCGCTGAAACGCACACGCACACAGATACAAAAAACAAACGCGAACACGTCTCTCGTAAGAAACGACAGCATTCTCAACGTTCTTTCCTCAGGGCTCAGACAGAGGGCAGAGTGCATGGGCCGTAAAGGTACAAAATATATCCACGGTGATCTCCGTATTCTGCTTTCGGTCCTTCAGGTCCTATTCGCATTTGCAGTTGAATCGACGGTTCGGCAGTTGGAGGAAGATTCTTTCCTTACTTTCATAATTACGATTTTTAATGGCATTCATTGTCATGCATCTCTACCAGGTAATATTGAAATCAGATCATCAGAATATTGAGAATTTCATCGTAGTTCGTTGGTGAATTAACATTTTATATTTCTGATGTTAAAATTATTTTGTGGGTTTTAAAATATGTTATTCTCAACGAGATTAATGTTTAACACTTTTAAAATAATTACAGCTATCAGATAGTAAGAAATGTTTATGATGATGGACAATTTAATGGTGGTACCCATCAAGGGGTCAGTTTTATGATGAGATCATTTGATAATGACACACATTAGCTGTCTGTCTCCACTAAATTGACATTTCCTTATTTAACATTCATATATTATTATCAGAAACTTTTCTAGTTCTAAATTATGGTTTCTGAAAATTTCATTTGCTACATTTCATTACCATTGTCTGCAATGTTCTGACGAAGAGAAACGTTATAATTACTTCACCTGGAAACGTTTCTCAATCCGAGGGTACAGAATATAAATTGATCATCCTTCAAATTGGCCATTCATATATTTGACGTGAACGTATTTTCCTTCACAATTTCTATGGAGAGGGTAGGGGAAGAGTGGCTGCTTCGGCTGAGGGCCTGTGACGACCAGTGTGGCCCAGGCGCTCGGTCGTGGGAGTCAGGGGGGAGGACAGGACGAAAAAAAAGGGGTCAGATCTAGTCGCAGGAAACAAGACAGCTCGTGTAAAAGCTTTACATACTCATATTGTTGAATAAATTTCAAAGCCTCATTTACTCACAGCACAATTTGCACTACACTTACTGGGAGCACTATTTACACTTGAAATACAAGGATGATTTCCTTCCATGACAGTATAATTTTAAGTGTTTAATGCCTAAGGCGGTATCATATGCTAGAGCATCTGATTTTAAATTTTAGGTTTAGTTTTTTGGCAATAAATCACAATGCAAGCATAATTATATCACAGATGTCGCTATGAATACAAAATTAAAAAAGTAGATTTTACGCATTACAAATCTAAAGCTCAAAGTATTAATTCTCAAAATTACTATGACTTTCAAGCATATCCATTTGTTCCAAATGTATGTTCCCCATAACGTCATCCAGAGAAAGATGTGTTCAAGCATATTTGGAGAAACATTCTAGTCTCTATTAAGCATTAGGAATCCTGGGAGCAATAAAATAGTGGGAGAGCTGAAGGAATGCGATGGCTTCATAGCGAGAAAATAGAGATGGCAATAGGCGTCATTTTTTTTCCTTTTGGGGTGAGGCCATCTACCTGTGAGCCTGACCACTTGAGTGCGTAAAGTACAAAGTCTGAATGCTTGGCGGCCTCTTCGGCTACGGACCTGAAGGGCCGAGAGCTTGATGGCGTGAGGGTGCGAGAATCTGAGAGCCTAAGGGCCTGAGGGCCTGAAGGCTCGAGGTGCTGGAGGTCTGAGAGCGTGAGGTTTGAGGACGAGCCGGCGCTGACGCGGCCGCCGCGCCTCCCTCTGCGCAGAGCCCGTGGAACGCCGGCTGCCGCTGCTGTTCGACCACGACCTCACCCCGAAGCCGACGTCTGGCGAGCTGCGCACCTCCCGAGACCTGCTTCGCGCCATGTGCCGCCTGCACGACGTGAGTACCACGGTACACGCCCTGCGCCGGCGCTCCCCGCTCGCCAACCTCCCCGGCCTTGCAACGACGGGTCGGTCAGAGGCTCGCCTTCCCTGCTAGCACCCGGGTTCAAATCCTGATCGATCCGCGTGGAATTTGTGGTGGACAAAGAGCGCTCGCAGTAGGTTTTCTCGGGGTTCTCCCGTTTCCCCTGCCCATCGTGAAACAATTGCTCCATCATTTATACCACTTCATCATAATCACCTACCCACCAATATAATAATAATAATAATAATAATAATTATTATTATTATTATTATTATTATTATTATTATTATTATTATTATATGGCTTGATATGACCGAATTGGCCAAAAAGCATAGCTATATCATAGGCATAGCCATTGGCATTATATGGCCATTAGACATTAAGTTGTATCAAAATGTCCCTCCAACTGCTGGCCTTGCAAGATGACAAAATTTTTGCGCATCACGATACCCAGGTCAATAAAAGTGGAATTTGTGGTGAACAAAGTTGAATTGTGTAAGGTTTTATTGCAATGGCGATTATGAGAAAATGTAAACTGTACTCTTACAAACTACATTGGCTTCTAATGAAATTACGTGTTGTGGTAGACGGTAATGTTTGGTTCTGAAATCACGTGAACATGAAGCTTGGAAGTAGCTAACGATATGGTTTCGCCTTATATTTATGTTACATTTAGTACATCATTGTGCATATTTTTATCAAATATCATGGCAAAGAATTGCGTTCTCATCATGTAAGATTTACGTTTACTTTTCTTTACAGAGTTTTGGCAAAGCGTGGAAACAAACACTGAACTATTTAAAGCTTTATATACTGATATCGTTTTGTACAAGGAGTTTCTTCTTTTTGTCTTTCTTTGTACAAGGAGACGTTACGTTAATGAAAATTGTTTCGAGTTCTAACGGCAAAATGTACTGCTAAATTCCCATGATCATACATCACATTGGTTTGTACGAGTACAATGTGTTACGTTCTATATTTATTTGTCAATTCAACTAGTTTAGCAATACCAAATTTACCTTACACGTTGGAACCAGCACAAACATCTTATCGGATATTGAACAAGCCAAAAGATCTTATAAAGGTGGAATTATTAAAGTGGAATATCGTATTACGATATTTTTTTCTAATGGAAAGCTGGAGTTCGCACCTGCACAGGGTCTCTGAAGTTGGTGCATGGTTGATGTGTATCTTTCTTCACACTACAAAATCTCGCTATTACTCACTATTCTTATCTTATATAAAAATAAGATTACATTCATATTGTCGCCCTCATCATTTTTCACCTCTTCGTCTCATCCTCTGTTGGCACAAAGGCGGCCAAAATAATTCAAATTTGGCGCCGTACTTGGAATTCAATCATTTATAACAATTCTTTGGCGCTAATTAACAGCGAAGAACATATATTTCAAACGTCGCGCCTTCGAGAGAGGTTATTTTTCCCTAAAAACTCGTGCTGGCTTCCAGGGAGAAAGATAATTCATTTTTCGTATGAAACTCTTTGGAAGAACTGAACTGTTTGGAACTTTTGAACTGCCCTCAAAGATGCCCGAGATATCGCGCCAACTACTGGAAATCGTGGAGCCAGAATAGCATGTTGTCGACAAATTCTGAGAATCAGACGCCTTTCCAAATACAAATCCACGAAATTCAATTGTTTGAGAATCTGCATCCAGGCGGTTTCACAATGGATCGCCTCATCATTAAAAAAACGCTAAATAATACGCATCTTGGCTTCATTGAAAGTTAGGTTTTTCACGTTGGTAGTGTTCCTAGCTTACGGCGCGCGATCTCTGCGTAAATAATTTAGGAGCAAGGAAAACCTTTTCCTATGCCCAGGCAAGGTAATACTGACAACTTCTTCAATACTCAATAATTCTTACGCTGAAGTATACTAATAGTTCTTAAATACTTATTTTCAGAACTTTCCCTTGTGTCAAAGGGTTAAATGACAATAGCAGTCTTGTTTCGACACGAACATCTACAGACGATTTCCCAAAATACTCAAGCTATATTCGCAGCCTCAACATCCTCCTTTCATCTTCTCTATTTATTTCATTTTCACTCTTTTTTCTCATGATCCCTTATCCATCCATCTCTTTTCTTCTATTTCTAATTCTCCTCTTTCTGTTTCCCTTATCTATTTTCTTTTTTCATATCGGGCATGTGTTTCGGGCATGTCTACTTGTTCAGCCTTTTTTTATCTCCCTTGGAGGGTTGGCGATGATGAATGATGATGATAATGCGTGAAGGAATGATGATAGAACAATGAAGTAATGAAAATGCAAGGACCATGGGCTAACCATGTGAAAACCTGCCGAGAGCTCTCTTTCTCCACCACCAGATCCATTGGAATCAGACTAAAATCGAGTTTGGTTCTCAGTGGTAGAACGCTAGCCATCTGAGCTACCACGAGTCACCCGCCAATGGACGAACTTATTTGCATATTGACGTATATCAATTTCTACTTCTATTTATTTCACGTTAAAACAGTTAAAATCTGTGTAAAGTTCTTTGGGATAAGTGCAATTTGTTTTGTAATTTTACATATCAATATACGTGTCTCAGAATAAATATTACAAATTTCTAGTGTAGAGGTCGAAAATTACCACTTTTTGGAAAGAAAGATATAATGGAAAATTTCATAAAACGGATTTCCATATATGGAATTTGTCCGTGATTAAGTACTTAAAATTTCCTTGCAAATAATTCATGGCTAAATCCGTGTTATAAAATTACTCACTACATGTTCATTAACAAAAAGTGACAATTTTCGCATCCTCTGCATGTCCAAGAAATTTGTAATATTTTATTCCGAGATATCGGAATATCTTTAAGACGCTTCCCCATCATACTGCTAAATATTCTGTAAAAAATGACGTGTCATCAGTGTTAGATGGTATCCGAAAACCGTTGAATTTAACTTGAAAATACGTCACTTTTGAAATAAGCTCTTCAATCGTCATCGTTAGTCGAATTGCTCAATATGAAGTCACACAAGTTGAGCAACTCGAGACACCACGGATTCCCGGAAGGGTGACCGTCTGGGAACCCCGGTTACTCACGGTGCCGAGTCCCTGGCCGAAACGATAAAACGCAATGACAGATTGCGACGTTACGAGGCAAAAGATAAAATCTAACGGAGGGTTATACCAAATGACCCAAACGATGGCTAAGAGAATCAGTTGCAAAAAACACGCAACAATTTATTTTTTTTGAAAAAAGTGAGCAGGTGTGGAAACTAACGTGGTGGCATGTTGGCGTGCGCAGGGCGACGTGCAACCGCAGTTCCCGCACGCGTTCGCGCACTTCCTGCGCACGGCGCGCCTCCTGTCGTCGAGCGCGCTGACGCAGCTGTACCTGCGCGCGCCGGCGCTGTGCCCCACCGCGCGCCAGCACCTGCTGTCGGCGCTGCCGCTGCTGGGCAGCAACGCCGCCGTGGCGCTGATGCGCGACCTCATCGTGCGCGGCGCCGTCGACCGCTCCGTCGCCCACGACTGGCTCTTCGCCGTCGCCTTCATCCCCAGGTGAGCCACGCCCACTCACTGGCCGAGGGCACACGACTATTACTATGCAGCAGGCACGTTAAATGGCGCCCCCACGAGCTACTTGCCCGCCTCGGGAGCCCGGCGCGCCTACTGGCACGCGCAACTTCCCCTCACTCGGCACTCCTTTCCCCTTAAAATCCAGAAAGGGGTGTACATGCGCAAGCTGGAACGAACGAATAGTGGCTTCATACGAAAATATGTTTCCCAGATTTTTTCTATCAAAGAAGCGAGAACTGTTACAGTCATGTTCCTATTCTTCCTATTATTACTATTTGATGTTTATTTTCTTACTAACTTCTCCCTTATATAAACATCTTTGTTTAGGAACAGAAATATGTTTGAATGGCGAATTCCTTGTTTTCGTTTTGTAATATATATATATATATATATATATATATATATATATATATATATATATATATATATATATATATATATATATATATATATATATATAATTATTTTATATTTATTATTACATATTAATAATAAATATATAATAAATAATATATATTTAGTTATATATTACTTATTTATTCAGTTATTTATATATTATATTTATTTATTCACAGTATTTAGCAATAATGTGAAATAAATTAACATGTCTCTAGTAAATTACCTCAAGTAAATAATACAATTCAAGTATTAAGTGAGAGTATATCAGTATTCTATCTGAAATAGTTTTAAGGAAATTCCATGAAAATTTCATTTCTGTGGCAGTGGATTTGAGCCGTGTGTGTGTGTGAGAGAGAGAGAGAGAGAGAGAGAGAGAGAGAGAGAGAGAGAGAGAGGAAGCAAGCAAGCAAGCAAGCAAGAAAGAAAGAGTGCCTCGTTTGTGCGCAGGCCCGATCTGCGCACGGTGGCGCTGCTGTCGCCGCTGCTGCGCAACCGGAGCGCGGACGCGCAGCAGGTGCTGGCGGTGTCGTCCGTGGTGCGCTCGTACTGTCGCTGGAACCCCAGCTGCGCCGACCAGAGGCCCGTCTACGAGATCGTGGAGCATCTTCTGCGCGTGCTGCGCGACGCCATGAGCGCGCGCGTGTGGACGCGCGAGCCCCTGGAGAAGGTGCGTGCTGCGCTCCCCCCACCCCTTTTATTTTATTTTATTTTTATTTATTTTACGTCAAAAAACAGTTAAAAACTGCGTATGACGTTCTATGGGGAAAAGTGAATTGTGTGCACATTTTCAAAATTCTGTGATCCCTACACTAAGTCATATACTACTTAAATTTTGAATTTTGAAAGGGAGAAAAAAAACAAAAAAAACTCCCATGTAATAAAATCTATTTTCAAGGATAAATAAGCAATCACTTTTGAATTTTGAATTTTGAAGCGAGACACCCTTTCCAAGCGAGGCACCCGCCACGCGCGTTTGGACCTTCCTAGCAGCTTCAAATGCAATCCCTACCTTGTCATTTACGAATGTTTGCGATTTCTTATCTGTTTTCTCACGTTTTTGAAGCGTCTTTTTTTCCGAAGATGGATTTTCACATTAATACAATGATTCGATTTTTCCTATTTTGAAAGGAGCTTCCTGCACATCAACTGCTCTTGATGAATTTTTACATGATTACTTAAATATACACTTAGGTAATGAATGAGATTATGATCATGATTGTGGTAGTGGTGAGGCAATAATGTGGATGTAGATGGTATCTTATTGTGTTGTGGCCATACATTTCATATCTTATTCATTAATTTATTTAATATCAAAAACAGTAAAAACTGTATGGGAAGTTTGGGAGCAAAAAGCTGCATTAGCAGTTCAGAAGAAAAGCAAGGGGCTCTACAAATGGATCACAGACCTCTTTTAATGAATGATCTAAAGTACCGACCACATCCCTTTCATAGATTCCATTTTTCCGTGAAAATACAGGTGCCCCCTATTCAGCACGTCTGTTTTCATTTCTGAAAAAACCTACCACTTCATAAATGAGGAAACAAGGCAACGATAGGATTGCAAGTTCAATAGAGCGAGGTTTCTAGTCCGTGTTTGAAGCCTACTTTACTGCTTTGTAAGTACCAGCGAGTTTTCATACCCCAGAAGTGGACACCTAGTTTTTCGCCGTATTCTCACCCCCTTTAAGGGCTCAGTCAGGCGCCGTCGGGATAGGATCTGGAAACGCCAGACTGCACTGCTCTTGAGAAACATCTAACAATAACGCGAACGAGACAGCTTTACGAGCTCAAACTCACTCAATTTTCTGCTTGGAACCGGAGTAATGCGACACTTACATGGGTCCAGTTTATTCCCTTCTCAACTTCCCCTGTGGGAGGGGGGTATCCCCTCAACGAATCCACTACCAAGTTGGGATGGTCAGTCCCAGAGGGCACAGAACCCCCACTCGTTTCCTCTCTACACCCACCTTGGTGTCACCCACCGGGAGAGGTGGCTCAGTGCATCAACTGATGTCACTGCAGTGCCTCTGACCGAGAGGTCCTAGGTTCGAGTCCCGAGGCGGCAGGCATTTCGCCACTAGCTTGTCAGCTAGGTCGAATTCAGTCGCTGTCTGGAGGAGAATTCTAGAGGTAGGCTGCTCTGATCGGTAGTTTTCTGATCAACACCACGCGAATGCCGGAGCAGTACCCTTACAAACGGACCGTGCACGATCTTTCCTTCCTCTTCCTTGCCCTATCCTCACGCCTTACACACACTTACACTAACATGCACTACCCTACCACACATGCCGGTAGACCGGTCGGGAGCTTAGAGCTTGTCCCGGCTGGGGCGGTTCCCCGCTGGGGGGAGATACTTGGTTAAGGGAAACCCCGCTCGCCGTCGGTAGGTCGGCGCCGGATCTCGCCATCCAGCGGGAGAAGATTACCACCACCTCCCGATGAAAAACATGCACTACACCCTTACGGGAATAAATACCTCATTAGTGCCCGAAATGACTGAGAAACATTGGCATCACCGATGTGTCACCCAGAAACGGACCAAAGCAGGAGTTTCCAATTCCCGTCCACGGCTTTTAAACTACGTGAAACCGGAGGCCAGACTCGCAGAGACCTGCAGGAGTGGCGCGTGGCTGTGCTGAAGGCGTGCGCGCGCGCGTGTGCCGCAGGCGGTGGTGGCGGTCAAGGCGCTGGCCAACGTGGGGCTGGCGTCGGACTCCATCCGCACGTCGCTGCGGCTCTGCCTGAGCGACCCCGGCGTCCCGCTGGAGCTACGCCTCGCCTGCATCGACGCCCACAGGTGAGTGGCCAACGCCCCTCCCTCCTGGCTCCGAGGCCCAACAGAGCTGCAATTCATAGATATTTATGTCACGAGTCCTCTAAACGAGTCTTTAAGGGCGCAGCCGGAAGGTTAACTGCGAGGCGGAGCGATAGCGAAGCCGAGTAGTTAACCTTCCGGCTAAGTCCTTAAAGACTAATAGAGGACGAGTTACATACAATGATTTTTGTTATTTTTTGTTATTTTAGTTTATCGCTTATTAAAAATAAACTTTTATCACTTTCGCGAGTTCAGAATTGTCATTACTCTTGATTTTCTGTAGCAAGGGTTGGTGTATTTATTTATTTATTTAACGTCAAAAAAACAGTTAAAAACTGCGTATGACGTGCTATGGAGAAAAGTGAATTGTGTGCACATTTTCAAAATTCTGTCATCCCTACACTACGTCATATACTACTAAAATTTTGAATTTTTGAAATTTTTGAAATTTTTGAAATTTTTGAATTGTACTGGATGCTTTGTTTGTGATCAGACAGTTGAATGTTTTTTCTACTAATGCAAGCAGAATCTAAACCCGAGAGTCCATAGTGTTCATAGCAACGGCCGCTAAAATGATCGAGAGTCCATTAAAAATATTTTAGCGGCCGTTGCTATGGACGCGCTCTTAAAGCAGTATTTAGATGGTTGGTTGCTAAGGAACTAAGTGCGTGTTTACTAACGTAAATAACAAAAAATTATAAAGGGTCTTACAATTCTTGCTCAAAAAAATCGCCAGTTCTTACCCTCGCAAGAAGTGCTTTCAATTTTGTAACAAATTTTGCCTACACCACGTTTCACCATGAAAAACTTTACCCCACTGTATAATTGACCGAATGACAACAATGCAATATGAGTACTTTAATAAACGTTAAACGGAAATAGAAAGGAAACCAACAATAAGAATTTTTCCTCAATAAAATATGTTTTTTGAGACATTTCGATTTGAGACATTTGTGTATTTCGTGTTTGTTCTACCAAATTCGTGGATGTCTCCAAATGAGACACTTGTTTTTCCGGTATACATTCTCTTTTCTATTAATCTCCATCCCCATAGGACAAGTTTATAACTAAGTAGCCAAACACTCAATACCTATTTCTCAATGACATCTAATAATCATTTGAAAATAACACTTGTTTTTTTGTAACAAAATTTTTTTTTCTTATATCCAGGATGAAAGTATGTGATTTCAAACGAAACAATAACGCTGGTTTCGAGTATCATTATAAAAAGTTTCTATCACGCAAGATTCAAAAGATATGAACATATTTAGTTTTTGAAATAAACAAAATCCTATACTAATTCCCGCATTGTCACTCCGGTTATATTACTACAAAATTTTATGAGCATGCTTCATAAGAGGTAAGAACAAGTTAAAAATGGAATCTACATATTCATGCAATAATATGCAGGCATTAAAATGGCTTGTAGGAATTCTCCACAATATTGGTAGAGCGAATAACAATGGTTTGAGTTTTTCATACAACCACAACCGAAGGTTCGTTGTACAGGTGACACAACACAAGTGAGTAGCCCATTGTTTGCCCTGATCACACACACAACAGCCAAAGTGTAAAGAAGACGTAAGTTTTGTAATGTTATATATTATTTTCCTCAGAAGTTTGGGTATACATCTTCCACAAACGTAACAGAAGTTTTTGGGCTGATTCGCACGCTTTCGATGTGCATTTTATGGACCCGATTCAATTCTACAGGTCATGTGGCAAATTTCGCTTCATGAAAAACTCATAACTGTAATGTATTAATTATTTGAGATATACGCATACTAGACACGAACTTCACGCGCACTGCGGGTACAGTTCCTCATGTCGCCGACTGACTCACTCAGAATCTGCCACCCCAATAGTTGGATACTTGCGATAAGGTAAGGGGCTAAAATAATTCCTGTCGGTGACTGATTCGCAGTAGGAAATATGAGGGTGCACGAGACTTCTTTTCAAAACATCTGCGAAGACCTACTAGTAATTGAGCGCGACTACCAGACGCGAGAATAGAGACGGATATTTTCGAATGCAGAAGGTAAAAAAACACGGAAGCCAAATCTTGTTGATATCTCATTAAAGTGACATAGATAAAGTTAACAAATTCTTTATTTTTAAATAGATTTTTTGTGTATTGATTCTACATATCGTACAGTTGCAATTTAAATGTATTTGCATTAATAGCAAAAAACGGTATCATACGATATAAAGATACGCTATATTTAAAAACTGTGACTTGATATGACGTTTTTATTGTAATATTCGTAATCCACTTATAAAATTGAGTATGTTTGCGCACTCTACCGACCTGGAGGTAAAAATCTTATTCCCTAGTGTAATAATAATATCGCTGGTTTCTTCCGCTCATTTCCAGACAGATAACTGGAGTACTTGTACAAAAAGTCTCGGATCGTACGGGTTCCTACCTCCCATGTCCAACTACCAACATTATAGCCTGATTATGGGCTCATTCATCACCCTCGTATGGCTCATACTCCATGACCCTCCGTGCCATACGTCAGGGCTTTTTGACAAACGTCGGAGATTTGAAGTGCGCCAAAACCAAAATATTTATAGTGTTTGCAAGCACTCTAATCGTGTTCTTGTGTGTGCTCTAACCGTCCGCTCGTGTGTACTGTGTATTTGAGAGTGCTCTAACCAGGGGCTTGTGTGCGCTCTAGCCGTGAGCTCGTGAGCGCTTTAACCGTGTGCTTCTGAGCTTGTGTGCACTTTGTGTGAGCTTGAGCGCGCTCTACCCATGGGCGTTTGCTCGTCGTGTGCTCGTACGTGCGCTCTAACGGCATGCTTGTTGTGCATGGCGGCGCAGGCGGCTGCCGTGCGAGGAAACGCGACCCTTCTTCCTGGAGCTGTTCCGCAACCAGACGGCCGACCCGGAGCTGCGCATCGCCGCCTACCTGCAAGTGATGCGCTGCCCCAACTACAACGTCATCAAGACCATTAAGCACACGCTCGAGGTGGAGGAGGTGAACCAAGGTACTTCGCCAGAACGTATGCGCTCTCCTAGCATGTGCCCTTGTTGTAAGAACTAGACGAGAAATAGCTCTCCAAGGGACGAATCCTAAATGTTCACGAATCCCAATCTGAATTTTGAAAGATTGTTGTCGTTTCCTGTCCTATCCCCGGACTCTGTAGAGATGCGCATTGTCCTCCCCCCCCCAACATACGCTATGTTAGGCAGTTCAAAGTTAGCACCATATTGTCGCCCAACGCTGCCTTTTAGCACTCGTATTCGCAGCCAGGGGCTGATGTAACATCCATCTCAATCATATTTGTTTGATACCGGTGGATAAGCTGATAAGTCATGAAAACTTAATTTTACAGGAGAGCAAAAACAACTTTTAACTGAAGTAAATCAGGGATTAATGATATTCAAACGAAGGTGATACTCAAATGAAACAATTTGTGTGTAGGTTTCGTTTGAATATCATTAATCCCTGATTTACAGCATCAGTTGAAAGCTGTTTTTTGCTCTCATGTAAAATTAAGTTTGCATGACTTATCAGGTTATTCGCAGGGGTCAAAGAGGTGAACTCTACTTTCTTACATCGGTTGGGAACGAATGAATCTATACTAGAAATATACTTCTAAGTTTCAAAAACATAAGAAAATTTAAAATCTTTTAGGTTAATTTAACAATAGCTAAACATCCTCTCGTGGGGCGTCAGACGAGGTATTGAACAACAGTAGACAGGAAGCTCATCTGTTTCTTCTTAAAATATCTTATTTAAAAAACAGTATGTTTACATGTCAATATTTTAATCCTTGAAGTCTACTTAAATTATTGTTGTGTGTTTAGTAATTAAAATAATTTTATTTCAACGCAACAGACCTGAAGATGGGGGCGCAGTAACATCCGAAATGTCGTTCGCAGACTGTCAAGAACGTGTTTAATGTTAACTTTTACTTGATACGGAATACATAAATTATAAAACTCCTATTGTCTAAAATTTTAAAGGAACTTTTTCTTTCGAGAAAATCGTATTTTATTTGTTGTTCACGAGAAGTGTGCGTGCTACGTTTTGGAAAACCTTTTAATGTGCTTCTGTTCAACAGCATTTTTGCTCCTGCAAGCCGCTAACACCATAACAAGTAGTTGCAAATAGGCGTAAATACCGTAACAATAATATACCATCACAAGAAGTTGCCAAAACAGTGTTTCCGTGCGTGCACAGTGGGCTCGTTCGTGTGGACGCACCTCAACAACTTGCTCAAGTCGTCCATCCCGAGCCGCGTGGAGCTGCAGGGGCTGCTGCAGCAGCGCGACCTTGAGAAGAAGTTCAGCAGCGACGCGCGCAAGTTCTCCCACAACTTCCAGGGCTCCGTCTTCTTCGACGAGTACAACGCAGGTGAGCGGCCCTCCTCTCCCCCCCCCCCCCATGTCCTGCTTTCTTTCGCTTGGAACAGTAACAAAACCAGCCACACCAACCACAGCAAGCTTCTCGCTATTCGTAAAAACTCATTTCCGTATTTTGATCGTTGAGTAACTCGTAACATCTACAAATATAAACAGGACATATTTCGTAAGAAGATGAAATCGTAAATTGTATGGATTTAATTTGAAACCAATGTTAATTTCATTTTTAATGTCAAATATATTGTGTATTATTTTATATATAATCTTCCAGTGTACTTGAAGATGTGAGATGAACAGAATCACAAAACGTCGTTATTGAAACTAAATGTGCAAAAAAATACAAAAACAAAATTTTTGAAAGAAACGGCGTTATTGTCATGAATAAACGCATCTGAAAGATATTAGGCAAACATTGTTAGTTTTTACTCCAACTTAAACAAGAAATTTTACGTTTTATCCGTGCATAGATCTTCTGACTTGACAAGGAATTTAATACATATTTAGAAAATCAAGAACATTATGATAGAGGATCCACACCCACAAAACATAACAGTACAACAACATAAAAGTAAATAACAGATGTGCGGAAATTTTCATTCGTCAATAGAGCGATAACAATTGCAAATGTCAGCAGAGTTTCAAAACTCTTCCTTGTATTGTAAGTAGTTTAAAAAACTCATTATAGTTATTTGATAGTCATTTTAAAATTTAAGGAGTCAAGATAAAATTCAAAATTGAAGTACTTGAAATTGTGGTGCACTGTTAGATAAAGTGTTGAGAAGTGTGTGGAAGTGTGAGGCAAGGCAGTATAATCTTAAAAAGAACCATGTTCTTTTGCTGAAAAATCCCAAAAAGCTATTACAACCAAAATCTCGAACGCACCTTAAAAACTGGGGCAGAGTACTGAATATTGTTTTTTGCATTTTAGATTTGTACATTACATTATTAATATATATTAACAATTAACCTTATTCAAAATAATTTACATAAATGATAAAAATTCTTTAGAAGGTACTGCTGCCCTTCACCCGCAGTAATACTGTAGTATCCAATCAAAAGGCAAGAATTCATAAAACAATTTTTATTCAGGACCAGGTACAATTGCCGAAGTTCCGTATCACCAGAAGAATGCACCAAAAGCGAAGCCGTGTTATCGTTATCCAGAAGAATCGTTAATCGTGAATCGTGATCCAGAGTTCCACTTTCGTTGCACAGGTCGTCGTCGTAGCTGATCACTCTTCTCTCACCAAGTCACTCGCCAGGATACAATCACTAACACCCCCGCTCGCTATCTGCCCTGGCGTCGGGTCGGAGCCCTCTTATAGCCCGCTAGGGCTAGCGGCCCGCCGACTAGCTGCGGAGTAGGGGCGGTGGCGAGTCCCTACCCGCTTGCTCGGGCGTGACGGCCGCGCGCGGACAGGCCAGGCCGGCTCGCACCGGTCGCCTTCTTCTCTCGCCAGGGGCGGTAACGCCCCGCTGACGTCACTCGGCGGCGGCTCCTTCAAATACGTGCGACCGGTCACGACAAATACATAACAGAGTTAAATAGTTCCATCACCTAAAAATAGCAACAATAACTATTTATTCGCATATTTGGACAAAATGTCAGTGAATAATTTCTAAAACTGGCATTTTAAATATTAAGAAATATCTAATTACCTCGAGTGTTTGCTCTCAAACTGTTCTCGTTTACTTTATTCTCTTTTTTATATATAAATTAAATCATAAAAATATTTTTCTAAATGAAATTTACCGGGAGAGGTGACTCAGTGCATCAGCTGATGACATTGCAGTGCCTCTGACCGGCAGGTAGTAGTTTCGAGTCCCGACGGCGGCAAGATTTTCAACACTAGCTTGTCAGCTAGGTCGAATCCAGTCGCTGTCTGAAGAAGAATTCTAGCGGCCGGCTGCTCTAATCGGTAGTTTTCTGTGGTTTCTCCAGTCAACACCATGCGAATGCCGAAGCAGTACCCTAACAAACTGACCGCGCGCGATCTTTCCTTACTCTTCCTTGTCATATCCTCACCCCTTACACACACACACTTACAATAACATGCACTACACTACCACATATGCCAGGAGACTGGTCGGGGACTTAGAGCTTCTCCCGGCTGGGGCGATGCCCCACTAGTGGGAGATACCTGGTGAGGAAAACCCCGCTCGCCAACAGGAGGTCAGCGCCGGATCTCGCTATTCAGCGGGGAAGATGCGTCACCTCCCGATGAAAAACATGCACTACACTTACGGGAGCAATAACCTCCGTAGTTAACGCGCCCGGAATCACTAACAATCAATCAATCTAAACGAAATTTATTTTTCATGACAACAAAAAACACGAATAAATCTCTTTACACACTTTAGACTCGAGCGTATAAAATCCACTGATTAAAACGACAATCTACGTGAAAGTAATTTGCGCCATGTGATGGAAATTTGGAAGTAATGTCGACAACATTAATTACTGTGTAGGTCACTTCTTTAATGTTAAATTCTTGTCGTGCATCTCTTGGCAGAGAAGCTGAGAGAGATTCTCTTTGACCATCAAGTCCACCTAGCGCATTTGCGTTCATTGATCCAAGAGCTAACACAATATCGGCAGTGTACCACTTTTCCGTTTCTGTAAGAGAAGTATCTAAACTGTAATTTTCTTGCAGGAGGAAACTATGACAGCAACGTCATCTTCTCTCCCAAGTCGTACATTCCACGCAGTGGAATGCTCAATTTAACCGTCGACCTGTTTGGTGAATCCATTAATGTATTTGAGGTAAGTAAATTGCTTATTCATCATTTCATAGAGAGGAAGAGAAAAACCTATTCGCAAAGGAATGGTATGAGGTGCCATACCAAAATCCGCCTTGCATTTTTCACTAGCAGAAATGTAGCATTTGGTTCATGTGCAAACTTGTAGCTGCTGAAACAAACTGGAAATTATTAAAAAAAAATCACCATTATCGGGAGTAGTTTGAGTGGCACGACCGGTGATGAATTGGACATCCTTCAGAAGTTATCCCTAGCTTAACCCTTCAGCGTGGTATGCCGTCTACAGACGGTAAATTCCTTTCTCTTCTAAACGCGGTATGCCATCCCTGGACGGCATCGATTTTCCTTTCCATACGCGGTAAGCCGTCTCAGTATGGAAGGGACGTTTACCTGTTTCTCCTCTGATTTGCGGTATGCCGTCTACAGACGCTCGTCGCTTGTCGGTGCCGTGCATAGACACTGGCTGTGTGTTACAGCGAATTTTCTGTTTCTTTCTGAGTGATTTTCCATACAAATAGTTTAATATAGATTAAAGTGTTTCTATTTCTGTTTTTATGAAAACAATTAATTTACAATATTTTGTCTTCTATGTACTACGTATCACATTAAAATATTGCGACTGTCAGACATACGTGGTATGCATTATTTCATTATCTGAAAATCTTTGTTGATACAAGTGTGTATGTCGTATTTATAATAAATTATCGTCATTATTTTATTCGTCATAATTATCGTCATAATTGTATTATTGATATTATTATTATCATTATTATACTTATTATATTATTATTATATTATAATTATTGTTATAATTATCATTATTATTATTGTTGTTGTTGTGAAGCGATGCATTATCAGGGTAGAGCACTCAGAAACGCAACGCCGCGCCGCCTGAGCTGAGATGCTCCCGCAGCAGGCCTCGCCGGAAGCGCTCAGCTGGCTACCTGCTCCCGCGATGCCGGTGACCGCACCTTTCACTTAAAGCCGCCTTCAAATGCTACCGCGCACACCCTGGCCACCACGTTGAAGGGTTAAGCTTGCCTGTGCAATCGAATAATACTTATCTGACGTTAGAGCGGGGTTAATAAAACGAAGTTTCAAGGGCCAAAACTACATCGAAAATTGTATATTCCATTAATTTTTTCATAACTTCCATTTTGTTTCGTTACTAAAACGATGCATATGAACCACATGTCTCTAACCATCACTGAAGAAAGTTAAGCCACGTTTTGACATGACACGCCTGACTACTCCCTTGTTAATTCTCTTTTCTCATTCACAGTAAGTAGAAAAACGTCTCGTGTGTTTTCGTGACCAGAATACTCGGAAAATCAATTGCTGCCATTGTTAAAAGCACCCTTCAGGTGTATCAGATTCCGTAAGATTCTATCACTATTCTCAGAAGCGGAGAGCTCTGTCACTCCTGAGACTACCTCGCAGTCGGGTTACTGGGATTCTTATATACTTGTCGAACGGTCCAGTAGTAAAGCCCAGGAGTTCTCACGAAATGTTCGTGCAAGTTAAATAATATTCTTGTATTTCGTAATTTATCAGTATTTATTTACTATCCTGGTAAAATGTAATGTCTTGTCACATTTGTCTGTTAATCGTAATTCTGATGAATTTTCTATTCTATTCTAGAAGAGTTTGATTGTGCCGATGAGATGTCCTTGCCCATAGAGTCCGAGGTAGATAAAGTGAAATAATATAAATGATGAAATTGAAAGAATCAAGATTTTGATCAAGAGTAGCAATGTCATTTTCGAACGTCTTGTATTATTTTTTCTCTTAGCACTACAGCCCGCAAGGCTTTACCGACACTTGTTCTCGGTTCTTTCAGGATATTCTATGAACTTGGCGTATCGATCCTTTATACCACCAGTTCCGTACCCTCATGTTCTTCAATGTATCCTTCTCGCAATTCGCCTACCAAAGAGCTAACCTTCCCCCTCTACGTGTTCCTTTTGGCTTCATAAAGGCCCTTACTTTGTATTGTGTTCTGAGCGAAAGTCGATCCAAGTGACCCGCCATTTCGTCCTTGTTAGTTTTCGTTTCCGAAGTCTCCTTCAATCTGCTCCAAACGAATGATAGCGCAATACTTTAATTAAAGTTCCACAGAATGGATTTTTCCGTTCTTGCCCTGCCGCCACTTGCAACCTCAGAGATTGTGAGCCATGTTTCACGACCCATCATCCTCCAAGGGGGTCAACGGGCCTGTACAAAAAATGGTAACAGGACACTGCACCAGAATAGTCGCGTTTCACTGGGGACACCGTACTTACTTCTGGGAATACCAGGTATCATAGTGCCACCGTACCACCGTACGTTCAACATGAACGCTTGTCACAAACTGTTCTCTCAGATCAGCACGCAAAGAATACTTTCTTGTTTTCTTATCACTAATTACCGATTAATACGGGGGATTATTAAGGTTATTATTATTATTATTATTATTATTATTATTATTATTATTATTATTATTATTATTATTATTATTATTAAGCACAACATTATTGAACAAATACTTCCTCTTGCTTTTGTTTACAAGAGTTTGAGAACAATGTCTTTCATGGTTTCAACTCTGTCAATCTAGTGAGTACTTCTCGAATCCCAACAGAGTTGATAACCGCGCGGTTTCCGAACAGCCTAGGGGAACACCCACAGAAGAGAAGAACGAAGGGAAGGGGGAGGGGTGGAGGGCAGACATGGCCCTGGCAATGCCCTGGTCATTTTTCGGACAACGATGCTCTGGATCCAGTTCGTTGGGCAGACTCGAAAGACTGGTAGTACTGCTAGAGATGTCCGGTCAAATCTCCAAATTAGGCCGTTGTGGTGTTGGAAGATGATGTACAAGTCAAATGATTCCCTATCAGTGTGTTGTTGTCTACTGCTCAGTCTCAAGAACTTCATTCATTGTCCACCCCGTAGCCTGTACTGTTGGGCGTTTTTGAATAGGCACTCGTTTCTTGAATCCTACGTTCGCCGACAGAGACCTGCAGAACAACGACCCCAATTAAATTGATCTGATACTTTTGTCATCTCCCGGATACACAAATAGGGGGAATCGACTGACAGGAAGGGAAAGGGAATTGTCAGAAGTTATAATTTCGCCGGGCATACAGGATTATTTTACATGGAACGCTGAGGATTTTTGACACATGAAAATCCACCACCCCTAGTCGCCCCTTCGAATTTGAGGTTAAGAAGGCAGCCCCATATCACTATGGTCGGCCGTATGAATGTTGATGAACCAATATGTAAACTATGTAAACCGTTTGCGTCGTTCACAGGTGTCGGGACGCCTGGAGGGCTTCGAGCACTATCTGGAGTCGATCTTCGGACCTCGTGGGCCGCTGAGCAGCCGCAAGGTGAATGAAAAGCTGGAGGACGCCCTGAAGCGCGTGCGACTGGCCCGCGATGTCAACAACAACCTGGTAGACCAGGTGGACAGCATACCCAACGTCATCGACAACAACTTCAACCACCCTAAGGTACGGTCTGCTGGAAGTCACGCATGACAATTGACGAGCAAAGCCAAGGGCAAAGGATAAGGCCAACCAACGCGATTATCAGTCAATAGGTTCACAGCAATGTCAGATTTTTTGTTATTTAAGGTCGCATCAACATCTAGGTCATTAGCGACCACCATTGGAGTTGACCTCGACGTGATGGTAACTATGAAGATGAAACGAATTGGTGATGATAAGGGGTGAAAGGGCGAACACAAATACAACCATGCCCGAGGACTCGAACCCGCGACCCTCCGGTCCGAGATCCCTACGACACTACTGCCTTAGCGATCTCGGCCACCGGGCCGGCTTTCAGAATTTTATTGTGGACAACGCATTCTTCTTATTGCCAGTATAATATTTCTTAAACAATTTGAAAACGACAGTGAATTTCAAATTTCTATTCGTAGAAATGGTATCATCATGCATAACAGAAGCCCCACATCGTGGGGCCGAAAGCGATTTCATCTCTGTATAGGTTATAACACAACTTATGCCACTCCATATGTGATTTGAACGCAAATAAGTTTGCGGATGATAAATACACGCAAATTAGCAGGAGTTTCCGGAACTAATGATTTCTCGTGGAGGATATTCATTCATAAAATGTACTCCAATATGTTGTCGGTATTGTTCTCTATCGAGCAGTAACAGAAATAATTAAATACTTTAACTCTTCCAAAGATACAGAAATAGAAATAGCCTAATATGTGTGGCTCAAAGATACCGGTATACCGAAAATGCTAAAGTTGAGCCATGTGACGATACATTTGTTGTTATTATGTTTACGTATATTTTACTTTCATTTTTCCATACACATTCTCTTGCACAAATGCGATTCCAAGTGAACTGGAAAACTTCCAACCAGAAACAAAATATTTCATATCTTTTAACGAACATGCTGTAGCTTGTTTTGGCAGCGTCATCGTACAAAATTTGAAAATGAACGGTGTGCCTTTGATATTGAGGTAACAACATTTTTAGGTGTCTCAATTCAGTCAAACCTCAATCATCCATTTAAATGGATTGAATACAAAATTAAGTTTATTATGCTACGCTTTCAGAATTCTTTCAAATTCAGTCAGTCTTCATACTGCTCGTGTATATTTCGTAAATGTTCATTCCCGCCTGAGATATGGCATAATATTCTGAGGAAATACATTTTATAGCTCCCAGACGTTTAGATTACAAAAAAGAATTGTACGAGTAATAAGTAAATCCCACCAACGTAATTCTTGTAAGCCTCTATTGATCTAGGAATTTTACCTTTCCCTTCTGTTGATTTACGAAGCAGTGGTTTTTGTCAAAAATGACTCACTCAAGAGCGGGAATATATTTTCAGCCAACGCCGATATCTATAACTATAACTCTCGACGTAGTAACCATATTCATCAGGCGACTGTATCGAAAAATTCACATATAATACATGTACATTATTTTAAAACATTTTGCTAAATGACATTAAACGATTAAATTCGATACAAAAGTTTAAAGGAAATTAATATGAATTTTAACAATGATATTTAATGTATTATTAGTCATTTGAACTGTATAATTATAAACCTCCTGTAACAAGTATTGTACCTCAGCTATTTGGTCAATGACTCCCATCTCCATCATATTTTTCAGTTTCCCTGATTCCTGGAGTAAATGCTGAGATGGCCCGTCGTTTTGCTTCTGGACATAAATGTAACTTCTAGAGTTCAATGGGAAATATAGTTAGAAGAAGTATATTTCTTCACGAAGGACATGATGAAGGATAAGAACCCAAATATATAGCCGATTTGCCTTTGAAAATAGATTTTATTACATCGGAGCGAATATTTTGTTAACAATTTGTGCCAAAAATGCTCATTTATTTCTGTATTCAGAATTCAACTTGTATATGGCTTAGGGTAGGGATCCCAGAAATAAAACGTGCACTTCTCCCCGTGACAAGTCACTGGGAGAACTTTTAACTGTTTTGACGAAAAATTAAATAAAAATAAATAAAAATGAGCGCGTGTACTATTGACGTTTCCCTTTCCGGAGACTAGTTGCGCTGATCAGGTCGTGACGTGCCACGGTAACGCGTGACCTGCTACTGAATTGAATTGAATTGAATGTGCCTTGTTTTACGTGGCGAGACTCAGGCCATGAGGCCTGCTCTTCCGTCTGACCACGCAAATTTCGCTACGCTTCTTTCACCAACCATGGGAGAAAGAAGGTATTTCTTGGGCGACGAAACAGGCGATTTGAATTTAGCTCAGAGGCATCATTTAGGCTTGAGGATCTTTTACACGCAGTAAATCTACTAACATGGGACAGCCGGCTTTATTTCCCCTCCGAAGGAAGGCATACGAAGGATTTTTTCGCCCTTAGAAATCCACGGCTTCGATCGGGTTCGAACCCGCAAACTTGGGTATAACAGTCCGATACGCTAACCGTTACACCATCGCCGCCGCGAACTGCCATCGCTACTGTCACAGGTAGGCAACTTTGCCATCAATACATAAGAGGAACGTTGAGAAAAACTCGAGGCAGGGAGAAGCGACGTGTAAAGCTAACGGCGAGGCAACGGGAGAGATGAAGGGCCAGGAGAAAGGAATTCATTGGCACTAACGGAGGAGCGAGGAAACGGCGGAGGTGAAAGAGAAGGTGAAACGCAAAAAGAAGGGTATGACAAATGAGGGAGACAAAGACGAGAGAAGGCAGAACGCGAG
This sequence comes from Teleogryllus occipitalis, assembly GCA_011170035.1. NCBI lineage: Eukaryota > Metazoa > Arthropoda > Insecta > Orthoptera > Gryllidae > Teleogryllus > Teleogryllus occipitalis. Next base: position 101,204 of record BLKR01001798.1, read on the forward strand.
GAGATGTACCTTGGGAGATAGCGAATTACCAATCAACGAGTAATTAGAAGAATGAGGTTCTCAACGGAGAGAAGGGCGAGGTTCAGGGAAACGTGGAAGAAGGATGATAAATATGAATGTGAAAATGAATAAAAAAGATGATGACGTGAAAATGAAATATGTTAATTAATTTGCATTTTCTAGACGTTTCGGCATTTTCAGCCGAAAATGTCATTGTACTTGGGAATCAAGACGTTTAATCTCGTATTTCAACTCATTCTTGTTCCATTAACAAAAAAACGCAAACGTAGAATCGGTTACGGTTTATTCAAGAGTTGTTTGGATGTCAATTTCCACAGGCCCAGAAGCCACTTATGTATGGTGTGGATTATATTGGTGCAATTTAAAGGCAAGTTGTTGAGAGTAACCTATGAAGAAGTACGTCATTGGTAATCAAAGGATAAAAAATATTGTGTTCTAACATTGTATTTCAAACATTTAAAACAGAAACTACACATTTTAAAAGATTAAATTATTTTGAAAATTACAAAGGCATTCAAAGAAATCAATGTCTTATGTGTGAGTTATGACGTTTGTTAATGGAAGGCGAAACCCTCCACGTAGGAAACGAGAATTTAAACTTTCAAAACGCTCTTGAGAAAAATGACTTTTTTAAGTTGCTTGGAGTGTGAAAGCGAACATTCTTGGAGGACTTTTTTATTTCATTTCAAATTGTGGCGTTGGTACTGCGCAGGCGTCGCTGGGGCTGAAAGTGTTCGGCAACGAGCTGCGGTACCACACGCTGGATGGCAACGACGAGGTGGCCGACGCACTCAACAAAGTCAACCCCGTACGCTTGCTGCAGCAGCTGCTCTCCGGCCAGGTAACCATCAACATACACTCACACACACACACTTTGAGCTTCTTGTTAATAGTTCTCGCGTTATTTGATCAATTAGTGAGTACTTGTCATTTTTTATTTAACTAAAATATCAGATGCGTTTACTGCATACGTGCCGATGTTTTTGTCTGCAACTGTTTTCCGGGCTGTTGTGCCGTGATGTATTGGAAAGTATATTTTCAAACGTGTCTCAATATTTGTGGTGAGCATCCTCATTAGGCTTCAGAGCAGCTGTCTGGCCTGCGCAGCGGTGTGCTTGTGACGTATCTCACCACCAGCGAGCTGTCCACTTCATCTGAGACCGCGCTACCGCTGAAGATGTCCACCACCGGTGTTAGCGAATTGTCAGGAAACTACCTTTGCAATACCTCACAGTATAAGCCTAGAAAACAGTAATAATTTGGACGTGAAAGCCTTCTTTGCTTTAATAGTCTTGCATACTTTCATTGTGTAACCTCGACTGTCCTTGTACAAACTTAAAATTGCATGACTAAGTTGGTTCTCCCGTTTTTTGTCTATTCTTTTTTATACTTGACGTTAAAAACAGGGTAAACTGTACGTGATGTTTGGAGAAAAGTTACTCTTCGAGTATATAAACAAAGCAAGGAGTCATCACAGAATTTGGTCAATGGCTCAAGGTAAGCTGGACAAACAATAATTGCCTTGCTTTACTTATATTTTCAATGTAACTATTCTTTTTATACATATAAATCTGCCTCTGGATGCGTAATCCTAGACAAATTAACCATTTTTTGCTTATTTGAAAGATGTTAATTCTACTAAATCTTTGGCCATTCTGTGAACGGCTCACAGAAAACTCAGCGTCATAATGTCTTCTCGATCCGGCTCGAACGTAAAGTTCTGGGTTAATCGCTTTTTTAGCAAATTTTGAGATGGTTCCTTTCTTTGCTTCTGGACACTAAATGTAACATTTTTCACCAACCCATGTGACATATACTATGTTTTTTTTGAATCGGTAAAACACTAAGGAATAAACAAACAATGAGCCATAGAAAAAAAAGATCAACTATCGAAGAAGGACGAACGACGATCAACCAAAGACGAACGAGGTACAAACACGAGCGCACATCGGAAAGCGTGACAAGCCGGAGGCGCGCGCGTTGCAGGAGATCAACTACAACAAGGCGACCATGTTCATGGACGCGGACTACGTGGTGCCGACGGGCGGCGGGCTGCCGCTCAGCCTCAACGCCTTCGGCACCGCCGCCGTCAGCCTCAAGATGTCGGGCTCCTTCAAGGGCAGCAATTTCCTGCAGACTGGCGAGCTGGACGTCGCGGGCAACATTCGGCCGAGGTAGGCAGCGCGCTGCGAGACGGCAGACTGCCGTTGGCCACACCTACTGTATTTTAGTAGGATGATCTTATTATTGGGGAAATGTGGCCTAGGAGTCACTAGAGCAGGCACGTCCTACCGCGCCCGCACGAGATACTTGCCCGCATCGGGAGCCCGGCGCTCCTACGGGCAGGGGCAACTTCCCCTGACTCGGCACTGAATTCCCCTTAAAATCCAGAAAGCGCCAAATCCACACGCGCAAGCTGAAGCGGTGCGAGGCGGGGAATAGTGGCTTTATACGAAAATATGTTTTCCGGATTTTGTTATCAAATGACTGAGAATTGTATTATTTTTATATTTTCCAATATTTATAACTATTTCACGTTTATTTTCTTACTTAATTCTCCCTTATATAAACATCTTCATTGAGTGAAAGGACTATGTTTGAATGGCGAGTTCTTTTCGTGTTTTCGTTTTATGTTGTGTTAATAAATCATCTGAGTCTGAATCTGATCATTATTGACGTATATCTATATTCTCTATTTACAAATGTAAAACATAACCGTATTCCATCTTACAAACGTTTTAAAATATCAGTTTCTATTTACAAGTGGAGAATTCAGGGCACTGTACTAACCGACGACGTTTACACACTTCTCAAGAAACCGCTCACAGTGACCGAAATTGCGTCAGAGTATTTTTTTGTTTGGAAAATAACGAAAAGTAGCGAGACGCGACGTTTTCCTCTACATTTACATACGCTTGTCGGCAAGCAATGACCAAGAATGGCGTCTGCGTATACTCCCCCCTATAGAGCCTTAGTACAACCCTTACTTTTAAATCTCGCGCCAATTTCTCTGTACGCAATGCCTGCGAGCTCTACAAAGCTCGTTACCTCGACATGCCTGCTCTAGAGCCATGCCGTTGCGTTGTGGTTTGCAGTGTGGCAGTGAACGTGGTGGGCACGATGGGCGTGGACGCGTACTACAGCAGCGCGGGCATCCGCCTCAAGACCAACTTGTACACGTCGTCGGCAGTGGACGCCCAGCTGCGAGTGCGGGGCAAGCGGCTCGTGTCGCTGGCCTTCAACCTGCCCAAGGACAAGACCGAGATCATCACTGCCGAGTGAGTACTCGCCCGTGAACACGCTCTCGCTCAGACTGACTCATGAATGTTTCCAGGCGCGTCGATAGCTAGTAGTAAGTCCCATAAGTGTAGTAATATTTTATCGCGGGAAGCAGCGTTGATCATCCCCCGATCGATGGCGAGATTCGGAATCGACCTACACGTTGACTTGCGGTATTTTCCCCCACCAGCAGGGCACCGCCTCAGCCGAGACAAGCTCTAAGCTCCTGACTGGTCTCCCGACATGTATAGCATGTATCAGTGTGTGTAAAGGGTGAGGATAGAACAAAGAAGAGAAAGAAAAGATCACGCGCGGTCTGCGGGCAGTTTATTAGGGTAATGCTCCCGCATTCTCCTGGCGTTGATCTGAGAAACCACGGAAACTACCGATGAGAGCAGTCAACCTCTAGAATTCTCCTCCAGACAGCGGCTGTATTCGACCTATCTATGCAGCTACTCGAAAATCCAGCCATCTCGAACCCTAGGACCTGCCTGTCAGAGACAGTGCTGTGATACTGGTTGATGCCGTGAGTCACCTAAGTCGGTTCCCATGCAGTGGAATTACAAGGCATTCAATCCGGGAAAAATCCAGCCACCGTGAGGTCTCCTGGGAACCCTGCCTGTCAGGGCCAGTGCTGATATTGGTTGATGCCGTGAGTCACCTAAGTCGTGATTCCCATGCAGTGGAATTACAAGGCATTCAATCACAGGAAAATCCCGGCCACCGTCAGGTCTCGAACCCTAGGACCGCCTGGGGACAGTGCTGTGATATTGGTTGATGCCGAGCGTCATCTAAGTCGGTTCCCATGCAGTGGAATTACAAGGCATTCAATCCGGAAAATCCAGCCACCGTCAGGTCGAACCGGACCTGCACCTGTCAGGGACAGTGCTGTGATATTGGTTGATGCCGTGAGTCACCCAAGTTGGTTCCCGTGCAGTGGAATGGGCTACGAGGCATTCAATCCGGGAAAATCCAGCCACCGTCAGGTCTCGAACCCTAGGACCTGTCTGAGGGACAGTGCTGTGATATTGGTTGATGCCGAGTCACCTAAGTCGATTCCCATGTGGAATTACAAGGCATTCAATCCGGGAAAATCCAGCCACCGTCAGGTCTCGAACCCTAGGACTACCCTCGTCAGGGACAGTGCTGTGGGATACTGATGCCGTGAGTCATCTAAGTCGGTTATGCAGTGGAATTACAAGGCATTCAATCCGGGAAAATCCAGCCACCGTCAGGTCTCGAACCCTAGGACCTGCCTGTCAGGGACAGTGCTGTGATATTGGTTGATGCCGGAGTCATCTAAGTCGGTTCCCATGCAGTGGAATTACAAGGCATTCAATCCGGGAAAACCAGCCACCGTCAGGGTCTCGAACCTAGGGCCTGTCAGGGACAGTGCTGTGATATTGGTTGATGCCGTGAGTCACCCTAAGTTGGTTCCGTGCAGTGGAATTACAAGGCATTCAATCCAGGGATACACGGTGCAAGTCCCGTTTGATTTCCTGAGTCTGAGACTACAAAAACACATCGGTCAGGCTGGACATATTTCACTGAATCTTGAAAAGCGCACACAACGCACATGACTCTTCAGATGTGTCGATGCATGCGCTGGGGAAAAGGTGTGGATTCACTTACGAGATCAAATTTTTCGCATTTTATTGGGCTTATCATAATTGCAATAAACATATTTTAAGATCAAAGATAATGCTTGCCTCTTACGAATCTTTTGAAACCGTAGTCGACGCGCGCCGGAATCACTAACAGTCAATCACTAGTAGAAACTAGTCCCCAAATGCAGCGTCGTCCGAGTACGGAGTTGAAGGCTGCAGGTTCGAGCCCCGTGAAAGCATGGTTGCTTTCATTATGTGCTCTGAAGTTCTCATCATCCCTTCCAAAACTGATCCTTCACCTATTACCATCATTCACCCACCATGATCACTCCTTCAGTGGATTTTGATTGATTGATTTTTTGGTTTCGGGCACGTCAACTGCTTTGGTCGTTAGTCCGTGAGTGTCGTGCATGTTTTTTTTCTCGGGAGATGGCGGTGTCTTCCCCGCTGGATGCGGATCGGCGCCGACCCACCGTCGGCTAGTGGGGTTTCCCCAACCAGGACTCTCCCACCAGCGGGGCACCGCCCCAGCCGGGACAAGCTCTAAGCTCCCGACCGGTCTCCCAGAATATGTGGTAGTGTAGTGCATGTTAGTGTAAGTGTGTGTGTAAAGGGAGAGGATAGGACAAGGAAGAGGAAGGACAGATCGCGCGCGGTCCGTGACCTGTTTAATAGGGTACTGCTCCGGCATTCGCCTGGTGTTGATCGGAGAAACCACGGAAAACTACCGAACAGAGCAACCGGCCTCTAGAATTCTCCTCCAGACAGTGACAGTGACTGAATTCGACCTAGCTGAAAAGCTAGTGTCGAAAATCCTGCCGCCGCCAGGACTCGAACCTAGGACCTCCCGGTCAGAAGCGCTGCAGTGACATCAGTTGATGCACTGAGCTACCGCCCCCGGTCCCTTCAGTGGAAGGGAGAGAAACACGACAAGGGGGGATATAATGCGTGTCCCTCCCTCGCCTGCGGTCAGTAAAGATAGTTCGCGAATATTTAGGGATTAAAATATAAAATGATTCAGTGTTTTCCAAATCAATTTCGAGAGAATGGCTTAGTCAGCATTGCCGCAGTTTCTGCAGCGACTCTGACCAGGAGTTCCTAGTCCTTCCAAGAAATCCTAGTTCAGAAGTTACCGTTCAAGTTGGTGGAGTTTGACGGTAGCGGATTTTCGACATTGCTGGGTCCAATTCAACCGTTATTTGGAGGAGAATACTAGCGGCCGGTTGCTCAGTTTTCCAAGGTTTCTCCAATCAATATCAGGCGAATACTGAAGCAGTTCCCAACCAAACAGGCGACAGACCGCGCGCTATCTTTCCTTCTTCTTTTTTGTCCTCTTCTCCCTCATTAATCACATACACTTACACTCATTACACTACCACATATGTCGGGAGCTTCGACCTTGTCCTGACTGGGGTGATGCCCCGCTGGAGATATACCTGGAAGGGGAAATCTCGCGCAAGCTGACATGTAGTTCGGCGCCGGATCTCACCATTGAGCGAGGGAAGTCCACCGCCGCCTCTTGGGGTAATACATTTACTACACTAACGGGACTAATGACCATATCGGTTGACGTGTCCGGACACATCAATCGGTTTCGAGTGCGTACAGGATCAAAAAGGGTCAAATAATCACTTGCCTGAAAGTTCGAGGCGCAGTATTCGCAAGTGGCGCTGGAGCTGAGCTGAGCTGAGCTGAGCTGAGCTGAGCTGAGCCCGTGGCTGCGCAGGTCGGAGCTGCTGGTGCTGGCCGGGGCGGGCGCGGTGGAGCTGCCGCAGCGGGGCGACGCCCGCGGCCGCGTCGAGCGCCGCTTCTGCAGCTGGCCCGCGCTCGACCAGACGCTGGGGCTCAACTTCTGCGCTGACCTGCAGTTCCCCAACGCGTCGCACCGCGCCGACGCGCCCGGCTTCCTGCTCAGCGGCCCCACGCGCTTCTCGCTCGCCTTCCAGAAGGCCGACCCCACCGCCAACAAGTACCTGCTCGAGTACAAGTGGGAGACCACGCAGGTAACCACAAGCAGTCGCAACTTCAAAAAACAAATAAACAATAAATGAACAAACAAATAAACAATAAATACACAAACAATAAATAAATAAACAAAGAAGGAAGGGAAGAAAGAAGGAAGGGAAGAAAGAAAGAAAGAGAGAAAGAAAGGAAGAAAAAATTTATTATGTCGACTCGGATAACCGAGGTCACTGAGTGAGAGTATGATGAGCGTGTGTGCGTGCGTGTGATTGGGTGTTGTGAATTTTTCAGGGTGGAAAATTCTTTGGTATGCCTTGATTTGCGAAGTAAATGAAGCCAGTGACCCCTTGTTCCAGGTTTGCGGCGTGTAAAAGACGTTCCTCCGCCCGAAATGACACATTTGCACGAAATTCTGAAACTGTTCATCCCCCTGTTAGTACCTCTGTTCGCTACCAGATGGCATAGCGTTAGGAACACTTGTACTGCGGAAGAAGCGTCATAAGTTTGATTCCTACTGAAATGGAAATCTTTTGATTTTTGTCATTTAGTTCTTCATTTTTTAGATAGGTCCCTATTCATGGTAGGATATAAATGTTTCTTAAAAATTACAAAGACTAAAGCATTTACATGTTCTATTTTAAGCTAATACAGTATATTTCAAATTTCAATGCGTCCAAAACAAAAATATATATCAAATAACTTTTTGGAGGCAGGAGGTAATTTTACTCACAGAAATCAAAATAATTGACACTTATCAATCACATCACATTTTAAAAGAGAATTTGTATTATTGTGTGCTTTCTATTGTGTTGCATTCTTTACATTCTCGTATATACAGAGTAATATATGTAGTTTAGAGAAAATTATGTAATACTGCAGAAAATCAATTTCGAGATTTCAACGGAAATGCAGAATTTTGGGGTCCCCTCATACCGAAAAAGGGTTGTTTTTTTTATCAAAACGTCCGTCCGTGTTTCCGTCCGGCTGTGAACAACAAGAGCGCCTAAACTATGCGCAAGATTTGTTCCGAAATAAATAACGGCCGATCTGGCACCACTAAAGCTCTGCAATTTTGAATAACATTCATAATTTTTTTATAAAACTTTACATGAAGTCCCTGAAACCTTTTTCAAAATTGTCTTAAAAATGGCTCCAACATTTTTCTTTAAATTTCCTGTAATAATAGAGTAAAATACACTTATACCGGTGGCTTTTGTCCGATTTTCACTGTTAACTCTGAATTTTCGAAAATTGCAAAAGTTTGAAATTTTTTCGGCGTCTTCCTACATCTACAAAATTGAAGATAGACATTTTTCCTTCAAATGAAATTTGTTCTCCATAATTAGTTCTTTCAGTAAGATCATGTTCATTCTTGTTTTTTGAAAATTTTACTATTTTTCGCGTAATTTTGCATAAAATATGTACAATTTTTTTTTAAATTTCAAAAACAAGAATTTCTCAAAAATGGCTCCAAATTTTTTCTTTACACTTTTGGTAGGATTAGAGATGTACTGTAAGAGTACTGTAACAGATGGCACAAACAGCATTTTCCTATCTTTTGTTTTTTTCAAAAATTACACAATTGTAATTTTTTGACATCTCTCTCACATCGTTAATATTTACATTACCGGCGATTTGATATATTATTGCATTTGTGAGAATGAGTGCTTCAATCGATGTCTTACAAAAAGTTTCTCTCTGAAAATGAGCTAAAAATTCCGCATTTTCACAAACACTTTCATTTTCACAAACATTTTCTCGAAAACGGCACCGAATTTGTTTAATGGATAGTGATAAATGGACTATACAACGTGACATCAATACCTCTTCAATGTAGCCTACTCTTTTGTTTTTTGAAAATTACAAATTGTATTTTTTTAATACCTCTCACGCCGCCTACAGAAACGCTTTAACGACATTTTCTCAAAAACTGCTACAAATTTATCATTATCAATAAAAATTACCATATATGACGACGTTTTGTTGTTCTATAACATTGTAAAGTCATGTATCAGTTCTACCATTAGGTGACCGAAAAATTGAGAAAATGTGAAATAAAGTGTACTTTGGGGGGCGATAGATGGCAGCTGGGAAGAGGGGGAAAACAGTGAGGCAAAACCCAAAAGCTAGCCCAGACCAAAGAAATTAGAAAACTAACTAGTATTATCTGTGCCATTTCCAGCAGCACTAGTTTATTTCATGTTATCTATTTTTGAACAAATTATATATTATCTCAATAATGTTACGTGGTCCGAATTGAAAAGACACCCCCCTCTGGAAAAGTTTTATCCGTCTCTCGTGACATATTTACGTAGATTCGTCGCTGAAATTTAGGGACTTTTCTGAAATATTTTGTTAAAATATCTTTAAAATCTGTGTAAAATATTTACTTCAAAATCATTGTTTTTGGATGTATGAGTAATTCACACGTTAAATTATGACGCAAAATGATTGTGCTATTTATTTTGAACTTCAAATTTCAAAAACAGACGCAACCCACAAGACAGTTACAACAAAGCAAAAATGGTGGATGGATGAGTCAAAAATATTGCCCATTTTCTGTTTCATAGCATGATACAAAAATAATCTTTAGCTTTCTCCCAATAGTAAAAAAGCAACACTTCCAGACAAAAAAATGTGTCACATTTATAATACTTTTTCATTGGAAAATTCATTGAGATATGTAGAATTGTTTAAAACATGATTCCTTCTATAATAATGTTAAATATTTTTTCATCAGACCAACTCCAGTGTGGTGAGCTTAGTATTCGATACACCAGGATCAGCTCAAAAACGTGAACTTAGTGCACGCCTTCATCTTGATAATAATACCAACAATTTAACTCTACTTATACAGTCAGCTAAAGTGAAATATGAAGCTTTGGGTAAGGAAACTTCAAAAATATAACTTTACAATATATTTTCTATTGATGGTACTCCCCAGTAGAATAAGCAGATACAAGTATATTTTTCTGTATCATATTTATTTGGAAATATTTGCCTATTTTAGGAAGGTATAAAAACACAGAAGGTGACAAACATATTCTCTTTGAGTTAAATATAAATGACAAGAAACATGTTGATATGGAACTGAGTTTGAAGACAGAGAAAATAACTAATGGATTCAAATATTTACCAAGATTATATTTAGAAATCAACAGTACAGGGATTGCTGAACTTTCTGGTAAGACAATTACAAATTAAATTTTGAAATTGCACTCTATTGTATAATATATATCTACAAAAATTTGTCAATTTACTGATTAATACTAATGATTTTTACAGGAACTTTACAGTTAATAGAAAAGAAGGGTGTTTCACAATGTGATGTGAATCTGGAATTTAAAACTCGTAAACTCGAATCGCAGTTGACAGGGTATGTAAAACGTGGAGAGGCAACAGTGCAACTTTATTTGAAACTTAATTACAAATTCCAAAATGCAACAGATGAAACAGTCACATTAGATGCCTCATTTACTCATCGCCATTCAAAATCGTATACCCGTGCAGAAGGAGAGATAAAAATAATATCATCAGCTTATCCAAAGTACAACTTTAAATCTTCATTACATTACCAAGTGAGTATATCATTGCATTTGAAACCATGTTGTTGAAATAAAAATCTTATCAATTGTTTTCATTTGCTTTGTCTATTTTAATTTCCACAATTGTTAGTGACATAGTCACGACCATGCATTTCTACTAATATGACTTTCAGACAAAAAAGATAGTGGAAAAGATAGTTATGTTACTGATAGTGAGTAATTTATAATTGTTCTTTGTCTATGAAGTACAGTGCCTATCACATGTAACAATTGTTGTTCTTGTAAGCTGATTTCCCCCCTTCATTTTTACATTTTAAGCTTAAAAATTTCATAGGCTAATTAATGATAGTGGAATAATATGACTGATTATAGAATAATATATATTTATTTAATTGATACCCAAATTGGCTACTGATTGCTTTCTTTGAGAAAATAAAAGAATTTCTTTAATTACACATTCCTTTCCCATTTGTTTCAGAGTTCAAATGGACACTTTGAATGTTTATTTGAGATTAACTATGGCTTGAACATTGATGATATAAGAAATAAACTCACATTGTCTATGGAGTTTACGTTTGCAAAGTCATATGATACTACAAAAATTAATTTAGCAGTGCGTGTTACTAAACCTATTACAGATATAAATCTTCAATTTACTGTAAGTTATTTGTCATCTGGTCCAGAAACTAATGTTCGCAGCATTATTAGATATGCCACAGGTTTGATCCTTTTAAAATAAAATTGTATATTTATTGAAATATTATTTTCAGAAATTTTATTTATGTTTATATGTTCTTATTAATCTGAATGTTCTTCCCTCAATTTAGGGAAAGATATTCATATAACACTTGACTTAAAAATACCCAGAAGTGCTCTTACATTTATAGAAGCAAAATTAAATGTAACTTTACCAACATTTCATCCCATGGTCCTTGATCTACAACTTCATGAAAAAACTCCAAATGAATATAATGTAAGGACTTGAATTCATATGAACATAACAATTTGGTTGATTTTTGCTAATAATTTCCTTCTTTGTGTATTTTTAGATTGATATAACAGCAACATGGTTCAGTGGACATACCATAACTGCAAAAGGTTTATACCAAGACAAAAGCACACATAAAGCATCAAGTCATAATGTGAAATTGTTACTGAAATCACCAAGTTTTGAAGAGATTGCTGCATCCTATAAATATCTTCGTGATGAAACAGAACTCAAAGTTGAACTTACGGTTTGTGACAATCAAATTTAAAAGTACCAATATAGTTTTTTCATTTAAAAGAGAATATAAAAATTTGAAAAATATGTTTTTGTACAGGCGGATCATGCTAAAGACAAATATTATATAATTTTAAAACATGCCAACCCACAACCATCTGATTATGAAACATCTATAGAATTAAGAATTAAATCCCAAGTATACTCTTTATTGACTGTTGTTAGTCTTCTAGAGCACCGTCAGATCACTGCTCAACTGCATATTGATCGGTAAGCATCAAGTCAAAAGTAATTTATTCTCTTAACCAGAAATGTACTTGTTCAGAATTCTGTTCTTCCTCATTGATAAATAAAATGTTTTATATTTTACATGTAATATAAATATGCAAAATAATCTTAAAATCAACACTACTTTTTGCAGTATACGAGATATTCACTTCATGTTAAGAAGTTTAAATCAACCAGATAGAAAAGAAGCCAGCATGGAAGTGAAATGGGATGCTAACAGAGATCCTAGCCAGAAGGTTGCAGTTGCTGTGCAATATCTGCATCCAGAATCCATGAATTATAGTGGTTATGTTATGGTATCATATCCAGGCAGAACTATAAGAGGAAACTATCTTTTTGCACTGAAAGGTTATTATTTTTTCTAAAAAAAACTTTTACCTTCATGGTACCAATTATGTTGTAAATGACTTGGTTGTCTTAATTAGTTATTTTAAAAGACTGGCTCTCACATTCATCCACAAAATCATCTACTTTTTCTAATTTCTTGAGAATTTGTCAGTTTCTCAGCTTACAGAATAATTTATTGTCATATTTATCTAATTCCCTCTGTAATTCATCACAATATCAGTGAATCCAGACTACTCTTCCAGAAAAAGTCCTTCAACAATTCATCTTTTTTTAAAATAAATTTGTCACTTATTTCTTCAAATATTTTGTTTAATTTTTAACATTATAATAATATGCCACAGAATAATTGTGATAGACATGTGACTGAGACTTTTTATAACATTTCATCTTTAATTTATTTTTCTGTTTGCATGAAAATCTCAAACAAATTGCTCAAAGCACAAAATTCTTCATTTAGAATCTTCATAGAAGTTTTAGTTCAGTACTTCATTAAAAAAAAAAAAGTGTAATAATAGTTCTTTTTTTGTAAAGATTCTAGATGTGAATCATCAGCTCACTTAGAATGGAGTCCAAGAGATTCTATTCAAATCACTGTGGGTGCAATTTACGAGTATGAAGACATATTGATGCTTGCTCTCAAGTCTGAGTTACTTACTCCTTTTGAAAGCTGGAAAAGGACTTCTCTTTCTGCTGGGTAACTCAATTAGTTATGAAAAGTTGCTGCAAAATTTTCATTTAAATTAACAAAGTCTAATTCTTGTCTAATTTTTTCAAAGAATTCGCCACCATGACAACCTTGTGCAAGCTAATGCTAGTGTTTATTGGCATGATGACCAGAACGTTGCTCTAAATCTGTATGGAGATTATATGTTATCAGATGGAGAGTTCAGTTGTGAACTCAATGCTTCCATAATTAGCACAATACCTCAGGTTTCCTCAATGTCAGGAAGTTTCTCTCATAAACAAAGCAATAACAAATATGATACATTGTTATATGTGCAGGTTGGTACTGAAATTATTCTTATAATATTCATACACATTTATAATATTCGTACACAATTTAATCCTCTTACATTCCAAGTCACAATCTTTATTTCATTCTCTTTCTTTTTTATTTGTTTGTTTTGTCTTTTTTGGTGGGTTTTTTCTCTTTTTTATGCTTGTAAGATAGTTCCTTAATGTCTTTTGTGTGGTCTACAAAAGGGTCTTATTAGTATCCCTTGAGGTCAAAATTTTCCTTGTTCTATTCGTGTTGCTTTCTCTATTGGGATTCCTAATTTAAAAGCTTTATTGTATCCCATTGTGGTTAGTGATTCACATCTGATTTCCCCTTCTTTTCCTTTCTCTTTGAGGTAGTTTACAACATCTGCTTAGTGTCTTTTGCAAGTTTGCCTACATACAACATTGTAACATCTCAGATATTAATGTTTCCTTATTTTACTGTTCAAATTCTTGCATTTTCTCAGCACCATCCACAAAAGGCAATTGCCATTAAGAGTACTTGGCAGCTAGAAGAGGATGAGAATTCATCAAATTTAACAGGAGTGGTCAATCTACAATCACCCTACCCAGGTTACAATGAAGGCATGATGCGGTGTAGAATGCACGTTAATTCAGCTTGGGACGTGAAGGGTGCTGCAGATCTGATAATTGATAGAAGAAAATATACTTTCCAAATTAATGGTAAGTTAAAAGGAAATACTACATTAATAATTACTATATTTTCATTATTAAAAAAGAAATGATTAAGGAGTGCTTATAACACATTGAAATGATTTTTTTTTTCCCCATTGTTGTTCCTTAATAGTCAGTTAGACAATTTATATTTAAGTAGATGTAAAAGAACACAATTTTGAGAATGTACAGGAAACTTTTATGAATAAACTAAGAACATTCCCAAGCTTCCACTGAATAGGGACTCTCAATTATTGTTTAAACAACAGTTAATATTAGTGTGTAAATTAGTAAAAATAATTAAATATTCGTTTTTTAAACTGTGAAGATTATTATAGTTATTATATTTATTTTAATTGCATATGTTTAATATTATTATTCTTCAACACATGCAGTTGGAAATTAATATGTTTAATGCTGTTGAGGAACCCCAGTTTTTGGTTATGCTAGGACCCCTCAAGATATTAAATCAGCTCTAAAGGCAAACATCATCTTATTGACACTGATCTAATTTCTCTAGGATATGTAAAGAAGTTAACAGATAACATGCTTGTGTTTGAAATTACAACTCCCATGGAAAACTACAGCAAGATTACAGGAAGATTTGGATATTCTGGTGAAAGAAAGCATTTAGTTGCAGAAATTAGCTCTCCACATGCACAAATAGGAATAGAGATCTTGTTTCAGTTCCAAAATACCAACAATTTTGATATAAAATTTAATATAGCTACACCTATTGAGTTTCTTCAAAAAGCTATTCTTGTAGCAAAACTTGAAGAAGAAACAGTAAGTAGTATTTCATTTCTGCATCATGAGTTGAAGTAAGTGCAAATGTGGATAAAAGTATATCTTCTTTGCAGGTTGATTTTCGTTGTGGTTGGAATAACCTAACAATTGGTTTCTTTGGGCAATGGCACTATGAAAATATAACAGATTTTGAATACTGTTATAAAATTTTCACACCTCTTGAAGGATTTCATGAAAATGGTGTCATTGCAAAACTGATAAAACATGAAGGTCTGGATTTTTCCTTGGGATTTAATGTTGGTGATAAAAAGGTAATAATGGTTTCTTTAATTAATTACACAATACATATGTAGTTTTAAACTAATTTCCTTCAAAAATAAATGCTCTAAAATATTTTGAATTTGTTGTTTTTTGTTACATGGATCATTTATATATATAATATTTATGTATTATTAATTAGTATGGATCTATTGAAATAGGTATATTTACTTAATTTTTGTCCAAGGACTTTAAAAAGAAAGAACTGTCAATTCAGTAAAAAAAGTTAAAATAGGCAAAAAAGTTAAAACTGGCAAAACAAAATTGTATATTTGATTATATTTCTGTGGCAGTTGGGACTCAAAGTATATGGTGCTTCAAATCCAGCTCCACCACCAGATTTAAAATTGGCTACAAAACAACTTTATGATGATGAAGCATATGATGATGAAGATGAAGAACTCATAAATTGGAAGGGTTCCATTGAAGTAGATACATTTTTCCACCCAACCCTCAAAGGCACCCTAGAAATTGAGGAAAAAGATACAACTTACATCGTTGCATCCACACTCACTCTTCCAAATGGCACAGCAGTTCTTTTGGATGAACTGGATTTTGAAGTAATGACAATTTCATATTTAATAATGCTAGAGAATTAGATAGAATTCATCAATTGACCAAAACCTCAGTATATCACAGAGGTGGATCCAGAAAGTAGTTGTTGTTGTGGTTGGTTGTTGTTGTTGTTGTTTTTTTTTTAATGTGGTGTCTTCAGAAAATGTTTCTTAGCCCTCCTTGGGCTTTGAGCATATCTGGAGTAATGCTCCATTAAGTTTTTTGTTTTGTTTTTTGTCTTTTTGTCTTATCACATCACAGTCAGTCAACAAGTCCTTTCATCCCTTTGTCCAGGGGCTCAGCATCATTAATAATTGGAGTTCCCAGACAGCCACCCATCCAGTAATCCATGGTGTCTCGAGTTGCTTAATTTCTGTGACTTCCCAGAGCGTAATTAAGCACTTTGGCTAATGTGTGGGGGAGGGGAAAATTTCAATTCACTACCCCGACATTCCCAATTTTTTTGAGGTAGTGGAAAATTCCTAATTATAGTTGTTTTTTTATATAACAAATTTCAACAGTTTGGAAAATTATTCACTACATGACTTGAATGTGTACATAATAAATAATGATAAATTAACAAATAACAATTACTTTGAAATCCAGCACCAAATGCAAAATTCTTTATAAAAAAACAACATCTAGTTGTCTAAACTGTACATCTAAGCCTTCTTAGGAAAATTCTAGTTGCACCCATTTTCAAGTAATAATTTTTTTTGTTAGATTGAAAAACAAATTGTATATTTTTAATGGGAGTACTCAATGGGAGTATTTTTAATGGGAGTGCATTTAATGGTAGTACTCATGTGATCAATAAATAGTAAGTGTTTTGCAAAACAAAATGTAAAATTACAACAACAAAATTTTTTGACTTTGGTTAAAGAAAATTTCCCCCTGGATCTTGGATTAAAGAAACTAGCCCCTGGATCTACCTCTGGCATATTAAGAAATAATTGAAAGTTAAAAATCTAAAAATGTTTCTTACATATTCCAGGATGTGTTTACAATATCAAACAAATTTCACCTTAAAACACCATACCCTCAGTTTGAAGAAATACATTCAACTTATGATTATAAGATAGATCTTGGTGTTCAGTTCAAAACAGCAGTTTATGTCGCAGTTCTTCATAATAAACAATGGAAAGAGGTATGTAATGTAGCAAATTAAAATTCATTATATACATGTAAACTGATTTAATTAGTTCCTTAGTGTTGATTTGTTCAAAAGGATTAAGACCTGAAAAAAATGACAGGGAGATATTTAAAATTTATCCCTGTAATGTCTTTTCAGTTATTCCACAGATTTAAGATATATAATATAACATTGTCTCTCATTTAGGCAGGGGCATCAGTAAATTATACATATGATGGGGAAGATGATAGTGCTCTCCAAACTTGGACTGCATCTGTGAACATTTTCTCCCCATTTGACTTGTTAAAGTTCTATTTAGTACAGGGAGTTCTGGAGGTTGAAGGCACTGTATATCGCACAAATGTTACTATGTCTACTAGTGACAGTCGTCTCACATCCACTGGATTTTTGCAGGTAAACCACAAATAAACTTCATTCATATACTTAGAGTGATATAACCAAAATTTCACATCTCAATTCAAACAAATTAATTATTTTAACAGCTTTTTGCCTGTGATATATCTTATTTAATATTTTATTTGTTACTTAAATATCTTATATTATTTTATTACTTGTCTTTACACGAATAGATTTTCACATTCAGTAAGGGTGATGAATATGAATAAATTTGTAATTGAGAGTATTTCTTATAAAAATGATGCCTTTTTACTTTGAAAATAAATAAAATAATTAAAGCCTCAGTTAAAAATAAAGGGAAAAAAAGGAAGGAAAAATAAAATGAAGTGCATAAATTTGAACTCAAAATTTTTGGCTTACACACCATTGCTTACTTGCCATTGCCATTGCTTTGGCTTACACTCCATTGTTTTTCCTGTTTATATTTTTTCGCATTACTACATATAAATTGAAAGACTAGTGATGCTACAACAGCACATACTCCTTCACATTAATTAAAATGGCTCCATAATATGATACTTCTTCATGAACTTCCAAAAGTGTTTCCAACCAGGAAATAGTGTTTCTCCATGCTGAGACTCAAACTCAGGTCTATGGGGTCAACCACCATCCACTTCACTGCTTACACCATGCAGTTGTTCACCATAAGTGACTTTTGTCAATTTGTCATTTTTGTCAAAAAACTAAACTCCCATGTCAATTTTGTCAAAAAACTAAACTCCCATTATTTCTAACAGGTAGTTTTGGAAAATTCAGAGAGTTCAACGAAAATCAGATGTATGCCTTTTCAAGAGCCCTTTTCCCCCCCACATGTGGGGAAAAAATAAAGAAAACCATTAGAGCTGCTTATGAGAAAATGTTTTCTTTTTATAAATTGCATTATCTTCAAGCAGAAAACACACGAAAACCACTCGTATTTTAAAAAACAATGTCAAAGAAAATTTTTTAAAAAATAATTTTTTAGAAGATATTCTATTTAAGACAAAAATATCAATCCTCAATACAGTACTTTTGCAATGTTAATTTTTTTGTGATTTTTGAAAATACAGAGAGTTTGCAAAAAATGAGAGCAACACCATTATTTTACATTCCTGTGATAAATACAAGAAGAAAATTTAACAAAATAATATGGAGCATCGGTGAGAGATTTTTTTGTTTATAAATTTCATTAATTGCAACCAAAAATTAGGAGAAAATTCTCTTTCTCTTAAAAAAAATATCACGTGACCTTTTTCAAAGATCTGATTATAGTTTCTCAACAAAATGTTGAGGCTTCTTGTAATCCTTCAAAATTTTCTCAAAAATGACTCCAAATTTTGGGATTTACCTTCATCCTCAGAAAGTGTAAAAGACACTTAAAAACTGGTGCAGATCTCACTTTCGTTGAAATCCGTGATTTTTCGAAAATTGCGGTGACTGCAAACAGACAGAAAGACAGACCATTCATCGATTTTTTGGTATCAAAGACTCACAGTCACAAAACATGAATCTTAACTAAACAATATGTTAGAGGAAGTAATTTACTATTAGGAACAAGATTTATCTTCTTTTTCATTATCAGAGCCCAACAATAAGTTTTGCTGCAAAAAATTCGCCATTTACACTACTTTCTCTTCTTACGAAGTAAGGGCGAGAAAGTAAAATTTGGAGTCATTTTTGAGAAAATTTTGAAAATTTGAAGATACATGTAAAGTATCCCCTAATTTTCAATTTCGCAACACCTTGAGTTTGTTCAGATAGATCAAGGAATATCAATTTTGGAGAAAATAGTCTTACTAAGGCATGGCTCCTTTTTTTTCCTGTCGAAACCGCCGATTACTGGCGCACTATTACAATACTTTCAATGTAAAAGTAGTACTATTTTCATTTTCCGCAAACTTTCTGTATTTTCAAAAATTTTTTTTCTTTTTAAATGAAATGTTCCAAACTAGTGGTAACACTACAACACTTCTTTCTCACATTATTTCTAACTTTTGCAATTTTCAAAAATTCAATAATTTCAATGGAAATAAGACCTGCGCCAGTCTTTAATCTTCCTTTTCTCTATCCTTGGAAAAAGTTACAGCAAAAATTCAGCCAATAGAAAGAAAATGTTTTTTTACACATTGCATGTGCTCCAAATTTTCTCTAAATCTTTTTCCATGGATTGAGCAAAGGATACTTAAAAAATTGTGGGGGTCTCATTTTTGTTGAACTCTCTGAATTTTTGGATAAAGCAAAAATTAGAAATAATGTAAGCACTTTTCTAGACCTCTAGTTTCCTTTTAGGTGCTGTTTTACAATTTTTAAATTTTATTTCAGTTGAGAGAAAATTATATGAAAGCACACAATATATGAAAAATTTATGAGAAATTTGCCACTAGCTTTCTAATCCAATTTGGTTATTATTACAGGCTGATGAAGACTACTTTGAATCTGCTCTGAGTTTTGGAATGGTTTCTCCTGTCTATACAATCCCTAGTTTAAGAATTTCTGGGAAAAGAGATTTCACACAACCTGAAAGGAGAATTGAACTTATGTTAGAAAGTTTACATCCTCTAGCTGAAATGGTAAGTACAGACATTAAAATATTTGATATGTGATACTGAAATGGGGACATAGATAATCATGATTTATTATTCAAATGTAATACATGTGGGAATATTTTAAATAAATGCCAAAATCAAGAATATATTGCTCTCATTTTCATTGAATTGTACGTTTTCTACATATGATTGTCTTAAGATTTTCTATCTATTAGTCACTCCAATACTCAACATTTTCTTTTTATAATTGTCTATGGCACATGTAATCTCACAAATTCACATACATATGTATTATCAACAACCAAAGTGTCAGTCAACTCTCGATGTATGAGTAGAATACTGATATGTGTTAACATTATTATCAGTAGGCACTCGATGTATGAAATGACAGGTTTAAAAATGGTATCTGTTTCAAGACTATGAAGGGTATATATTTCCTCTTCAATAAACAAGAAACAAAGAAAATTGTCACAGCAAACAATCGATGGATAATAATAGCTCTTTGTACTTAACACTGATTTATTTAGGTTATGCTTTCATATTCTCTCAACACTGCTTACATAAAACATTCTCTTCTTACAGATCCCTTGTCTCTGTATTCCACTTAGGGTGCAAATTTTTACTTGTATCTTCTCTTCAGTTCTTCTTTACGATTCCCACATACACCTACAAGACACTGTGAAAGTCACATTTTTAAAATGTTCAAAAATGTGTGGAAAAAATATAAAGAATAAAAATATGGCCTATTAAAAATATTTACATGATTTCTTTTCTTTGACAGTACAAGTTTCAAGGCCATTGGAATCTGCAAAGTAAACAAAATTTTGGCCTTGGTATGACGCTCAATACTCCATATGAATCAATGCCATCAGCAACATTTGGAGTAGCATACAGAAAGGCAAATGATAATAGTAGCACACAGTTGAATATCATTTTGTCTCCTCTTCCTCAACACACTTGGAAGTTGGATTCCATTGTCATTGGAGATCAAATTTCCACAGATCTGGTGACACCAATTGAAAATTATAGGTATGCTAAATATATTGTCCTAGGTAGTTAAACAAATGAAAATTAAAAAAATTAATGCACAAATAAATAATTTTCTTGAACATTTTCAGCAAACTAGCTCTCAATGGAACTTTAACATCAGATAAGGAAAATTCATATGCAATAAAAGCAACTCTGAAATGTGAAAATAGAATTTACACTGTGGATGGAAATACTTTAGCAAATGCTGAATCTCCACTTCAGGTATGGATAATAATTTAAAATGATATTCTCAGCAAAGTTAGTTTGTCACGAATTATTGGTAAAATTACTTATTACAAAAATGAGAGGTGGATAGAGAGGGAAGTCATGGGTATCCCATAATGGCTAACAACTTATATTGAAATAATATATAGTATAATATATGACATAATATAATGAAATGTAAATATAATATAAAATAAATTGTTAGCTGAAATTGCCTCCCACTGAAATATTTTCTGGATTCATTCCTGCCAATAACTAGACATCACTGAAGATGTTAATTGGAAATGTTGAACTGCAATTGTGTATGCAAGTTTATTGTCTTAAATAATTTGAAAACTAATGTTTTCTTCTGATGAACAGGCAGAATTTACCCTTGCTGACCAGAATGATGGAAGTGTCATTCTAATTCATGCAAATATTAAGCCAGTTCAAAATGGATTCAATTTGTCTTGTGGAATGCAAAATGGCAAAGAAAAGTTTGACCTTCAAGGACATTTACGAATGAAAAGTTTTCTTGATTTTAATTATTTTGTTAAGGTAAGAAATACATAATACTATTTCACAAAAAATTTGATGTCATCAATTATAAAATTCCTCCTGATACTTGTTTAAATCTCACCAAAAACATGTTTTATTTCAGGCAACATCAACACATGCAACCTATTCGCTAATCTATTTTGATGGAACAGTATTTCAAATTTCAGATGGGAATATCACTGCAATTTTTAATGCTGATACCTCTCTACCTGGTTATAAGAAAATTAGATTTTTTAGTAATATTTCGTAAGTTTTGGCTTCTCCGAGTATTGCATTTTACTTGAATATGTTTGTTTCCAAATACAACTTCCATTTCCTTTCTGCCAAATCATCATCATCATCATCATCATCATCATCCATTAATCTGTCTCAGGACAGGTTTCTGTAAACCATTTCCCTTTGTGTTGTTCTACCCTGTGAAGTCTTCTTCAGGTCTTCAAGAGCTTCTTTTAATGTCCATAAATATACCATTCCTTCTAGTTTCCCCTGCTTCTCACTCCTTCAATTATTATTTTCATTAAATTTGAATTGCCTTTTAAAATATGTCCCCCAAAAATTTGATTTCTTCTTTATAAAATGGTATTGATAATATTAATAATTAAATTTCCTGTTTTTTTTACTCTCTTGAGTAGTACCATCTCATTTTTTATTATTTCTCTCCATTTAATCTTTCTATTTATTCTATACTATAATTCTATTCTATTCTATATATTCTATACTATAGAATATACCTATTTGACTTTACCTTGTCCAATTTTATGTTTAATATCAGGACATATTGTTTTTCAGGCTTAAAGAACAAGCTGGAGCACTGAAAACATCTTTGGAAACTGAAACTGTGAATACTCGCTTCAATTTGGAATGGGCCTTAAAACTTTTTGAAAACATTTTGCTAGCTTTTGATGGACATTACCAAGATCCTGAAGTATCAAAATTTGGAACTCTCAAAGTTTTCTTTGCCTTTCCTCGAGGGAAAGGAAAAAATCCAAGGAAGGATGTCTCTTTGGGAGTATATGTTAATCTTGACAAGGACGCATGGCTGTAAGGATATTTTGTAAACAGTTTAATTTATAACATTTGTAATTTGATGGTTAGCTCTTTTAATTTTAGTTTTTGACTGAAGAAAATACACATGTGATCTACAAATTGCTAAAACTTGAATATGGACTTATATAAAATTGAAGCAACTTGTCATTTCCTATTTCCATTTCATTTTATTATTATTATTTTTTATTTGTAATATGGATTAAAAATATGGAGAGATTGCAGGAAATGAGACTAACACTAATTTTTGTACCATCCTTTGATACACATGAGGATAAAATTTTGACAAAAAAATTGGAGCTAGTTTTGAGGAAGTAATTGTTTTAAAAAAATTTAAAATTGCCTGTAATACACACAAAATTATGGGAAAACTACTCAAATTTTTGAAAAATTGTACATGACTTTATTTCAAGATCTTTCAACAACAGATTGTTTTGAGTCAAAATCTCTATCTTAACTATTGTAGTTGCAGGAAGGTGCCAAAATACATTTCAACTTTTACAATTTTGGAAAAATCAAGGATATCATTGAAAATGAGACCTGCACCATTTTTAAGTGTCCTTTACATTAATAAAAAATGTAATAAAAAAATTATCCAATTTTTTAAAAATTTTGAAAGTGTTGGAGCTCCACATACAAGAAAATCCCAAATAGCCAAAAATCAGATCTCTTTCAATTTTGACAGGTCTTGAGTTCATTCAGATCGATCAGGGAATATCAATTTTAGAGAAAATTGTTTGAACAATTCAGGTGCTGGCATTGACCTCAGAGAAGCGAACTGACATGAGTTTTACTGTCAATTGATTTTTTTCATATCAAGGAGCCACAGTTCTCAGCAGTACTGAGACTTGAACCCAGGTTCCTCAGATTTCATAGATACGGTCTTGAAATAATTTTTTTGAGAGGCAATGAAAATTGATTTGTGGCAAAACTTCCCTATCAGCAAAACATGATAAAAATTATTTTCATTCGTTGTTGAGAATAAATGATTTTATATTAATTGAAAATTTGAAGATAATCCTGCAATTGATTGCAATTTGAAACTTGATTCAAGTGTCTTGTAGAAGTCACAAACACATATAAGACTCTTCACTGCTCCTGATACTCCTATCCTAACTTAAACCTTAATTTTATCTACCATTATTATTAACACAATTAGAGCAGTTTCCATCTTCAACTCCCCTTGAACCCTCTTAAAGAGAGTTCCACAGACCACATTCTCTTCCACAGACACCACCAACTAAATTGTTCACCTTTACTGTGGGTTCAGAAATACATAAGACCCTGTAGAACAAGCTACAGTCAAAGAATGAAATTGAAAGGAATTAACTTTCATCAAAATACATGAATGGTAAATGAATCTACCAATATCTAAGGACCATATTTTTTGTTGGCACAAAACTCTTGAGGTGTAAGGATTCAATTATTTATATTGAAATAGCCAATGAAAGAAACCATTTATTCACTGGATAAACTTTCAAAAAAAGATAGTACAATGAAATTGCAGAAAAAAGGTTTCTTTGTTTATTTCAAATTTTAGTATGATCAAGGCCTTTTCTGTAATAAAAATTTAATGTTTATAGATTTGGCTCAAATGCAACATTGTCATTTTCAACATCAATTGAAGATATCGATGTTCAGGCACATGTGATACTCCCTCCTCCACGATATGACATTCATTCATTTCAAGGACAAATGCATTTTAATGAAAAATTTGATGACCTAAAATTTTTGGCAAAGTACAAAACAGCCATCTCCAAAAAGAACTATGGAGTATCCAGCAGGGTAAATATCAGTATGATTCTTTGTTACTGTTTTTAATGGTATGTATCCTAAAAATATTTTTTTAAAATATGACTTGGTATCATTTCAGTATTTGGTTAAAAACGACAATATTAATGGAAATGTTCAAATGGAATTTGGTCCAGGTCAACTTGATTACATTAATAATGTTTTTAATGTGAGACGTGATAATACCACAGTTGAAGGAACATATGTCTTAACTACACCTTTATATGAAGAAAATACATTAAGAGCAACTGCTTTATACAAAGTATTACCAGAGTTCAATATTGTCAGGTACAAGGAATGACTTAACATAGAATAACATTCTTTACATCAGAACGAATTACTGATATAATGAAAAATATAAAGAATATAATAAAAACTACAATTTATTTCCCAGTGAATAAAAAATTTATCTACTTTACAGGGCACAACTATTCTATCCAGAAAGTCAAAATGTATCCAAAGTTATGATTGATTTTAAAGATTTTGGAAATATGAATGGAACACTAATATCTAATACTCCCTTAGAAAACCTTCCTTATGCTGGAGTTCATTTCAGAGCAGCAACCAAAAAGTAAGTTTTAATTTCAATTTAAAATCAATTGTCTTTAATTCCTGCAAAAGAATTTGATATATTGAACTCTTTTTTCCAGCATTCATCATGAACGTTTTGCAGAAGTATTTTGGCCAAATAACACAGCTCTCTTTGATTCAAAATATGTGTATCAAAGAACAACCAGCACATTTACAACAGAATTAAATGGCTCATTGCTGGTTGAAATTCCTTTAGCTACACGTCATACAGGAAAGATTAATTATAATTACATGGTAAAGAAAAATGTGTATTTTATTTTTTAAACATAAACATCTATCATTGCTTTTTTTCTGAGGAAATGAAATATTAAATTTGTTCTTAAAATGAAATAAACACAACTATTTTGTAACCATATTTTTTATTAATTAAAACATTTGCACTTTTTCATTTCTGCAGGAAAAATTTCTTAATAAAACAGGACATGCATCCATTGAATATAATGATAATCAACTTTTGGAAGGTAATTACAAATGTGTCTCAGAATCATCAGCTGGAAGAGAAAAGGATAAGATTGAAATTGACCTAGAAAATGAATATTTTCCTCTTGGGATCTTTTACACCCATGAAAATCGATACAGTGGTGGAAATGAAGGAACAAATCTACCAACAATAGTGAGTTTGACATATATACGGTTTGAAAAATTGCAACTCAGGCTTTTTAAACGGAAATAATAATGCTGCCCAATGAACTTGCCCCAGTGATATAGGAAAGTGATACTTGGAACACATTCACCTATGCACAGTCAAGGGATTAATGTTATAAGTGGTTTTGAAATGTCGTTGTTATTATTTCCATTATTGTTATCATTGTATGTCTTCTGTTGAGATGATAGTTACCAAACTAGCGGTGCTACAGAATGACACAGACATTCTCATAGTAAAGATTTTTAATTTCCTTTTTTATGCTTTACAGTCTTGCTCTATCCTCTTGTTAGCTGCCATCTATCGCCAGCCAAAGTTCATTATATTGACATTTTCTCAATTTTTCAGTTACTTAATAGTTGAACCGAAATATTACTTCAAGAATATTAAAAAAGAGTAAAACATTTTTATAAATAACAATTTTCATTGAAAAATTTGGAGCAGTTTTTAAGAAAATGGAATTAAGCGTTACTGTAAATGTGAAATTTGAAGCTCTTTTTCACAGAAAAGTTTTGAGTTTTCGAAAAACTAAATTTAAAGTCATTTGAGGCACTTTAACTTACAAATGCAATAGTGTTTACAAATTTCTTTAAATGTGCATATTAATGGCATGAGAGGTATTTAAAAAATAAAAAATTTGTGTAATTTTTGAAAAAAAAACAAAGAATACCTCCAAATGAACTTTGTCATTTTAAACAGTGCAATTATCAGTACTCATTGGAAAAGTTTGAAGGAAAAATTTGGAGCCATTTTAGGTGAAAATGGCATTTCAGCTTTTCGGAAAATGTGGAATTTTGAGCTTATTTGAACAGAATACGCTAGAGTTTTCAAGAAACTTTATGTAATATTATTTAAAGCACATGTACTCATAAATACAATAATGTAAACAAATTGCTGCTAATGTAAATATTAACGTTGTGAGAGACAAGTCAAAAAATTTAAATTTTTGTAATTTTTTAAAAAACAAAAAAATAGATCAATATGGTGTTTATGTCAACTTTTAGAGTGCATTTAGCACTATCCCTACTAAAAGTTTAAAGAAAGAGTTTGGGGCTATTTTTCAGAAAAGCTTGTTTCTGTAATGTTTTAAAATTGCAAATATTGCATGCAATATTACGCAAAAACTACTGAAAGTTTCAAAAAAAGTACAAGACCTTAATGAATGAACTAATTATGAACAACAAATTTAATTTGAAGGAAAAATCTATATTTTTAATTTTGCAGTTGTAGGAAGATGCCAAAAAAAATCAAACTTTTGCAATTTTCAAAAATTTAGAGTTAACCATGAAAATTGGACCTATGCCACCGTTATAAGTGTATTTTACTCTATTCTTACAAGAAATTTAAAGAAAACATTTGAAGCTGTTTTTGAGAAAATTTTGAAAATGTCTGAGGAGCTTTATGTAAAGCACCCCCAAATTTTAAAGAAAGTTTTCAAAATTGCAGCGCCTCGAGTCGAGTCAGATCACCCAGGGAATATCCATTTTGGAAAAAATCCTACATATGGTTTAAGTGCTAGTAGTGTTCACAGATGGACAGGCGTTTTGAAAAGAAATCAGTATCAGGGGACCCCAAAACATGTATTTCTGTCGAAATCTCGGAACTGATTTTCCACAGCATTACATAACTTTCTTTACACTACATATATACCCCATATATATGTATGTATACAAGAAAGTAAAAATCAGTCTGAGATTCAATTAATCAGCTAATATAGAATAATTTGCCTCTCGTTCAAATTTTTATTAAAGATATTAATTATTTATTAAATGTTAATAACCTATTTTCTTAAAAATTATTAGCAAACCAAAATTTGTTATTTTCATTAAATCTCTCTTTTCAAATGTTCATAGTAGCATTAAGATGAAAGGAGTAACAACACTTTGTGATTAGATGATATTAGATGAAAGAGTATCATTATCATATGATTGAATTGATAGGTTGTTGAGTGAAGAAAAGTTTCACTTTCTTGTGTTCCACAAGCTTTACCCCCTAACCTCATATTACCAAAATATTTTTATTTCATATTTTGAAATAGAACACATTATTGAACATTAATCAAAAGGGCAATAAAGGAAATCCATACACACAGCAGTTATCCATTTTTTTATTAACACCATTGTTATATTTGTTTTCACTTCTAATTTTAGGATATAAAACATGCTGAAGTTTTCAAACTTAACAACAAGACAGCTTTCCACCTAACAGGTGAACTGAAAATAAAAACAACTCATTCTGGACAAGACATATTAATGACAGGTATTTATGGTCTTTGAGAATGTTAAATTCTTATTCACAAATAAAGTGTTTTTTATCTCTTAATGTGTTTTCTCCAATTCCAGCAAAACATCTAAAAAGAGTCGTTACATTACAAACTGATTATGATCAGAGAGAGAATGAATTTACTCATAGATCAATGTTAACCTTAGATCCTGATTCATGGGCGAGTTACGATATTACTATTGTTAATAAAACTACAGTGAGTATTAATCTTTAAAAAATAAAGATTTTGTATCCCTTACCTGCATTTTATTATATTAATTATTTCAGGATGAAAAAGATGAAGAGCACATAGATCTCAACTTTGCTTATCCTCAAAGAAATTTCACAGTATCTGGCTATTATCAACTGGCAAATAATTCATTATCCTCAGAAATGAAATTTGTTTGGGATAAAGAGACGAGAAGTGTGGGAACTTCACTGGATTGGAAAAGATTGAGTTATAAACCCAATAAGCAACATGCAGTTTTCAGTATTAAGCATCCTTCTTTTATCAGAGTATGTATTTAAATCACACTAAACACTAATAATTTGTCATGCTTTTTCCTGTCAAAGAATGTTAGTTAGTATCTGTTTTCTTAGGACATTACTTTAAATGGAATATACTACAGTGATGATAAAGATTTAATAAATGTATCAACAGACCTTGTATACTCAAATGACTTAAGGAAAAAGCTTTCTTTGTCTGGTAAAATACAAGATATTTCCCAGGGAAGAAATAAAAAGTATCAGTACCAAATTTTGGGTTCCCATCCAGCAACAAGGTAAGATTTAATGTAAATGTGAATGTATCAATTTTTTAAAAAATTAAACACAATAGTTAACCTGTGAATTTTTTAAAAATTTAACTCGATAGTGGCCGAGAATCTTCTTAAGCACTTTTTTATTATTAGGTTGGATCTCAACGCTTATGGAGGGATTATTTTGGAAAGAGGATTTTACAAAACTAATAATAAAGCAAGCTATGGACGCTCATATCTTTCAACACAAACTGGAGAATTAAATGGAATGATAAATACACGTGAAAAAGAAATTGATTTTGAGGTAAGAGATTGATTTGACCATTTGATTATTGTCATGTAAGGCAATGTAAGTATACTTCCACAATTTTTTAGAATTTACAATTTTGAATAACTTATATTACTGATTTAATTAAACAAATTTATATACATTGATTTATGCACTAAATGATTTTCTTGTACGAAAACACATTTTCTTGAAATCATAAAACTTAGATTTGTCCCTTCTATTGTATCAACAAATCTAAAAGTTGATTTTAATTGGTAAATTCATGAGTAACATCATTTCATCAATATACTATTGTAAACATTTTAGAAAGTAGAATTACTTTGATGATTCTATGTACATTTACTTTCATTTACAATAAGCACAGTGCTTGACAGAACATTCTATATATTTTACAAAAATTTATGATGTATTACTAAAATATATTCTGTGGATTCAACATAATTTAATAGAAAACTGACCTTCTGAGCAAGGTGGTTTTAAACTAATGGTTTGAAGCAACAAAAGCTGCTCTTCTATTTGTTTACATTAAAAGTACTAATAATTTTTTTTTTTTTCTTTCTGAAGGCACACAACTCATTTTGGTCTTGGCCTAACATCTGCTATATCACAGTATTACCAGAATGTTTCACACTACACAGATTAATTCTTTCACATCTGATAGTAAAGTTTCACAAGTCTGACGTTATGCAATTACATTATGTAAATAGAATCACAAATATGAGAGTTCTATCAGATTGAAAAACTGGTGAACTTCACAGTGCAATAGTAACAAATATAATGCTACACATTTTCACTCCCTGAAATATAATATCATATTAGACTGAGTTATGCAGACCTACATTGATTTATGCAGTGCAATTAATATCTACAGTCCTATCATTTTATATGAGTTAGGGCCTACTACTAATCTGCCATTTTGATTTAAAAATGCTCTTAATAAAGAAGTCACCAGATCGATTACACATTACACTGTGAGAAACGCTGCTTCAACCACAGAACTGCATTGCACTGATTCACAAATTATTCATACGCTGCATTAAGAAGGAAAGAAATGGTATTATCACGCAGCAGTGAAATGAACAACTGCTGATGAGATTTGATTTACTTGCATGTGAAAATTAGGGTTTTCAGTCATTAACATAAAACTTTAATTGGATTATATATGAATGTATGGTTTATGTATAATAAATGAATTACTAAAAATGTACCTTACTTTTAGTTTAAAAGTTGTATTTATGCACATAAAATTTCATACAATTTTTAATGAATTTACTTTGATTTAACTCATGAACAGAGCAGGGGGAAAAATTATATTCATCTCAGGGAGGGTATTTTGTATATTTTATGAAGTTGTTACAAAGAGGGAGGAGTTTAGAAAGCACAATTCTGCAAAGATATTTTTTTAATGATTCCAACAATATAAATCAAAAGACTTTCTGGCAGTAAAAGGAAATGGATAGAAAGAAGACTTCTGTTCCACACATTTTTAACAATAATTTATTTAAGCAAATGCAATGTGAATTACAAAACTAATAAATGTTGTGGCATTTTCCATCAATGTAAAAAAATCACAAAATAAAACTGTTTGAAATATTTTCATCTCTTCAACAGGGAAGATAGTCTCCATTTGTTTCATGTTTAAATGCTAGTTATTATATATTAAGATAATCTCAAAAGTATGTCAAGAATATATATACATGTTTGTTTCTTATGAATTGTAGAAAAAAACACCCGGCAGTTCCACTCACCTTAAAGGAAAGTTCGCAGGAAAGTATCCTGTTTATCGAGTAAATGGCACCATGTCAAGGGGACATTCCCTTAATTCTACTGGAGATTTCTATGTTCATTTTGAAGACAAAATATTTTTGGTTTCAGTAAATACCACACAAGGTAATAAGACACTGAACTTTTAGACAAAAGCTACATACAATTAAAAATCTGAAACTGAAAGTGAATGAAAATCTGAAGGTGATTCTCTAATAATTTAACTTTTTCAGCTGGATCTGATAGATATTATTATATGGATGGAAATATTCCTGATTCACGTAATGCTTTATTCAATGTATGGACTGACTATGAAGACATTAGAGTAAATGACATTGTTTTCTACTTACGACTCAATCATTCAAGGCTGGTGACATCTAAACTTCGATGGCGACCAGAACTGGAAACTGAAATTAGAGTAAGTTTTGAAATAATTACTTGAAGGATTTAGCAATAGATTTGAATAAAAATTAATTTCTTATTTCATAGAATCAAAATTAGAGACAAAAACTTAAATCTAGAAAATAACCTTTATAATAAAATAAATTGCAACTACATTGAAAATTATGAATTTGAATATTAACATACATCAACCAGGAAAGGATGTTCAATTTGTGTGTGTTTTACAAAGGTACTAGTTGAAAATCTTCAAAAGAAACTGGGTATGCTGTACTTTTCACTGTGTGAGAATTTTACTTACTGAAACCAATTTTTCCCAGTGCCAGAGCTAGACAATTTTGGGCCCGGGACAATGCAGAAACGTAGCCATCCTTCAAAAAATTAAAAATGCGAAAGTTGTATCAACAAACTATACGAGATATTTTATTTCAACAAATAACAAAAATGACATTTAACCAGAAAACGTTTTTCAAAATATCTTTTAAATAATAGTTTTAAGTACAAGTATTTAGTAATCAAATAATAAAATTTCCATGGTGAGCTTCAAATGCTAAACAATTTTGTTGTGTTTAGTGTTTAATAAAATTACTAGTTAAATACATGAAGTAATAAATGCGAATTTCAGTAAAACCTATTTTAATGTTAGAGTCATTTAATTCATTTCACAGAGTCCTACCTTAAAAGTAATGAGTAGAGTTGAGTTAAAATTATTTTATTATTTCATAGAATCAAAATTAAAGGCAAAAATTTAAATCTAGAAAATAATCATTTTAATAAAATGAATTGTTAATTATGTTTACTTTTAATGTTTACATTTAAGGTAAAAAATTAAGTGAAAATTTTATGAAATATCATACTACTATACCGCAACTAATAAAATTTCAATAACGATTTTCTCAAGTTCTAATTTCTTTTTGAATTTTTTAATAATTTTGTTCCATCATCGAGCCCCTTGACTCACAGGGCCCTGGGTGATGACCCAGTCTGCCCATGCCTAGCACCGGCACTGATTCTTCCTTCTCTTCCATTCTCTAGAAGGAGCCGCTTACATGCGTTATGTTGCAGGAAGTGGAATAGTAACTCAGTCACTTGATCTATCTATTCTATTATTTTGGTAGTAGTCAAGTGGCTTCAAGAAATCAAGAGATTTCCCTCCTTTCTTTCTCAAGTCGTCTTAAATCTAGTAGTTCTAATTGTGAAATATTATATACCTCAAGAGGTTCCTCCAACTACACATTTGGGAGTCATTGGGTTAATACCAAGCATCTCAAACAAAAGCATCAAAAAATTCAAGTGTCAATTTTATATCATATTTTTGCTTTAAATCTATTTGTTCTCTTTTTTAAGTTTATCTCCCATTTTTTCCTTCTTTATGTTGAAGACCCTTTGGGAAATTGTTTTCCCAAAAGTTAACTTTGGGCATGTTATAATAAATATTATAACTGTTACTGTTGTGGATGATTATCCCTGGCTTTCTCATTATCTTACTTCATTGCATATACTTTTGGCGCAAAAGCGTTAACTTTCCCGGTTTGCAAACTTCAGGTAGTTCTTAGTCATTTTGTATTGTTCTTGCAATTGAACAAAGGTATCTTTGCAACGAGCTGGCTGGTACAGCTTCCAGGCTCGAAGGCAGTGTCGACACAGTTGAACTCGGTTTTCGTTCCACCAATTAACTGGTTAACGTCGTTCCTCTTCTGGGTACAAGCTCTGATTACTCAACTCGTTAATTAGACCAGCCTCTGTCACTGCCGTCCCTTATGGTACAATATTCTCTCAACAAAGACGGAATCGTCAAACGCTTTGGCTTTCTATCATCTTATCTTACATCCCTGTCCAACATTTCTTTTCTTTGTACATGGTATAGAATAGACTGTTGGTTGCTATGCTCTCCAAAATACCCCCATGCTCAACAAACTGCCTGTCGTAAAGGTTTCGACCACCATAGATCCCACACCACCTCTGCAGAAGGAATGTGTTCCTGTAAGAAGAGAAGAGCCCTACGTACAAGAAAGAGATTCTGGCACAGCTCGACCTCTTTTGATCATTATCGAACAACCCCATGACCCGCGCGTTGAAATCCTCCGCTATTACGAGGGACAATGTTCTTTAGCGACGTTTTATGAGCGCGCTCTAGTGGTCCACTTGAGGACTGCCTCTGTGTGGCAGCCTAGTGCTGTTCAAGAGTGACCGGTGAGATGTGTAGACGTGGTGTGGTGGAGACGTAAGTAATGAGTCTATATAGCAAGCCAATAGACGAAGGTGATCTATGTGCTCGGCCGTTGCAAACGCTCCCGAAAAAAATTAATTATATTTATGTGACATGGCATGATTTAGCTGAAGAAGAGAAGACTTGGGCAAAGCTGCAAAAGAGATACCTGAACTATGAACTTCGAATAGCAGGAAGAGTCGGGGTAAAGGTGGCCACTGCGATGATGTCAAACACCAGGTTAGGTGCATCAAAGAATAACTCCCTGCATAAGAATGAAGGCGCAGGCAGAAAGGGTTCAAGTAACGAAAAGAGGTTTTATTCTTGTGGTAATTCCGACCGCATTTCAAGAGACTTCAAAACAGATGTAGTCTGATTCAAGTGTAAAGGAAAGCGGCATATATCTAAGAACTGTGATGTTGACGACTCTGCGATGCTGATCCAAGGATGTACCCCACCAGTGGATGTGAATAAATTGAACTGTGATGTGTAGTACGTAGACATTGCTGTTACACATCATGTTACAAACTATTGTAAGTGGTATGTTTTTTATGAAGAATTCAGAACACCTTAAGGAATGGACAGTGCTAAGTGGAGTGCAGATTGAAGCATTTGGTAGTGGGCGTATAAATGGCAGGACATTTGACGGTGAAAATGGATAGACAGACACTTTTTGTTACCAGGGCCATGTAGTAGAGTTTTTCTGCCGAAAATTCGCCGTTTTTTCGAGCAACATTACATAACTTTTTCTCTACTCTGCAGCGAGAAAGTAAAAAGGGTAGGCAGTTTGCAAACGAACATGGCATGAAGGACTAGGTCATCAAAATATTACGCATATACAAACTTTCCTTAAGGCTCGTGGCATCCAATTAGAAGTGGACAGTGAATTTTGTGAAGGCTGTAACTTAGGGAAACATCAAGGTTGACCTTTGGAGAAATGGTTCAAAAGTCTACCAAATCTGGAGAACTTATATTTTTACTGATGTATGTAGTCCGATGGACAGGGCCGGCCATAGGTACTTCCTTACTTTCAAGGATGACTTCACGAGTCTCAGGGTGACATATCTTTAAAGATAAGTTGGAGAGAAGCAACAGTTGTTTATGGAAATTATAAAAACACAAACCCAACTTATCATTAAGGAATTACGTACTGTCGGGGGAAAGATCGATAACCATGAAGTTCGAAGATATAGAGAGAGCATTGGTCAGAAGCATTCATTTACTGCCCCATATATTTCACAACCGAATGGGGTTGCAGAACGCGAAAACAATAATTTGTGAGATGGCACGCTGTTGGCTTCAATCAGCAGCTCATCTCCCAAAATCAACGTGGAGTGAAGTAGTACTTGCAGCAACCCATACACTTGATTGGACTGCTCCATCCAAAGTTGCAGGAAAACACCTATTGGACTATTTTTAAGGAAAGAAGGTCAGCTCACACATCTGAAGATTTTTGGACCAGTGTGTTTTGCCTGGATTCATCCATAAAAACGCGAAACGTTCGATGCAGTCTGAAAGGGAGTATGTAGTCAGATATGATTACTCTGGTTAAAGGGTATATTTTCCTGAAAAGCATTGTTGTAGTGTGCCGTGATGTCTAGATCAAGGACGAAGTGCAGCAACAACCTGTTAAGATGGACAGCACCGAACAAGCTGATCTTTCAACTCATGAAGAGATTGAATGCAGTTATGAGGAAGATGATATTGCTCCAGAACAGTGTAGCCAGTCTTACCCAAAGCTCTGTGTAAATGAAACAAATGTTGCTGATGAGACGAGAGTGCTGAGGAACAGAGAAGTATTAAGGCAGCCAATAGGTTATAGAGACACTTCAATCGAGCCTCAACAACCGAAGGTGATGTTGCTGAAGGATTCACCAACAGACTTCAATAAAGCTATGGCGACTGAGGTTGCAGACCAATGGAAAGCTGCCATGGATGAAGAAATCACATCACAAGAATGGCACCTGGGACCTAGTCGACCTACCAGTAGAGAGCAAGACAATTGGCAACCGGCGGATATTTACGACCAAGTTAAACGAATGTAATGAAATAGGGCTAGATTGGTTACGGAGGGGTTTATCCAATGCTCAGACATAGATTACACAGATATCTTAAGTCCTATGGTCAGGTGTGAGACCATGAGAGCACTTCTGGGTGTTGCCGTGTAAAGGAAGTGGGATGTCGTCCAATTTGGTATGAAAACAGCATTTTTGAATGGATCAATAGATGAAGTAATTTTTATGAAGCAGCCACAAGGTCATGAAGTCAAAACAAATCGTGTGTGCAAATTAAACCGTAGCTTATATGGACTGAAGTAGGCATATATACCAACGTATAAGTGCCTGACTGATTATCTAAAAAATTGTAACTTGAACCAAAGCATGGAGTATCCCAACTTGCGTTTGAGATACGGAAGGTTGGCAATACACTCTATGTCAGACAAAGTCCTTACATCGAAAGACTGTTATCGAGGTATGGCATGGCTGAAGCAAACACAATCTCGATGCCAACTGAGCAAGAATGGTCACCTGGAAAGTCCCCACCAGCTGATGATGCAGGTTGCTACAGAGAGATCATCGGCAGCCTTATGTACCTTGCAGTGGGCACAAGGCCAGATATAACATTTGTGGTAAATGTTGCTTCAAGGGCTCAAGACACTCCAACTGAGGATCATTTAAAACTGGCCAAGAGAATTCTGAGATACCTCAAAGGAACGATAAAGTGTGAGATTCAATTTTGTCAAACCACAAATGTGGGTATAGAAGCCTATAGTAATGTTGACCATGTAGGGGGCAAGGAAACCTGGCGTTTCACAAGTGGAATCCTCATGAAGTTCTGTGGGGGGCCAGTGATATGGGCGAGCAAACTTCAAAGATATGTTGCCCAGTCGTCAATGGAAGCTGATTTTGTTGCTGCAAGTGAAGCGGGCAAATCACTGGTGTGGATGGACGGCATGCTGAAGGAAATTGGAGCAGTTGAAGAGCAATCAGTCCCCATACTTTACATGGACAACCAAGGTGCGATAAAGTACATCATGAACACTGATTTTCATGAGGTCGAAACACATAGACACTCGCTACCAGTAAATAAGGCATCTAGTTAATAAAGGGGCACTGGGCATCAAGTATGTTCCAGCCAGTAAATAAGAAGCTGACGTGTTCACGAAGGGGCTACCAGCTAACAAAATTGTGAAAATGAAGAGCATGATAGTGTGACGTCGTGGGAACACAACAGCAATCACAGACACGAGCTTCAGATATTTACATATTTATTAATAAGTATTTACAAAATAGTTTTACCCGTTATGTACAACTCTGATAGACACTATACCCCGATCGCAGGAGCGATCCTTAAAAGATACAAATCTGCCTGACTCGTGGCCCTCGCCACTCCTCGGCGAGCTTACGCGCACAGCATAGAGCCCCGGCGACCGCAGTCACCCGTGGGAAAAATGTTCCACAGCGGCGTCCCAACACATGGGTTGCCCTACGAGCATAGCTCGTCTCCGCACCGTCCCGGGCGCAAGTTTTGTGCGTCCGCATGAGGTTTTCACTCAGCTCAAAACTCACCGCCGCGCTTTGCGCTCTTGCTTTCGTATACTTTCCAGACCACGTGACACGCAACGTCATCTCGCTTTCGCGGGGTACTTCATGCCACGTGACTGTCGCGCCGCCACGCATTTTGGACATCCCTTCCCATGGATTCCTGGAAGTTCTCAAAAGACCTCGAGGTGCCTCCGCCCCTAGCTACCGCCTATTCATTGTACTTCCTTTCTCCACCCAGTATTCTCTGGCGCCCTAATCCTGGTACGCGGTGCCTGCAAAGCGCCGGTTTCCTGCTTGTTAATATAATACGTTACAATAGGAATGGTGAATAGATTAGACTTCGTGAATGATATGTTTGTGTATAAATATGTAATGTGCAGTTGAATGATGATGTTGATGTAAATAGGAGGCTTTGGGGAGCTTTCAACAATGTGTATTATGTGTAACTAGATTATGAATATTGCGGAGGAGTGTCGGGGAAAGACATTCAGTTTTGACGAGCGCGCTCTTGCGGTCACTTTTAGGATTGCCTCTGTGTATCCACCAAGTGCTGTTCAAGAGTAGTCTTTTTACTTCGCTGACTTACTGGCAATGAACCAAGTTTTTCCTTCATATGACTAAATTCCAGAATATTTCAAATTCATTTTTCCTATCTTCAATTACAACTTTCTCATTAGAAATGAGGGTCTGGATAGTTATGTAATTACACATTTTCCTAAGTTAACTCAGTCAAGTCAAGTCAAATCATCGATATATTCACGTTTCATTATTGGTTAGTGCCTAACAACGTTGACTTTTTAGTACATATATTTACATATTTTACCCGAAAGTACATATATTTACATCTTTCTGAATATTAGCATTTTCTGCAATTTTTTTTTGCATAATTATCTTATCTTACGTTTTTTGATAAGGAGTCGCCGAGACAAATAATTCAGCATTATCTCACACATTTTTCGTGCAGCCTTGTCTCTAAAACCGCGCTATTGCATTGCGTTAAAATTCGCCTGTCTTTAAATAGGGCGAAAAACAAAAGGGCACGGCGTCTATGCAATCCAGAACATCCTGTGTGTTCGTTTTGAGCGCGAGTAGAACAGATGACTGCTTAGGAAGGAAGTTGGTAATGACACGTCGAGTAGGCGATATCGCACGCCCAAGTCGCATCTTTCAAAGGTCTCCCGTGACCTCGATAACGTTCGCCATGAAAGCTCATCTCCGTTCATGGGCGCAGAGACCTCTGTTCATTGAAGCGCCAAACTACACCAACATAAAAGTGGGAATATCTGGCGCTTACCTGCATAATGCGAACTTAAGAACAGCAGTTACGAAGATGTAGGTTTATAGCCGGTTACTGCGAAACATAAAATCCCTGACTGATGGCGTTTACATTTTTCATTCGTTATAAGGCTATTTTTACAGATTTTGCGTACTCTTAGTGTATGGTCCAATGCAATTGATGACGTCCGTATCTCACTTGTTTTAAATGGCGCTTATCCAGTTGATGCATAACACCGCCCAACCGCCTTTAATGACGCTTTGTAGCTGTAGATTCCTTCTGTTCCGATCCAAACGAATCCAACTTTCGATCGAGTCATTGCTTGTTGGAATGGACGATTCCCACGTGCTCAAATTGCCGCTTTGTTGCGGTGGTCGGATACCCATGATGAATCATCGCGGTTTTTGTATTGTTCACACAGAATCGCAATGTGTCTCCCATTCCCTCAAAGACTGTACCAAGTTGGGCAATTTCACAGTGGCTCAGATTTAGTTGAACGATTCTCATTGACCAACATTGCCTTTAGCGCCCTTTGATAGGAAGGACGTCTCTTGCAATCGGTAGCATGTTTGATATCGCAATTCATGCACATCTTACATCTGCCTCACGAACTCTTGTATGCTCGGCTTATGTGATTAAAATCGAAACAACTCTGAGGAATTTAACTTTCACGCAATCGGCAGTTTACTCATCTTAGTCTAATATTAACTGTACCTAACAGGGCATTAGCTACCGTTGCAGAAAGATTGACTTCAGGACCGTTTTAACTGCTTCGGAGGCCCCGTGCTCTGTCTTTCGCCGATCTCTCCCCCACACACAATTTAAAGACAAGTTTTGAAAAAAAAAAAAAAAAAGAGCTATTTTATGTGAGTGAAAAAAATGAAAAATTTTCTTATTTTTCATATTTAGTATAAATTATTTTCTTATAATTTATACTATCACAAAAACATTTTTTGATACTTTCCCAGTGCCAAATTCAAACACGTTTTCTTTTTGAAAAAAAAAAATAATAATAATAATAATAAAATAAATAAATAACAAAACAGGGTTACTGTCTTACAACCCTAGAACATGCTTGAAAAAAATATTAAATGTTCCTCTCAAAAACAAATCATTGCAAATTTTTTTCAGAATTTTTCAATTGCTCAGCTGTAGTTAAAAAAATAAAAACAATTTCTACCATTTCCAGTCTTAAAATCACATTGACTTTAAATACACTTTGAAAATGGCTGCAAGAGTTCTGTGCATTTATTTAAGTGTTTATTATACATTTGTAATGCGAATTGTTCTGTTGTCCAAAAAAAGAATGAAACTTTTTTGTTATAATAATGGGACCGACATTTTGATTACAACACACATTAATAATATAAAAGTGAATAGAAAGTTAATAATAACAGAAAAGTGAAATTATTATAACATTGAATATAACAGAAAATATTCAGTTGAGATAACAAGTTCACTTTTTTGTCTCCGTGTACACTTGGCATCAAACAAATATCATGCATTAGTTACATTATGTCTTACACTATAATGGAAAAACACACAATATATAATATAAAAAAACAGTTTTCCCTGAAGCTTTTTACCTACGGTGTGAAATTACACATGGAAGAGAGAGGGAGATCACCAGCAAGATCCATAAATTTCAAGCAGTATTAGGAACTTTAAGTAGAACATTTAAAAAGAAAGCCCAAATAGAAACCTAATTAAAATTTCATCATATTATGACTTTCCCAGTTTTACTGTATGGATGTGAAACTTGGGTTCAAAAACAAGATTTTAGGAGGATTGAATCTGCAGAAATGAGATTTTTGAGAGACGTAAAGGGCTGTACATTAAGAGACCAAACAAAAAGTGAAAAAATAAGAGAAGAACTGGGGTGGAAAGAAACAGTATATGACAAAATTAAGAAGTACAGACAGCAATGGGCAACAAATATTGAAAATATGCTGCAAGACAAACTTCCAGTGCAAACCCTAAATTATAGGCCAAGGGGAAAGAGAAACATTGGAAGTCCAAGAACAAAATGGAAAGAGGCTGGAACAAGCAATATGCTTAATCCGTAAAGAAAGATGATGATGATGATGATGATGATGATGATGATCAAAGGTTTTACTATTTGAATATTTTCGCTTTCTCACTTTTTCAAAAATTGTAAACACGCAGTCTTTGGTCTCTAACACACTGTATGTTCACACTAGAACTGCCAGCTTACAGAAAAGTTGGTTGTTTTTTTTTGTTCCATTAAATAAAATCATTTTACTACATGGACAATGGCCTAAAATTTTCCACTTGCTGACTACGCTTCCAAAGAGTACAAGGAATGCTGTAAAACATGATTTTTATCGCACCGTTGACCCACAAAACGTTTCGTGAGAAGTACCTATTTTTCGGCACTTAAAATATTAAAAATGCTAGGAAATTTGTAATGGAAAGAGTTTATTTAATCAAAATATATGTATGTTCCTTGCAATTCTAAACAATATGGTACATTACAATAAAATATGCTTTCAGACTATTACATTCAATTTTATTTCAATGATGAAGCATTTTTAAATTTATTAAATGCTTAATAAAAAAAGGATAAGTCTATTGAAAATTATTTTAATTATTTGAAAAAAATTTGAATATTTTTGAGTTTGTGTAAAGACACATATACTAATTTTTTAAATAAAAAATAAGAATAACACAATTATTAAAATAACATTTAAAAGGAAGTATTTGTTTAATAATTTAAAATTACAGTTTTATAGAAAAATTAATTTAAATTCTCTTTGTTTAATTAATATTAATAAAACTACAAAAAGCATCATGGTTGTATTAAATGATTTACTTTTTAGTAATCTGAATTGCTCACAATATGTAATTGATGCATAACTTATAAATACAGTATTATATTGTAGCTGCTTGGATTTTGTTTTATATTTTGAAATTTGAGTACAATGGATCATATGTGTGTAATAAACGAGAAATACTCTTTCTTTTTGAGAGTTAATTTGAGTGTTGACTCATGATTTTAAGCACAAAACTTTAATTTCTAAGTAAATAACTTTTAAAAGCAATATAATTGAAAGGTAATTTATAACATGGGATATTCAGAGTAACGCTGAACATCATCCCATACGTTTTATAAATGTATAAAACGTATGAAATTGTAGGAAAAATAAATGCATTTGCATACTGAACTAAGCTTACCAGTTTATTAATGTATGATATTAGCTAAGCTTAATAAAATTATGGTTTGCTTAATTATTATTAAATTTCTTCTCAAAATACAGAAAAAAAGTATATCTTTGATAATATAAATATAAGATCTGTGAAATTAAATGTATAAATTTATTTTTTTAAGATTTGTCCCAACATGGGGGGGGGGGGGGGCAGTTGCCCTCTCTGAATCCCACTTTTGGATTCAGGGATTGAACATATTTGCGTTAATAAGATGTTTTATCATGTAAGGCTATGGGCACGTCTTTCAATCGTTTCAGGAGGTCACCCCCCCCACCACTCCCATTTCACACCACCATCAAATTAAAGCGCCTTATTTTCATGGGCCAGGCATCTAGTAAATATATTTCTCCATTACATGAGGCTTACTAATCACTAGAGCCCAGAAGTTTGGCAAAATGCCTTTTTGTTATTGTTACTATTTTATGACTTTTAACATTGGGAATCACTTAATTGTGCTTCTGAGGTTGTTTTAGTAGATTGTTATTTTGCCTTTTTTTACTTATTTTAGCGTCTGATGTCTATTTTTGGCCTTTTCTACCTATTTTCCTCATTATTTTGCTTATTTTTTACTCGTGGCACCGATAGCAATCAAGTTGGATATATATATACCTACAAGCCTAGACAACTTGAAGGCACAGTAGCGTTTTGTCTTTCTGTGGAAGAAGACACTGTGATAAAAATCTGAATGAAAAAGGAAGATGATACACATCCATATTTTTGAGTTTTTCATTGAAGCCATCAGGCTTTGTTCAATCACGAGTAATCCTATTCTACTTTTGAGTATGACCACCGATCCTTTTGCGGACAGCTCTCTGGTGATAACAAAAGTGTGAAGAATGTAAAATATAATTTCGTTTTCACTGACGGCATTTCAAGATTTTAAATGGAGTTCAGAATAGCATTTTGAAGAGATAGCGTTGAGAGAAAAATCAATTCGCAGCCATCACACCGCGTGGCCATGAGGAATCCTGATTACGAAGAAAAGATTGTTTTCTTACACATGAAGTTATAATATAAATTTTAGAGTTTGAATAATGTTAATTATTTTTTTTTTTACAATTCCTTTTACATTGAGTTTCCTTGTTTACATGTCTTTTTGCACTCCTACTTTAGCTAGAATAAATGCCTCTTTTGAATGCCTATTTTAGTAAAAATAAATGCCATTTTGCCTACCTATTTCAAGTAAAATAAATGCCTGAACTTCTGGGCTCTACTAATCACACTACAAAGATCTTCTAAATACAATAAATGATAACATTGCCTTTTTTAGGACTATGTTGATACATTTGGAAAGGAAGTATGGAATGGATTTTTTGCTAATGTGGAATACTGGAAAAACTATATAAGATCAGAAATTAATGATTCAGTTCAAGATGTCTGGAAAGATGCACAACCAATAATTCAAGGATTCCTTGATGATGTTGAGTGAGTACACTAAAAGGAATCTTTCAATTTACAAAAATTGTTCATTTCCTGCAAATGAACCCAAACAATATATTTCACTAGAACCAGTACCATTTTCGAAAGTTGTTTTTTATGTCATTCGTTATTTCCACCATTGACTTTCATAACCCCGCTACTTCATTACATAAAAATTGTTATTATTTCAATTCTATTACTCATGTTAATTAATTTTTCAGAGAACTAAATAGTTTAAAGGATGACTTTGAAAAGTTTAAACTTTACTTGAATGACTCTTACAACAACAATGATTTTTATGTTCAAGACATTGTTAGTTTCTGCAATAAATTGGTGGATGATCTAGCAATAAGGTAATGTAATTTGCTTTAGATATTTATAAAATATGTGTGTAATAATTTTTAACTACTGCACTATTTTTCAAAATATTATTTCATGCTATAATCTCTTCTATAGAGCTCACATTGAGTCTCTTCCTGCATTTGTGAAAGAAATATGGGATATTATGGGTGAATCAGGTGAAGCCATTTTGAAATCTCTTCGTTGGATTATCGATACAGTAAGAATTTTTACCAAAAAGTTGCTTTTTGCAAAATATAAAGTGGAAATCCATGATAACTAAAGCTTTCTCCTCATTCTATCTTTTAGATCAAGAACTCATTTCAGAAAGCTGTGGACTTTATAAACAGTCTCATGAGAGGAGATTTAACATCCAAAATATCTGACTTAATGACTCAACTTGTAGAAAAATATGATAAGGTAATTTTATTACAATAACAAAATTTGACACTAATTGAGCAAAGAGCAAAATAATGTTTTTATTATTCATTACTTTACAGTTTATCAAGGATCTCCATGTGGCTTTTGTAAAGTATATGACAGATCTGTGGCACAAAACATCAGCCTTATTGACTGAACACTGGAATAATTTTGTTCTGACTGTAGAACCTACATTTGTAATGATTGCACATTATGTGGAGACAATTGTATGGAATGTTAGTACGGAAGTATTGGGTACGTTAATATTCATATATTACATGTAATAAACATGTACCCTGCCATTTTTGTAGAGGCCAATAACTAATTAATGTTTCCTTTCCAAAACAGACTTTTTATATCAACGGAAAACTGAACTAGTGGAATCACCATATTTTTCCAAATTTGCAAATTTCACCCAAGATTTGGATAAATTTTATA
This sequence comes from Teleogryllus occipitalis, assembly GCA_011170035.1. Classification (NCBI taxonomy): domain Eukaryota; kingdom Metazoa; phylum Arthropoda; class Insecta; order Orthoptera; family Gryllidae; genus Teleogryllus; species Teleogryllus occipitalis. The sequence continues at coordinate 145,050 of BLKR01001798.1, forward strand.
AAGATATAAAGAAAAATGACATTATCACTAATATAAGGAAGTACTCCAAGATAGTGTATGAATTTATCAGAGATAAATACTTTGCCATGGTTCCATTTGGTGAGTACCTACTTCTCACTTTAAGTCATGAATAATGCATATTATTATCAATTATGATAAAAACATGAAAATTGAAATATTAAATGAAGTTGAAACCAATGAACATTTCTGCAATGAATTAATACTGTAGGTAAGAGACTCTGACTTAGTGATCCTGAAATGTGTGTTTTACCTACGAAATTTGTTTTATAGTTTTTTCAAGCCAAGTTGATAAAATGTGACTTGCACTTCGAGTGTGAATAGATCTGAGACGGTACCCAATTTTAATTAAACAGCATTTGTTTGCAAATTGTTATATGAACTTTGATCAATGTTAATTTGCATTGCTAGAAGGTCAGGGCTGGGGCAAAAACCTAAAAGTAGACGAACACAATGGAAACTACAATGAAGACGATGGCAACAGAGTTGGAGATGATGAAGCGAAGCTGACAAAAAAGGCATCGATAATGAAGCTGAACAGGACAAAAACAAAGATGATAAACATGAGATAGGTAAAGTGGGAAACAAAGGCAATGATGAAGACTAGAGTGAAGACGATGAGGAAGCCGAAAATAAATGCAAAGGGAGATGCGATGAAGAGGACTTAAATTGTCAAATATTGTTCATGTTCTTTAAATTCCCCTAATTGTTGTTCTTTGAAATCCTCTTAATTGTCAAATATTGTTCATATGTTCTCTGAATTACTGCCCTAAATAATTTGGTCTCCACTATTCAATTCAGATCTTTCCTCTCACTGCTTAAAGTAGCAAGAATGTACAGCTTCATCAGAATCTACATAATTTCTGCCTCTGAAAGATTGAATCTTACCACCACAAATCTCCTGATAATTCATCAAGTTTTAGAACAATATTGAACTTTTTGAGAGCTACTCATAATGTCACTTCCTGTCAGTTGGAGAAGTATTAGACTACCTAAATTTGTTTTCAAGAAAGTGGAAGTTGGAGAATTGTGTAGGGAATAAAACAGCTGAAGATGACCTTGTAGCAGGGTCATCCAGAGAAGAGGTTAGGCCTTGAGAAGTAGATCAACAGTGGGATTCCCAACAAAGTATCATCCTCCTATTTTGGAATAAAGATAATTTTTTCATAGCCTGCGACAAGTTGCTACTGTAGAGGGTACTGTTTTCATTTCAATCCTAAATTACATGATCAATTTTGTAACCTTTCTCTTTTAATTTTATGTGCTGCCACAGAAGTCACAAAATGTTGAAGATGACCAAGTGGGAGGAGCATGATATTACAATGTATCACTAAAAATATTTTTTTCATTTAGGTAAAGAACTTGAAGATATTGCTAATGAAATTATCTCAGAATTGAAAGTACTCCAAAAATTACCTTCAATTAATTACGCTATCGAAAAAACAAATGAACTATATGAAAAGGTATGAAGAACAATAATGGCAATAAGTCAGTGAAATAGATTATAAACAACACACAAATTATTTTACATTCTTTCGCAGATTGTTTGGGTGTATAATTATTTGGATCTTGGTACCAGAATCCAGAACGCCATTACATTAGTTCATCTAAAGATAACCGATATAACTCAAACAGCCTTACAAGCAGAGAATAGGTATAAAATTCAGTTTTAATAGTTCCTTGCTGACATGGTGTAATTATGATTATTTGTGTGTTCATTTATGTGATTATGTTCATTAATATAGGTATCGAGAAGCAAAAACATTGTTTATATTTGATCCTGATAATGGATTAGTGATTCTTGAGCAAAAATTACCAATGTCCTGGCATGCCTTCAATGAAACTCCACGATTTGAGGTATGGTCTCACAATCTTGGAAATGAGGGAACAAATGTGTTTAACACATAAAACATTATAAATTTTAAAATATTTCATTACATGTGTTTGTTTATAAAATACTAATTATAATTTTTCATTCTAGGAAATTCCTGAATATAAAGCAATAAATGACTTGCAAAACTATTTTGTTTCATCAAATATAACATTCTGGACACTCTACTATGAATATAAACCTTACACAGAGCCTTCTAATTGGCTACCACCATTCAGTGGTTAGTATCTCTTGTTATAGCATGCCACAAATTTTAACATTTACAGTCAACATCATCTATTGTATTATTATTATTATTATTATTATTATTATTATTATTATTATTATTATAGGTCAAGCTATCATCGCTGGTCCTCAGCATTTCATGACCTTTGACAGATCATTCTACGAGTTCCAGGGCTCTTGTTCGTACCTTTTAGCTTCAGATTTTGTGGACAGAAATTTTTCATTGGCCATATCGTATGATGTTAAAAAGGGTGAACATGTTATCTCAGTAATCATAGGTAAAGAGATCATTCACATCGATGTTTTCAATGATGTAAGTATGGGCTATTTTACACAGCAATTCATTTCATACTTTTCTTCTCTACAAAATCTTCTGTTTTATTATGGTTTTCACAGGAAGTAACAATAGAAAAAGGTGAAAACAAGATGTTGCCAATTGAAATTGGAGATACATTTATCTATCAGGAGGCATCAATTGTCACTGTAGAAAGTGAGAAAGGATTCAAAATCCAGTGTAATATGAAATTTGATGTGTGTGTGATCAGTTTATCAGGTATGCTATCTCTTAATGAAAATAAACAACTTGTCTTAAATGTTTGTTTATGCATACATGTGTAATGCATTGTGAAATTTCTAGGATGGTATTTTGGCAAGACAGCTGGTTTGCTTGGTACAATGGATAATGAACCAACAAGTGATTTCCTAACCCCTCAAAAGATACTGGAAAAAGACATTGGAAAATTTGCACAGAGCTGGGCATTAAACCGTGAAACCTGTTCTTCTACTAAAAACTTTGCTGTTATGAAACAAACTCCTGAAGATACTTTAGTAACCAAATGTAATGAATTTTTCAAAATGAAGTCCTCTCAATTCAGTTCCTGTTTCTCCAGGGTATGTTTGAAAAGATTTCCCCTTCTGGAAATTATCTACAAGTTTACAACCTATTATGAAGATAGAAGTGATTAAAAGTATAAATATTACAATACATATTTTGTTTGTGCTTTGTTCTGTTGACAAATATTCAACAAATATTGTTAAGGTAAACCTGTATTTTATGTACTACTAAAATGAATAAATGAGCAAATGGTCTTTTACCAGGTTGACTCCACTCCTTTCTTGAATATGTGTCTAAACAGCAGAGATTCTGCTGATAAGGATCCATGTACTGTTGCAGTAGCATATATGCAAGCCTGCACTATTGAAAACACACCTTTAAGAATTCCAGAATCTTGTGTGAAGTATGTTCTACCTAATGACCAACACATTTTTTTAATTAACTTCAATTATAACTCACTCGTTGCTATCAGTTTACCTAATTGTACATTTAATATAGGTGCAGAATTCTTGTTCCTGATATGGAAGTACCAGAAGGTGATTTCCGACAACTTGAAGGTGATGAAGTACCAAAATCAACTGATGTTGTTTTCATAGTTGAAGCAGGAAGCTGCAATTCAAATATCACAACAGAACGAAGCTTGGATGCACTCCTCACATCTCTTAGCAAAGAGCTTACAGGAGCAGGGTTTACATCAAATAGGTATGAGTCATTAATAGACATGTAATATTCAGCAAAGTTGAACACTTCAAAAAAATTGTTAAAAAATTTAAAAATTATTTGCAGATATTCTGTAGTAGTATTTGGTGGAGATGGTGTATACAATCAACCAAGAAGTGTAGCGTTAAACAACAATGTGTTCACCACACCTGAAGAAATATTGCAATATTTTGAAAACATTCCAACAGGTATTACAATTAAAAATAAAAATAGCGTAATATAAATACGTTCAACTAATGAGTATGAATTTTCGAATTTATGCTTTTAATTTTGTTCAGGATACAATCTGAAAAATGAATTTTCTGCCCACAGGTTCAGGAGACAAAGATATATTTGGAGCAATTCGCTTTGCTGCTCAATTAGTTTTCAGACCTGGTGTTTCAAAAACATTTATTCTTATACCTTGTTCCAGTTGCAATCCAGGAAACATGACAGTATGTATATCTTTACTTGTGATAGGAAAAGGACTCGCAGAGCAAAATGCTCTAGTAATTTTAAATAAAACTTCCCACTAGAAATAAATTTACGTAATATTTATGTAACTTATGTAAAATACTTTGTTTCAGCTTGACTACAGTGTTCTTCACCAAGTTTTATTAGAACGTGGAATACAGTTACATATTTTAATGAATGATGAATTCAGATTTCAGAAACAAAAAGCACAAAAGAACTTTTATGGTATGTGTTTGAATCTAGAGACGCTATAACTCAGTGCAATGTATATCATTACAGTGGCCTAAATCATATCAAACAAATGGTATTTAGAGATCCAAATATTCTGGAAACTTTTTCACGTATTTTTCTAAAATAAAGTTGCTTTTGGAACTACTAAACATGCCCACATCTTATCATTACAAAATCATATAAAAAAACAAAACAAAAATGGAAAATAGGCAACCTTTTGTTCCAGTCAATACATATTTCTTAAACATAACCTCCAACTAGAAATAAAATTGCAACAGACACATGTCAGGGTTGTATATCTAATACATATATTTAATAATTACGATACCTCTCATGAACATATTAATCTTCTTTTAATTATACCTTATTACTCAACCTCTGTAAAGTATGAAATAATACAATACATAAACAATAAATAAATATTTGTCAGTAACTAAGAAACTATAAATTATTGCTCATTGTTGTGATAAAGTTCAAAACAGATACTATGTCAATTCCGATTATTAAGATTCATAAGATATTTAAAACTCCAAGCAGTAGAATTTATATAATCTCTCTCCCTCAGGTTTAAATAATGAGATAAATGAATTGTTGTAAAACAAGTTGATAATTTCCAGTGTTTAAAAACCACAAAAAACAAAAACGAAAAAGTTTCAAGAATATTTGCAATTGTTAATATTTTTCTTGAATTCTAAAAAAAAAAGAAGGGGGGTGAATTCAAAAAATTACTGTACATATTGTACCTCAAATCAAAAGAACTCGCTCACGTCCACCGAGATTTAACTTGAAAGAGAATAAAACAACTTAGTTTTAGTTAAACAACACAAAGGCACCAAAATTAGACACACATGCACTTCCTGAGTATCATGGGGGCTCAATATAAATTTGTGAAACTCTTGGAATCAATATTGATTCATGATACTTTCTCTCTTACTACCAACATCACATCATACCACATCAATTAATCACTCTAAACTTCATAAAAATTGTAATATACTTCACATAGAACAAATGTTTCAGGAATGGATAGAGATAATGCCTATACAAATAAAGATATCAAAGATCTGAAAGGTGATTCTGATTTAAAGAGACAAGTTCTTCTTCCGAAGTCAAAACTTGGAGTCTGTACAGCACTGGCTCTGGAGACAAATGGTATGTTTGCTAACCTAATTCAAAAAGAGAAGAGATTAGCAATTTTTTTGCCCAATCAGTATACTTTCTCAAATTCTGCAATATTATTTTATAAATACCACCTCTTTCAACAGGCACTGTGTTCACTGCAAAACGCCTTCAAGGAGACAAGAAGAATGTGGTTAAGAAATTTGTTACAGTGTTTGCAAAACGAGTAGCACAAACTGCGGATCCTTACCCTTGTCAAAAATGTGAATGTACAGCTGATAATAATGGAATAAGTTATATGGAATGTTTCCCTTGTGAATATCCACAACCTTCTCAATACAATTATGTAAGTATTCTAATTAACTGACTTCAAAAAGAGGAAGTTATTCTATTTGTAATAGTGTGGTTTTTGTCGATAATGATGTTGTTGAGCCATAACATTCAAAAACATACCCTAATATAAAGGATTCTTTTTTGGCCTTAAATGGTATGGTAGTCCTGGTGGTGTGGTAACTTAATAATATTCAGAAAACAGAGTTCAAAGATTTAAAAAATATTGAAAGCAATATAATGCAAAATTTTAACCACACCAACAACTAGCATGTAAACTATTCACATGGATTTTTCAAAAGTGCATATTCTTCAACTGATGTGGCTCAACATGAGGCCTGAATTGGAAAAGAATATTTTAATTTTAGAAGATACTTTACATGAACCTCATATGTTTTCTAAAATTCACTTTATATGAACCCAATTGAACTTTCTCAGAAACTGCACCAGAATTTTTCTTCAAATTTCTTACTCAACTACAGCACAATGTTCTTATAAAAATGGTAACCCACAAATTAAATAACCACTTTCAATTTTCAAAATTCTAAAATTTCAACACTTTTTAACGCTTTCCACACATTACTGAATCTTAAGATTTTTCTTAATGCAATTTATTAATGAAAATAAGCTTTTCAAATGATTTTATAAACATATTTTCTCAAAAATAGCTCCACATTTTTTCTTTAAAGTTTTTATAAGGATAGAGAACAATGCACTGAATTGTCAATGGCATCAGAAAAATTTCCATTAAAACTTAAAAACCTTTACAAATTACACAAAAGTTCTTGACCTTTCTTCTTAGGTATAACAAAAGATGTTTCAAGAATGGAACAATACATTTCATTTTCAATTTTATTTACTTATTCTTTGGAAATGGAATTAATATAGTTTAATTTATTTGGACTTGGAAACTGGGGTGACTACAATTTTTGGTTTTCAAGCAGCAAAATATCAAAAGCAATTTCTGGCTCTTTTGGATGAAGTTCGGAATGCCTGTTAGATTGAGGTGAACTTGACAACACTAAATTGATTCAATTGAAGATCATCTGTTTTGTAGTTGTTAATCTTTTGCCAATTCTTTAAGTCATCAGGATTTTTATGTTATTACAAACACTTTATTCTTCTTCTTATTATTATTATGATTTTAAAAAATTTTAAATATATTTTATTTTTGCATAAGCACGCAGTCCGTTCTCTTCAGTATCAGTCAAATCACTAACTTCATGAACAATACATCAAACACAATGGGGTTCTTTTGTTTGATTGGTTCCCTTTTCCTGCCAGTTTCAGAATTTTGTACAATCGGAGTTTAAAAAACCATACGTATACACAGGCATGTATCCCCACCCCCCATCTGTAGGATCACAAGGAGTGAATGCATAAATGAATTCACTGTAAACTCTACACTGAAACTTAAATTGTTTATTGTTTGCAGAATTTCGATGAAGACCTTGATATATCTGCTATATCAGCAATGACTGATGAAGATGAAGCAGATTATTTAGATGAAGATATATAATGTACAAAATATTGAGATATAAAAAAATCTTTAACTATTAATTTCAAAGTAGAATACTAGTACATTCCAAGTTTTGACTGTGATGAAATGTAACAAGCCTACTTTTTAAAATCTAGAAAAATTACTAACAATATAAATTATTAAGTGAAACAATAATAATTCCATTAAGCTAAGAGTTTCTTAACTAATTAAAAACATTGATCAGCAGTATACTTGCACATGTACAAAACATATTTATATATATATTATAAATGTTTATATTTATTCACTGCAACATCATTACTTCATGAACATCCATTTCTTGCACAATAATTATCATTTTTCATGTAGATTGTAAGTATACAGAAAATTTCAAATGTTAGTTTGCAATTTTGTATTTACAACTTTGTACTAGAATGAACTGCTGATACAAAACTGTGAATGGATGTGAGAATGAATGAGCAGAAAAATAAAACAATTATTAAATAAAACAAGTGCAGTCTTGTCACTCATAACAAAAAATTATTTGCAATCACCAAATAAGCCTCAAATTACACCAACTAACTTGAAAGAAAGTTTAGATGTTTATGCTATTCATAGATACAAAAAATTAAAGATAAATTTGGTAGAACTTTTTGTATGTACAGTAAATACACTGTGTTATTCTACTCTTAGTGTTAAAAACAATATCCAGAAATAATAGACCACAGAAAACATCACGCAAAGAAATTTTTGTCAGTTCTGTATAATCACATCACAGTCATGTATGGTCATTAGTAAACCGTGGTCATTATTACCATTTTATTTCAAACTGACTTGAGGGTCCTTTTAATACATAACTAAAAAGAGTATCAAAATTCTTATCTTGTTGAAATTTATAATTTCTAATGTTAATGGAAAATTTTTCACGTTAAAAAAAAAAATTATAATTTTGTAATCATCAGAAGATCATTAAGAAAACAACTCAATGTATATTTTACTTTCATATTACTTATCCCTGCAAATGGCAAGGACTATCATTAATTATAAATCATCATGTAAAATGTGTTAGGCCACTATGCCTCCTCCATTTAAAGATAGTAAGCCATTTTGCTTCCCCATTTGATTCCTGTCTTCTTCAACAATACCAGCTCACCTTTATTTCTGTCACCATTTGTAAAGCTTTCACAATTACTTAGCACCATAAAGAAGTTTTGCACGTAAGACATAGCAATAAACAGCTATTTCTCATGGGTGAAGCTATATCTTTACTGTTGTGAGTAAAATCCTCCATCCCTAGAAAATGTTGGTTAGACATGCTGAATAAGAAACGAAAGTGGATCTAAATTATTTGAATGCTAAAGAATAAATGCTACAGGGGGAGGGACAAAAGAAAAATCTTCTGTAACAATCAGAGAGTTCAAAACAAGCTGAAATAATGTCTTCTGAACATATTTACATTCCATTTTAGAGTTCTCTAGCATACTTAATATAGTTTACTATAATATAGTCTGTAGTAGCCTAATATAGCCTATCTCTCTATATAATATAGTCTACTATATTAAGTATTCCATTCTACAAGTATCGCGTAGTAAATAACTGGGCATTACATAATGCAAGGACATGGAATGGGGGAATATGTTACTTTTGTTGCCAGAAAAGCATGGAAGTCACTGCACTTTATAATGAAAACATTTAAAAAGGGCAACTTGGAGAGTAAAAATAAAAATGGATACACAACATTAGTTTGCACAATACTTGAATATGTGTTAGCTGCTGGGACCCCTTCAGATTAGGTCAAATGGAAAAGTTTAGTTCAGTTTATCATCAATAATTCAAGAGATGAAATGTGCAAAGCAGTGAAAAAGCTATACCAATAAGTTATATCAATTTGCTATACAGCGTAGCCAAAGAAATTAACAGTGAAAGTGTGGTGTGGTGTGGTGAAGAGACAAGAGTGGGCGAGGTTGTAATTCGGATGTATAGAGAGCCGAGTTAAAATTCCATTTTGTCATTCGCAATGGAAAAGAAGGAGGAGGAGGAGGAGGAGAAGGAGGAAGAGGGGAAGAAGAAAGAAGAAAAACTATTTTAATTTGAGTGCAAAATTAGACTTTGATGTGAGATTTTAAATTAAATGAACAATATTTCCTGTAGCAGCCTTTGCAACTGTCGCCTTTGGGGAAGGGAGCTTTCACAGCACCTACACTGGGGAGAGGGGAGAGGCCTTGAAGGCTACCTTCCCCAAAAGTGACAGTTGCAATGAGTCCTACAGGAAATATTGCACGTTTAATTTAAAATCACACGTCAGAAAGTATAATTTTTTTATCAAAATATCAAAACATTAACACATGTTACATCATTGCTTTCCTCTTTTTATGATCTATCTATTGCAAGTGAGAAAAATATACAGTTCAATTTAAAAAATCAAAGATTAGATTTCCAGAAAAGTAAAAAAAAATTCAAACAATATCTCATCACCATATTACTTGCCTCATGATAGCACATTATAGAGTAAAAACTGCATTTTGATATTGTGAACCATTTAGAAGTCATGGGGGTGGCCCATAATAGGTAGGACTCTGTATATGTTAATATTTAGTAAGTATGCATGTACAATGTATGGGGGCATGTATGCATGCACTAACCTACCTAGACTTTGTGAAATAAGATATAAATATAAGATTTTTAAAATTATTACTAATGTTAATGGTTGGGTTTGTATAGGTCTATATAAATAGCTCTTTTATGGTTTTATGGTGTTCATTTTAATTTGTTTTTGTATTGTAAAATTGGACTTATGGTTACCACCTGGCAATCAGCCTATTGTAGCCAAATAATAATAAATATATATGAATGTTTCTGCATATTTTTTGAATTTTTGTCTCAAATAAACAAAAACATTTATTTCCATGAAAAAATATTCATTTTTGCAAAGCTTGAACCTTTTTGTTGCTTCAAGTACATTAGGACAATAAGTTTCAGACTACTGATGGCCAATGTTGCTAAAGTAATACCTGCTGTTATCGGTTTATTGCCAAGACTTTGACATCTCACACTTCTTTTAGCACCCTCAGATTGACCTTGCGTGGCAAGACATCCTTTTTTCTAATTCTTCCTCCCCCACAGAAAGCGAGTTACATCTATTACCCCCCCTCCCACCCACCTGGAATGCCAACTGCAGCACATTTACTTGCTTGCCAGCTGCTTGAAAAGACATTTTGGGGCAATTGCAAGATTTATCAACTAATCTCTGAGGATTTTGTGGCCAAATAATGAGGAGAAGGGGGATGAGAGAGTGTTTCTCATGGTAACTGATGGTGCACCATACATGATTAAATCATTCACAATATAAAAAACCGTCTTTCCTAACATGGTACAGGTGTCATGCTGTGTACATGCATTGCACAGAGTAGCAGAGAAAATCTGAGAATTCAGTCCCTATATCAACAAAGCTAACAACCAGATCAAGAAGATATTTTGCAAGGCTCCACAAAGAATTTCTATATACAAGGAGAAGATGGAAGACCTTCCTTTGCCCCCAGAGCTTATTATTACTCGGTGACGGACCTGGTTAGATGCAACTATATTCTATGCAAAACATCTGGAGAAGGTTCAAGAGGTGGTTAACGTGCTGGATGAGGATGAGGCTGCTTCTATAAAGAAAGCCAAGGAAGTGCTGAGCAATAGAAGACTCCAAGAGGAACTCATATTTATTGAAGCACAGTTTAGTTTTCTTCCAAATTCAATAAAGAAGATTGAGAGTTCAAGGGAAACCTTAGTAGATGCACATGCTATCATTCTGGAAGAAAGTGATGGCAGCTCCAGGTGAGATAATAGAATAAATAATAGGATATAGGATAATAGGTAAATAATTAGAATTAAAATGAATGATGTTTTTGAAAAGAATTTAGCACTTCCTTCTTTGCAAACAGTGGATAAACTACTGGAAGGAAATAGTGCTCCTCTTCCAGATAATGTATTGACAACATATTAAAATATAAGTTTGAAACCATAACATCACATGATGTGGAAAGATCATTTTCTATGTAGAAAATGACATTGTCCGATAGGAGACATTCCCTAACAATAGATAACCTGACTAAAATTCTTGTCAATTTCTGAGCTCTTAATGCAAAATAAAATTTGCAGAAGCAGGTACATTGTTTTTAATTTGCGTATTCCCTGTTTCTCTAGGTGGCAAAAAGATGTATGTGAATGTGGGAATGTATAATACATTTTTGTACCCAAACACTGCATATCTTAACAATTTATGTGCATATTCCAACATTTTTGGGGCTTATTTATATGCATACTTCAGGGCTAAAAGCTTGCATGGACTTCCCAGTCATTATAATAATAATGTCGATCCGATGGCTGAGATCATTAAGGCAGTAGTGCAGTAGCGGTCTTGGACCACAGGATTGCGGCTTCGAGTCCTGCCTCGCGCATGGTTGCGTTGTGTGTCGTGGTATGTATGTGTATGTCTATTTCATCATCATCATAACCCCATCCCCCAGAGCTAACAACCCTGGTGTATAAAAATGGAACCTGCATTAAATTGCAAGATTCCCTCCCTATAGAAAGTAATGTGCACCTACTCCAATATTTCAGTCTGAGCCCCAGCAGGATGCCTAATGATGGGCGATTTGCAGCAGAAAGAAAATCTGGCCCAAATAGCAGAGGTTGCAAAGGCAAAAAAGCCATAGCTGTCTTGTGCCTGAAGGGTTGGGGATTCGAATCCTGCCTGGGGCATGAATGTTTGTGTGTGTCTGTATGTTAGTAATCATACATTCATCCTTCATCATCATTTTATATCTAACCCCCCCCCCCCCAAGGCAACAACAACCTTGGGGTTTAAAAATGGATTTAGCATGGAAATGCTGATCCCCCCAAAAGTAAGAAGTCACATGAACATCAAAAAGACAAATAAAAATTATTGAAGTACCATTAAAAATTCTGAAGATAAAAACTTAATTTTTTATAAACTGAAAGAATTTTCAAGTTTTTTAAATTTGGAGTCAAAAACTACAATACACTGTACACTGTACTATATTTTCGAATGATGTTTGAAAATTAATGGTAGGTATGGTTAATGGAAAATTAATGGTAGGTCTCTAAAATTTCGAATTTAAGATTAAAAAACAAAGGAAGAATGTGAGTACCCATTTTTTCTCCATTTCCTTCATACACATAAGAAGTCATTGTTGTGAGCCGTTTCAGGTGATTAAAAAACAAACCAGCATGTTCCTCATAATATTAGCAATAAAGAATTTCCTTACTGTTTTTGCCTCAAAAGCATATTCCCATAGAAAGCGTTTTTTGTAATTTTTTGATTTCATCACAGCCTGCATATCACCATAACTTTCTGAGCATTTACACAACTTGAAGTACTGTTGTAGACTTGGGAGGTCATTAACATCACTGCAATTCCAATAATTCACTAAAAGCACAACCTTCTGGATGTTAGAGAAGAGGAGAAATAGAAAGAAACTGCTATTAAGAAATAAAGTGTTTCCCAACAAAATAAACATTTGTTCATTTAATCAAGGAGAAGACTGTGGTGAATTTTTTCCTATCTGAAATGACTCACCCTGAATATGTGTGTATGTTTATATAAAAAAATATATAAATATAGTTTGACAGCACATCTGATACGACTCAAATAATTTTAAAAATTGTTTTTAGTCACAGGTAGGTCATGGCCCAATTTGTACTATCAAATCACTTTGATGGCGAGCCATCAATTTGCAAAGATAATCACAGGTAAATGAAGCTATGAATGTTCATCTGCTCTTCATTGGGGAAGCAACCTGTCAGCCATTCAAAAAATTAAAATCAGCAGGTTGCTGTGCCTCTGCTGAAACATTTTTTCTTGTTGAGTACTTAGATTTATATAAAATTAATAAAAAAACAATGTCTTTTAGGGAAGGTTACACGAGATCTACTTGAATTGTAGATTTCCAGAAACTCAATAATTATGGAAATTCTACTTAGGAGAGTGTCTACTCTGAGCTCCTCTGTTTCTTCAGCTATATCTCTCTAATAAATGTTCATATTGGGATATAATTAAGAACAAAAACATGCCTGTAAAATTAGGTCCACTTGAAACATCGACCTAAATATACACAGTAGTTACAATCAGAAGAGTGTGCACAAGTCCTGTTACCAGGACACATTTCCCAAGAAAGGGCTCAGATTTGAATTACTAACTGTTAAAAATGTCAATTGAGAAGGTTAACACTGATTGCACGAAACAAGTTATAACTAACTAGCTGCAGCAGCAAAAATCCTGCTGAACCACACATAATGGCTTTCCGAAAAGTAGTTCACACACTGCTCAAGAACATCAAATAAAATACCCTTATATAACACTGCAATAAATTGAAAAAAAAAAAATTATATATATATAATTTTAGATAATAGAAAACTATGCCGAAGGCTGCATAGTTTTCTTTCAATTTCAGAGCACACTTGAAATTAATAATATTGATCATTATACTCGGGAAGTTCTGGGTACTACACCTGCTTTACTTAAATATCACTCAAGATTAACGCTGGGGAACCACTGGATGCAATCTTTCAATATCTTCTCTCTTTACTTCAAATGTTAATGGAAGTTATCTGACGAAGCTATGAGAAACATCAAAATGAATTTAATTTGAGATTGAGAAAGCACATCCAATTTCAAGGTGGCCACTCCTTTCCTGGAAGAAATTTCCGACTTTTCCTGGTTTTCTAGTACCCCCCCCCCCCCATAAGATTTGTGATTTCACACTCGTTAAAGAAAATATTAAATCTATTCAGATACTGATTGGTCAGCTTTCCAATTTCACCATGAGAAAGTACAAACTAACAATATTTTCTCACCAAATAAAAATGAATGCACGCACACACACACACGTAAGTGAATATAAACAAAATACATTTGTATGAACACTGAAGAGAATAGAGAAGAAATCTCTTTTCTCTCTCTACTACCCTCACTGTGAACCGCAAATGGACTTTTTTCTTTTACTGCCACATCTACATTTTTGCACCCTGTCAATAACGTATACTGCTGTGTTAAAAGTAACACTTAAGAGAAACAATACAAGAAACATGGGCATTTCTTTCAGACAGGCCAATGTTACAACAATTAACCATCACAGGTGATACGTCCATCTCTTTTTCTCAGCCACCACTCCGTGATCTTTCTACAATGAAGATTTTGGAAGGCAAGAATATGTTGAACAACAGATTTCAGAAAGAGCATTCTCAGTGGACTCATTTCTTAAGAGTGGTGGTGTAAGTGGTGAAATGTGTCACTTTAGTACCAATGCATTCCTTCAAAATTCTGGTATTACATGCAAAATTTCAAGCGGCTTGCACAATTCTGGTGGTTTTCACTCAAACTGTGTAATATCAATCATTTGTATTTATTACTCTCTCCATGCTTTGGTGATTTTGGTACCAGATATTATCATTACTACCACAAAATTAAACAAATAACACATTTGAGAATAAATTGTTATCTTAATGAATATAAATCTTTCTAGATAACAGTTAAAAAAATGCTTCTTATATTTCACAATTCCATTTCTAAGGTATGATTTGTTGCTAAAGAAATACACAAAACACTTTATTCCCATTTTGTCATAATTCCATTCCATCCCATTTTATTTTAAGACCGATTCCAGACCAATTCTAAAATATATTTTTTCTGTTCTATGTCATTTTGTGTCAACAATGCTAACAATAATAATGATGCAATCAATCTGTCATCATCAGATGTGGCTTTCAATACAAAATTGTTCACCTGATAAGTGTTCTTTAAGTTGTTCTTTGGACACAAGTTTAATGCATATCTCTTCCAGGAACTTAATTTCTTCTCCCACACTGGTAGGATGGTGCTAGCCTTTGAAGTTACATAGGGTTGTGGCAATGTCCTGAATGTAGATAGTAATAACAATGTTAGTAATAACAACAACATGCCATTGGAGCGGCGTTTAGGTCAAGGGTTTATTAAACCATTCATTCTTGTTCGGTGACAGATCTTCTATTAGGTCTCATTGCTATAACACAAAACTTTCACAAATCAATTCTGCTAATATGACAATGTTTGCTTTAATAGTTTGTAAAAAGCTGTATTAACACAAAAAAGTTCCATTGAAATTAAATCTACAACCATGCACACCGAGAAAGAGAACATTAGCCATTCAGCTACAGGGCCTCACTTGATTCTCAATAAATAAATTAATTGGAATGCAAAGTTAGAAATAAATTTCCTACAGAAACATTTTGGTTATTATGAAATTCTTTTAGCTGATTTCACAATTTCCTTCTTTACACAACTACCATAAAAACACATTTTCCCATTTAAGAGCAGCTTATGTTGCCATTATTTTTTGTTTTTTAAAACTGAAATTGATAAAGACATCAACTGATGAAAATGTGAAAATACTGTTGAGTACTTTCAATTATCAATTTCAATGAAGCAATATTCAGCCCTAAAAAAACAAATATGTAACACTTAGTCCAATATATACACGTTCCATTATATAATGAATTGTACAGACAACACCACACACAGGACTGCTCCATTTCAAATTGTCTAACCACATCAATCCTGTTTCCTTTTGAAGAACATGGTGTGAAGAATGTATATTCATGACACAAACTACCACTCCTATCAGCTACCGAGACAGGAGATATGCTGTCATTTCCATGGGGCAAATCTGGTACATCTGTCCTTTATTCATGGGTTTCCCAGAATGGAGAAAAGATAAAGATGTTGGAGTAACTGTATCACTGAAGTGCAGAGGAAATAATGAACTCATGTTAACCTGCAATCAATTCCAATTATAAAAATTAATACAGATCATGGATTCATAAACTATTAATTTGCTTCAATTTTTTATTATCGACACAAGGCAAACAATATTGACATTATTATAAAAACAAACAAGCAAATTTTGATTTCTGACATGGATGTGATGTGTGAAGATTTGTTAGTAACTTCTATACATTTTATACACATTTTCAAAAATAGTCCTTTTTCAGGTTATGAAAAAAGGTCTTTTTGAAACTCAACAAAATGTCCCAATCTCATTTAGAATCTGAATGATGTCGTATGTTGCTAAAACCCAGGTAACTTTAATAGATTTTTGATTAACCTTTCAATTGTGGAAATTATTTTATATGGTCTGTTTGATGCGATTTAAAAAAAATCCTTTTTATAATTATTTTTTATTCTAAGAGACATTAATAAGAAAGATAACAAAGGTGTTAGAAAATAAATATAACTACAAAACCATTTGAAAACCACTCTTTATCAGACTGCGAGAATGTAGGAAGAGCCATGCTTTTGGTTGTAAATCTCATAAGTTTGTATATTCTTACTTAGTGCTAAAAACACTTCACAATTTTTGACTGAGTATTACAGGATTTACCTGATGAAAGATGACTCCCTGATTTTGAAGAGGCCATCTGATAATTTTTTTAAACAAATTGTTACTATTAAGTCAAAATAAAATAGCAAACTGACTAATTGACAAGGAACATATGTTAAGGAAGTATGTTAAAACTTTTTGCTTCAAAATCTTTCGTTCCATAGAAATCATCCTCATTTTGGTCACAACCATCTTCATCATCTCTCTTTGTTTGTTTGTTTGTTTGTTTGTGTTTGTGTGTTTGTTTGTTTGTTTGTTTGTTTCTTTCTTTTTCCTGATCTCCCTCTCAGACTAGGTTGTTCTCTGACTTTTTAGCTCCCCTGCCCCTCCTGAAAGTTGTGTGTATTGAATTTGCGTTCTTAGTCTCATTTGACACCACCAAAGAACCAGATTACCAGTGTTACCAGATTTTCTTCTGGATGCACTTGACTGTGACCTCGGAGTCTTTAACAACTGTTAATTAAATTTGTGTAATCCATTTGTGAACTGAGAACCTGTATATTTCTGTGCCTCCATTTCACACAAATCCCAAGAGAAGTTACCAATGTTTAGGATTTTCTTTAAGATTTATTTTATTATTGTGTCTCTGTGATTGGATGTAGAAGGTATACTTGAATCAACGTGAATTGTTTTAGTTCCATCTCTTGCAAAATGCATAAGACTTGCTGGGCGTCAAACCACGAAGCTTTCTCGATCATTGTGTAGCAAAATATTGGCAGCGATTTCATTTATTTTCATGAGCGTCTTACTTACTAGAATGCCATTCATTTAAAATTTTCTCTTTACTGAGCCATTCAAATATATTGGTTTGAATTGCCTGGCAAATCTGTGGAGGATACCAAGAATTTGGTATATAATTGGGTATTATAGATATATGTGATATTTATTGCCTTTGGAGCTTATTGTTTTGTCAACATTCAAGTTTAAGGACAAGAAAGGCAGTGTGTAAAACAAAGAACCAAACTGACTATAATAGTTATAATAGACTTAATCTTCAATTATAAGATGATCTTTATTTTTCAAACAAGATATTTAGGAAAATACCTTGTCTTATATTCAGGAGAATATATTTTTTGTATCCTTTTGCTTTAACCCATTCCTAATACATTTTCTAAACATATTCCCCTTTCAGAGGAAACTTTTTTTATCATTATTTTATAACATACTGGTTGAGTAAACATGTAGCCCCGTTCCTTCAGGAATAAATTCCATGCATAAAATTCAGTTGTGTAGTCCTCACAGTTGATGTGTATTTCCAAGAATTCCTGTGATTTAGTTTCAATGAAATGGAATTTCAGAATTTTTAGCCTTTTCTGAAAACACATTGAGATATTAATGTATTATAGACAGGGACTACCTATTTCTTGTTCGTGATATAAGACATCCTTGTTCACAAGGAAATCATAAGACAGGTTTTAGACATTTATTTATTTATTTTTATTTATTTATTTTACGTCAAAAAACAGTTAAAAAACTGCGTATGACGGGCTATGGGGAAAAGTGAATTGTGTGCACATTTTCAAAATTCTGTGATCCCTACACTAAATCATATACTACTTAAGTTTTGAATTTTGAAAGGGAGAAAAAAAACAACAAAAAAACTCCCATGTAATAAAATCGATTTTCAAGGATAAATAAGCAATAAATTTTGAATTTTGAAAGGGAGAAAAAAACAAACAAAAAAAAAAACTCCCATGTAATAAAATCTATTTTCAAGGATAAATAAGCAATAAATTTTGGCTCTTATTACTTCCTGCCGCGACAACGTGGAAACGATAATTTGAATAATTGTATTTCCCACTGAATTCTAGAAGACGTGCACAGAAAATGAAGTTACATTTATGTCCAGAAGCAAAACAAGGGGCCATCTCAGCATTTGCTCAATGGATCAGGGAAACTGGACGAAAAACCTGATCGAGATGGGGGTCATTGACCCGGAAGCTGTAGTACAATAGTTGTTACAGGTTGTTTATACTCATTTATACAGTCCAAATGGTAAATAATGCATTATGTATCATTGTTAAAAATAATGTTACTTTTCTTGTGATGCTCAGTATAGTCTCTAATTGTATAGAAACAGTTATGCAGCAGAAACGATTTCACTTGGGATTTAAACTTTTCTATTGAATTTAATCGTTTAATGTCATCTGGCAAAGTGTTGTAAAATAATGTACATGTATTGTATGTGAATTTTTTGTAATGAGCTGTTGATACTGTCACCTGATGAATATGATTTCTACGTCGAGTGTTATAGTAATAGACTTCGGCATTTTCTGAAAATATATTCCCGCCCTTAAGCAAGTCATTTTTTACAAAAACCACTGATTCGTAAATAAAAAGACACGGTAATGGTAGAATTCCTAGATTAATGAAGAGAGGCTTACATGAATCACGTGGGTGGGATTTGGTTATTATTCGTACAATTCGTTTTTGTAATCTAAAAGTCTGGGAGCTATAAGATGTATTTCCCCAGAATATTATGCCATATCTCAGGCGGGAATGAACATTCGCGAAGTATACACAACGAGCAGTATGAAGGCTGACTGAATTTGCAAGAATTCTGAACGCGTAGCATAATGAACTTAATTTTGTGTTCAATTCATTTAAATGGACGTTCCATTTAAGGTTTGACTGAATTGAGAGACCTAAAAATTTTGTTGCCTTAACATCAGTCAATGGTACACTGTTCATTTTCAATGGAGCACAGAATTGTTTATTTGATATGGAAAACTGCATTAAAACCGTTTTCTTTTCGTTTACTATTAATTTGTTATTTCGGAACCAATTTGAAACATCTGATATTGTACTATTTACGGTTTCTTTATTGCAAAGGATGTTCGTATCATCTGCAAAGAGAACTGTTCTTCCGTTTCGAATCGTCGAAGGCATATCGTTTACGTAAAGTAGGAACAGAATAGGGCCTAAAATCGATCCTTGAGGAACTCCACATGCAACGGGCAAAGAGTCGGAAAGGTGCGTACGTAATGTTCCGTCATTCCAGTAAGGTATTTCAACTTTCTGAGATCGTTGTTTAAGGTACGAACATAACCAATCTAGAGCAATACCACGGATTCCATATGAAGGTAATTTTGAAAGTAAAATGTCATGATCAATGATGTCAAAAGCTTTTGAGAGATCTAAAAATAATCCAATAGGTGCCTCGTTTTGATCTAATGATGAGGCTACATCTTTAAGAAAAGAAAATATAGCTGTTTCCGTTGATTTTGATTTTCTAAATCCATGTTGGCAATCTGAAAGCGCGTCGTGTTTAGTGAGAAAGGTTTCCATTCGTACGTAAAAAAGTCTCTCTAATATTTTTGAAAAAACTGATAGAAGAGAGAAGAGAGACATTAGGGCTTCACTACTTGTACAATTTCAGCATTGTTTCCTTGGACTAATCTGCATTCTTTTATAAGAAGTGCCATGTGTGGTTGCTTCAAATTTAAAAAATAATTTTAATTTAGAGAAAATTACAACTGTGCAGCGGGTTGCCTACATTAGTAGTGTGTCCTTTCAGGCAATTGCTCCTCAATCGTTACAAAGATCTCCAAATGCTGTTAATTACATAATACTCTTTTACTTTCAAGCACAGACACTATGACCTGGATTGGTAGGGAACCTCATACCATAATTAATGCGAGTACACACGTATTTGAGAGCAAGAAAATTGCATATCATTCAACTATCTTACGGTTTCAACCAACAATGGCTTGTATCTTATGAAAGTAAAGTGACCACCTGGTTCTAATTGACTCATTCACCATAAACCAGAGGTCAAAATATCAAACAAAATATTATTTAATTTTTAATTTAAGGAGAGTGAATTTTATAATGATATTGTGATATACCAAAATGACAAACCATTTTGTTTATAAAATGTCATTTATATGAATAGGATATAGATATACCAAAAGACAATCACGAGGGCAGTCGCTATGTGACAAGTAGACAACCGGCGTCAAAGGTCATTTTTGCTAGGTGAAGAGGATGTGGAATAGTATTGTTTTTGTTAGACAAAAGAGGATGATATGGAGTTCTGATGCTTGGGGTTTTATGAAGAACAATGACACACTCTCTAGCAAGGCGGTGATAAGCGGGTCGTCTTCTGACATTTTAACAAATCAAGGAAAGACTGTTAATGAACAACCAAATCCGATGAAATAACTTGTAGTATAATTAAGTCTATCGTTTCTTATATTAGGATAAAACGTTCTTGTGGGAAAAGACGGAATTTTACAAAGCAATAGTCACTACGTGTATAGGCATCCACCCATGATGCGAGTAAGGGAAGTAACGGGTAATAATAGTATCTCTACGAGAATTTAAACTTGTTCACGTACATTACGCAGAGGACTTTATGAAGAAGGAAGATTCTGCTGTGACGACGGAGAAGATTCTACAGAGCCACATCGAATGGAGAAGTGAAGAGCACGCGAAGATCCAAGAATATAACAAGGTTGATTTATAATTATTAAAAGATAGAGAGAGCTGGTCATGACCAAAGATAATTTCATTTTGGATTAACGATGGATCAATTCATGTTTAACTTTTATTAGAATCATGTTCCACATTATAATAAATTCCAATTTGTTACTTTAAAAGAAAGCTGATAATCATTATTTGTTTTGTGCAATCCAGTAATAGATATCTTGATAAGATTTTCAGATTCCTTGCCACTCCATAAGGATGGCAGATTGAGTAATTGGTTGCAGAGTAAGTAGCAACAATTATGAACTTCAAACCCAATTAACTGAGCTAACACGACATAATTTTGGATGAGAAAATTTAAAATTACGTAGGAAACATCCGGGTTACAGTGGTAATTATTTCCTGGTGCTCAAATCAGTAACTAAATTATTCCGAAAATAATTAAGAGTGTCATTCAAACGAAACGAGTCATGAGATTCATGACATCAACTTAATTAATAATTCGTAAAATTACGAATCTTGCTGGTAGAAACAAAGAGCTTGTTTCAATATTGAGGATTATTGAAGATCCTGAATGAGAATTAACCTGTCCTGTTATTAAAAGAAATGGATTCTGCACAACCATTAGTGAATTTAATGAATATTTTTGTCCCGTTCTCATTAGGAGGGTCAAAAACAAAGTAATGAAACCTCTATCCTTTTCTCTCTCTATGTTCTTGGATCACAAGTCATTGGAGACATGCTATTTTAGTAAAATAAGAAATGCTAAAAGATAAATAGCAATTATAAAATTAACCATCTTTAATGATACACTAAAGAAAGTCACCTGAATGTTATTCTTTAACCAAATACGGAACAGTAAAATTATATTCAAAAGTACGAAAGTGAATTATAAGATCAAATACATAATTATATACGAAAATGTATCATTTGTTCAAAATAATATTTCTTAAATACCTAATCTCCCAATTTTTACTCTCATTGTGTGTGAAAAGAGAGCGAGCTGAACATCCCAACCAATTGGTAAATCATTTTTGCAAACAAAAAATGGGATTTATTTCTAAAGTCAAAATTGTGGTTTTGTCGTTCTAAATTTTTAAGCAATTCTTAATTTGAGAAAGAAACTGGTGCATAATCAACTCCTTACAATATACAGTTAAAGACCAAAGAAAGTAGGGTTTGAACATGCTCCTACGTGTTTTAACAATAAAATATGAGAGGTGCCTAATTTTATTGAAAGAGATCGGGAAATTTTTTATCAAATTTCAAAAATAATGATATAAGTGAGTAAATAGTTCATGAAGAGTCCCAAACCTCGTTTTCACATTCTTGTTTTCATAAGAAAAAGTATAATCTACATGCAATTCTTCTTTCTCATGATAGAAAAATTCACTCACAAATTGACATTTGCTTATTTGCTTCCAAGGAACACAAATTAAAAACATATTCCACTCTTTTATTAGTCAACTGGGAATGTGCAATGAATTCAGTGTACTTACCTGTCCATTGCTGGGAGTAAATTCAACACTCTCAGTAGGCAAACAGGGATCAGTCGGGATCCGTTGCAAAATTACACCAGCTTTCACTGATGTAGGTGTGAATAAAGTATGCAATTTGACTAAATGCATATCATGTCCCAATCCTTTGGTAACAGGGGTAAAATGCAGGTTCAATTTTCCCTGTTGAATGTCAGTAGGTAGCAACCTCATGAGAGGATTCAGCATAGCAAGAGAGGAGAGATGAGCATATCTGGACAACAGACCCGAAGGATGCTTTTCATTCACACCCTGAAAGCAGCAGGAAAAAAAGCATGTTCAATTTTGTGAATTGCCAATCTGTTAATAATGAAGGCGCTAACAACTAGCAGCATCTTTTAATGTAAAGTGCTGACAAATCTGATTCCAAAATCACATGACTTTTTCAGGTGAGCCGAAAGAATTTATATCCGATATCAAAAAGGGATATCTCTGCAAAGTATAAATTTGAATCAAAAATTTTTATTATCACTCTTTGCTTTTTATATAAATGCTAATTACCACAAATTTAATAAAAAACAATCAATACAAATATCACAAAATATTAAGCAAATGTAAAACAATACAAGGTACATTCATGCACCTATTTCAGAACTTATTACCATTTTGAGTTTGCAGAGTGATGC
The DNA here is from genome assembly GCA_011170035.1 of Teleogryllus occipitalis. Taxonomy (NCBI): domain Eukaryota; kingdom Metazoa; phylum Arthropoda; class Insecta; order Orthoptera; family Gryllidae; genus Teleogryllus; species Teleogryllus occipitalis. The sequence goes on from BLKR01001798.1 coordinate 168,366, forward strand.
TGGACAAAAAACTGCTAATTTTATTTTTTTATTCGTACACTTACACCAATCGGCTTTGTACATAATAATTTTACAATTTAGTATATAAGAGGTTTAGAGCATCTATAGAAATATATAATTGTAATACATAAGACATATACTAGTAATAATAATAATATATAATGTTATTTGTTTCAGAAATTGTGTATCACGTAAGTTTAATAACAGTATGCTTAAATAAATTTTCTAATGTTAAATTTGAAACTAAATAAAGATCTATCAAAAAAATTAACATATGATGCTATCAAATTAACAATATCAGCTATACTATTGTGTGGCTCAAAGAAGACATAATTTTTATTTGATTTCTTCACATCCAGTAGTCTTTTTGTTCACAGATTAGTCCCAGTGCATACTACGCCAAATTGCTCCAATATTTCCAGCGAGTCAATAAAACCATTGATAAGCTTATACACAAAAATAAGGTCGATCATCTGTCTCCATGTTTGAAGGCTATCAATCTCGAATAGATCATAAACATCATCGGTGTTTCTCACATTTTTATCTCAACAGTGATAAATCAGGGATTTACAGAACTTCTGTTGAACTCTCTCAATTCGTGTGGTATTTTGGGCCATGTATGGTGACCAAACTATGCTTCCATATTCCAGTATTGGTACCACTAAGGCAGAGAACAAGCAACACAATGTGTTGATATTTTCAAATTCATTTCTAGCTCTAAATATAAATCCTACGATTTTGTATGCTTTTCTAGTAACATTGTCTATATGATCAGCAAAAGTTAGTTTATCATCAACCATTACGCCGATCTTTAAATGAGTTAACAATTTGTACATTTCTTCCGTAACTACCACGTCTCCACGTAACTACCAGGTAGATACCTGGTAGTTGATATCATATTGACTACAAGCACGAGAGAAGTTCATCATAGCACATTTAACAATATTCAAGAATAATTTGTTATCTACACACCATTTCCCTAGGTTAGATATGTCTTGCTGAAGAATAACCATATCCCTTTCGCTTTCAATAGGTCTATAGATCTTCATATTGTCAGCGTATAACAAAAATTCCGAATTTATCTTTTCACCAATGTCGTTTATGAAAATAATGAATAGTATTGGTCCAATAGGAGTTTCCTGTGGTATACCAGACAGAACATGATATTCATATGATAAATGACCATTAGCTTTCACTTGTAGGTGCCTACCTATCAGATATGAACGAAGCCAATCAAGGGCCGTTAGTCGAACACCATAACTGTACAATTTTGACAACAATATTTTGTGATCAACCTTATCAAGAGCTTTGCTAAAATCTGTGTATAAAGAGTGTACATCTCGACCTTTATCAAATGCATTTAAGATAAAATTGATATACGTAAAAGAGATTAGTAGATTTTGATCTTCCTCCAATGAAACCATGTTGTTTAGAAGTAATGATACTCTTGAATGCTGCTGTTAATTGTTGAAGACCAACTTTTTCAACAAGTTTGGCAAGTGAGGCCTGAATGCATATGGGCCTATAGTTATTCACTTTCGATTTATCTCAACTTTTATGTATTGGTGTGATAAAAGAATTTCCAGGCAGATGGAAAAGAGCCCGATTCAAGTGATTTATCAAAGATGTGCATAATGGGTTCACATAATCCTTAGCACAATTTTTCAGTACAATATTGGGTATGTTGTCCGGTCCATGTCCTTTGTTAATGTTAAGTTGAGTCAATTCACAAAGAACGTTATCAAAGTTGCCTTCAAAACAAGCGAGGTCCACATCTGAATAATCATTGCCAACATTGCATCCTGAAATAGTTGAGGATCCTGTAGGTTCATCATACATGCTCTTAAAGAAGGCAGCAAATACGTTTCCGATATCCAATCCATTACTTGCTGAATCATCATTCCAAGTCATCATGGAGGAAATATCTCCAATACTCCAACGTTTTTTTAACAAAATTCCAAAATTTGTTAGGATCTGAGGTCAGATCATTTTCGGTTTTTCTCAAACAGTTTTTGTAGCAGGTTTCACTCAATTGCTTGCACTCTCATCTAAGTTTGCTGAAAATAACATAATCAACATTACTTTTTCTCATTTTGTAATTTGTAAGGGCAATCTTCTTCTGTATTGTCAATCATATTAATTCCTTGGAAAACCATCTTGGAAAATCTCTTTTTCTTCCATAAGCCAATGGAATAAATTGATTTATGGCCCAATAGATCACGTCGTTGAACCAGTTTACGTTATCATCTATGTTGTCCAATTTATATAAATCTATCCAATTAACACTCAGAAAATAGTTATTTATTGCTACATAATAGCTACATAATAGTTATTTATTGCTACATACATTGCGGGGGAGGTAACGGAGATGTCGCGAGTGACTGTTACGGGGGTGGTGACGGAGACGACGCGTCTGGTGACTGCTGCGGGGGAGGTGATGGAGGCGACGCGTGTGACTGCTGCGGGGGAGGTGAAGGAGACGACGCGTGTGACTGCTGCGGGGGAGGAGATGGCAGTGGCCGCGGCGCAGGAACCTAGGAAGGATGCATGGGACCTGAACACTGACTTTCAGGTGAGGAGAGGCTTCACTAGATTGTTGCAGGTGAACTGTCGTAGTATCATGAATAAGGAAACCGAACTGTGGAATTTAATTGAAGCATGTGATCCTGATATCGTGATAGGAACTGAATCTTGGCTTTCGGACGCGGTAGCAAACCCGGAAATTTTTCGTTCAGACTACCTTACGTTTAGGAGAGATCGCGAAACCAGAGGCGGTGGTGTTTTTATTTGCGTAAAAAACACTTTTAATATCAAATCAAATTGGGTTGATAAAGAATTTGAAATGATGGGTATAGAAATTTTTTGTTCGGGAAGTATCTTAGAAATAATTGCTTGCTATCGTCCGCCGGGCAATAGTTATGAAATCTTAGGTGCGCTCTACGAAAGAACAAAAAATATAAATAGCCGTCATGTAGTCATTGCTGGAGACCTAAATCTCCCAGACGCAAATTGGAAAGGGATTGTTTGCGAAGGGAAAGTACAACAACTAGTCAACAGACTTGTCTGGGACAGCGGATTAGCACAGGTAGTAGACCGGCCCACCCGACAGGACGCGATTCTGGACATTTGCCTAATTAGACCGAAGGACTTATTTTTGTCGTGTGACGTTTTAGAAGGCATAAGTGATCATAAAGCCGTTTTAGTTGATTTACAGTTAAGTATTTCAAGGAAAAATATAACGACAGGTATTCTAGTGAGGGAATACAAGAAAGCGAATGTAGCAGAGTTTCAAAATTACTTAAGAGAACGGTATGGCGAATTCCTTAGTATAGGAGGAGGAATGGAAGAAATATGGGAAGCGTTTAAAAATATTCTAGTAAATGCCGAGCAGGCATTTGTACCAAGTAAATTGTTAAAAGCAAAATGCGATCCGGAATATTATAATGCGAAAATCAGACGGTTGAAAAGAAAAACCAGAGAAGCGTTTAGCAACAGACACTGTAGTGAAAACCATATGACATTATTTCGAAATTATTCAAAAGCTTTGAGGAAGGAAAAGAAAATCGCAGAGGAACATCATTTAACTCATATTCTTGATGCGGAGGGCAGTAAAAATTGGTCGGCATTTTTTAAATACGTTCGTAGAAGGAAGGGAAATAAAGATGAGATTCCAGTTGTTCGGGTTAATAATTCGCCAATATCGGAAGATTGTGAAAAAGCTAATGCTTTTAACGCGTATTTTAGCTCCGTTTTCAAGCAAAAGTCAGATTGTATTCAGATACCATCACTGTCAGATAGAAGTCTTTTTCATATTAATGTAAATACTTTGCGGAAAAGAATAAAATTAATGAAGAGAGGGAAATCACGAGGCCCGGATTCTATTTCCACGGACGTCATTAAATTAGGTGGAGAGGCTATTATACCATATTTAATTAGGTTATTTCATGTATCGATAAACAACGCTTGCGTACCGGAAGATTGGAAGCTGGCTCTCGTCGTACCTATTTTTAAAAGTGGCGACAAGACATTACTTAGTAACTATAGACCGGTAAGTCTTACATCAGTCGTATGCAAGCTTATGGAACATCTAATTTCTAGCTATATCAGGAAAGAATGGGAGGACAAGCAATGGCTTTATCAGGGTCAACACGGTTTCAGGAATGGTTTTTCGTGCGAAAGTCAGCTAGTCTCACTTTTACAGGACCTAGCCGACGTAGTTGATGAAGGTGGTAGGGTCGACGCGATTGTAATTGATTTTGCCAAAGCTTTTGATGTTGTTCCACACGATCGTCTTGTAAAGAAATTAATAGATTCGGGTTTAGACACTAGAGTGGTAGCGTGGATAAACGAACTACTTCGTGACAGGACACAAAAGGTCCGAATCGGAAATTACTTATCAACTTCGCGAAACGTCACGTCAGGAATTCCACAAGGGAGTGTCATCGGCCCACTCATGTTTCTTGCCTTCGTTAATGATTTACCGACAAGTTTAGTATCTAATGTACGACTCTTTGCAGATGACTGCGTAATTTATAGAATTGTTAACTCGGAGGAGGACGAGAATATTTTGCAGCGAGACTTGGACAAATTACATATCTGGGCGGATACAAACGGCATGGAAATAAATAGTTCAAAGAGCAAATCCATCACGTTTGGTAGGGGTCGAAGTTACAATGAAACCGCATATAAATTGAATAATAATGTTATACCTCGAGTCACGTCTTGCAAATATTTAGGAGTTCAGCTAGACAGTAAATTGACATGGGAAAATCAAGTAAATTTCGTTGTAGGGAAAGCATGGAGATCTTTGCATTTTATTATGCGGATTCTCAAAAAGAGTTCAGTGAGTGCCAAAGAACTGGCATATATGTCATTAGTGCGACCCATATTAGAATATGGCGCGATATGTTGGGACCCATACAGACTTTTGCAGCAAAGAAATCTAGAAAAGGTTCAGCGTAGAGCTTCAAAATTTGCTTTCAGGGGTACCAGGAATAAAGTATGGGAGTCACTCGAAACAAGGAGAATGAAATCGCGTCTCTATGCTATGTATAAAGCGTACACAGGCTTTCGACCGTGGAAAGAAATTCAAAGTCGATTAGGGAAACCTACATATTTCGGCAGAGCGGATCACATGCACAAAATTCAGACAAGAATTCAGAAAACGGACGTTGGGAAATATTCATTCACGAATCGAACTATTAGAGACTGGAACGACTTGCCTGTGACAATCTTTGATCCCTTCCCTCATGATGTCAGCAAATTTAAAAATAAATTAAATTCCTAGATGTTTATATGTGTCTTATTACCTCCTATGTAAAGTATGTTATATTATAACTATTATTATTATATTACTATTATTATTATTACTATTATTATTATTATTATTATTATTATTATTATTATTATTATTATTATTATTATTATTATGTGCAGTGGCGTGTAGTGCAGTGATGTGAAGTTGAGGGAAAAGAGTGTGTCAGAATCACATTAAAATGTGATTGGCAGTATGGTGAGGTGAGACGAGGCGAGGTGAAGTGAAATGAAGTGATGTGAAGTGAAGTGAAGTGGAGTGCTATGGAAGCTTGCACGGTGAAATGTTTATGTTAATTTGTAAAGTGTGTAAAATTTGTAAAATTTTGTATAGTTGTTAAGTTTTGTAATGTTTAGTTAGTGTATTCTGCCACCAAGTTCTGGAACTTATTTGCAGAATTAGTAATAAATCTAATCTAATCTAATCTAATCTAATCTAATAATCAGCATTCCTGAATACATGTGAGGACATTGTTCGACCTTAGGCTCACTCTGAATTCAAGCTTTACAGCCCAGGCAGGGTGAAATTTATCTTCTTTCACAATAGTAGGTATTTCATCAACATAAGCATTCAAGTCACAAACAAAGGTCTAATAATCAACATTGGTTATTGCGAATACCATTCAACTGAGAGAATTCCAACAAAAAGAATCTTTCGTACAGGAATTATTCACATTCTATTCAAGGTAAACTAATGTTGATGTTGTAGTCACCAACTATTATAAATTTTCAGTTGGGATTATTCTCTTTAACACGAAATAGTTGTCAAATGTCTATAATATGTATCAAAGTGAGATTGTGGAGGGATGCACCCTAAGATGATGTCAAAATTATATCCCTTAATTCTAACAAAAATGTTCTCAAGGTGATCATCCTCGATTGTAATTAATTCTGATACAATGTTACTCTTGACTGCAATAAAAACTTCACTTCCATGCTCACAGTTACTATTTGTGGAATCTCTGTCTTTCCTGTAAATAGCATAATAATCGTTAACAACTTCACCATGGATGGGTGCAACCAGGTCTCAGTAGTACATAGCACATCACATTCACAATTAGAAGACGATACCATGAATTTCCCCAGTTTAGTCCTATCCCTCTCACATTCTGATAATACACATGAAGATTCTGATTCAGTTTTGTCTTTCTCCTTGGATGCATGCAACTTTTTTTAATTCCTCTAGTTCATTGCGCAGACCTTTCAAGATGGTTTTGTTGTGCTTTAGTTCAATTAAATTTACAATGAATTCCATTGTTATTTTTAAATTTTGTTTTGAGTATCAATCTGGTAATATCCTCAGACTGTTTGGTTGTTTTCTTCTTTTTCATTTTTGCAAAATTATATTTACAACCTGTCAATAATCATTGGGCTCTTTAAACTGTGACTTCGAACTCTACTGATCATGATTTTGTTGATTTAAAAATATTACCTCCTGATTGATAGATAAGTGTTTCTGGGCATATCAACTGTTCAGAAATTGTGGGTCATTAGTCCTGTGTAGTGCATGTTTTTATCACAGGAGACGGTGGTGATCTTTCCCTGCTGGACAGTGAGATCCGGCTGTGACCTTACGTTGGCTAGCGGGGTTTTCCCCAACCAGTCATCTCCCACCAGTGGGGCACTACCTCAGTCGGGACAAGCTCTGAACTTCCAACATGTGTGATAGTGTATGCATGTAAGTGTAAGCGTGTAAGTGGAGTGGAGTGTGTGCAAGTGTGTATGTGGTGAGGATTGAACAAGGAAGAGGAAGGAAAGATCACGTATGATCCATGGCCCCTTTTGTTAGGGTACTGCTCTGGCATTCATCTGGTGTTGACAGCTGACTCTCCTCCAGACAGCAACTGAACTCGACCTAACTAGATAAAGGTAGTGTCGAATATCCTGCCACCATCCAGACTAGAACCCCAGAACCTCCCAGTCAAGGGCACTGCAGAGTCATCAATTGATTCTCTGAGCCACCTAAGCTGGTATATTACCTTCTGATCTTTGTATGATGAAGTATTTATATCACAGTTATGAGTTGAATGAAACATGACGGTAATTTCAGGACAGAGAGCAAAACTTTGTTGTTTACACCACCTTGCAGAAGCTATGTTCCATGGTGTTAATAATAGTGTACAAAATTAGTACTATAGAATTAAGGGTATTTGATATACATACATTCCATGTATTTGGGCTAGTCTTTTATCAGTAAATTAGCTGGTTGTTTTAATAACAAAGTATTGAATACAAGATAATAAATACACTGACTATTACATTACGATTACTAATACATGTATAGAATAAATAATAAACACCACTCCTAATTACATCACTTCACTAATATCCGTGTTTTACAAAAGGCAATCAATACCTTTCTTTGAAGTTGAAAATTGTTTATTTTCTTTGGAAAACAGAGGTTAAAATGAAAGTGAGACACGCTGGGGTGCAGTAATTGGAAGTTCAAGAGAAGAAAAATGCTCAAGTTGGATTTCACCAATTGTTTCTAAAACCAACTTTATTACAAAACATGTATTTTAAAGAAAATATTGTGGCATTTCATGCTCAGAAAATAGCATCTGAATAGTACAACAGAAAGGATAAATCCTTTCTAGAGGAACTTTCTAACAAAGAGAGGTTTAAATTATAAAACTGGACTTGAAACAATTTTGTGTAATGGTTGGATATTGTATAAATGTATTATGTCAAAATATTAGTGCACAATAGCACAAGTGAAGGATGTTAGTCTGAAAATATGCTTCAAATTTTTCAAGTTTTGCAAATGTGCTTTCTGAGAACAGAGTTATTAGTATACTTCCTAATTGTTCAACTTCTAGTAGAACGTCAATCAGGCCTGATGGTGTGATGGTTTACATGCTTTGGTCATGAACTGAAACCAATGTTTGAATGCAGATGCTTTGTTTTTTAATTTTTACATACTAGAGCACTTAATTTTTATTATTTTCTTTCTTTTAAAAGTAAAATGATATTATCATTATAAATATTATACAAACAATGAAAAATTTTAAAAAATTATGAAGAGTTTGGGTTTGAATAGAGAGACCTTCAGCTCAAACTTGAGCATAAACAATTTCACCAGGAACCCCAGTAGACAGCCATGTAGTATCTTTGTCTATGTGAGGTGCATGTAAAACACAAAAACTTTGAAGTATATTTTCACAAAAATAGCTGGCTATTTCATATTCATTCAGTATTTTGTTATATCAATACTTATGTGATACCCTAAAGGGTTAAATGACTCAGTTTCATGACATCAATGGGAAATTGCCATGTACATCATGGAAGAAGAAGCAACGAGCTCACACACTAATAGTCTGAAGATATTTAAAAGTGAATGAATAGAACTATATTTTACATAGAGTATTCAAAAAGTCCCTGGAATTGCCTTGCTGGTGCCAACCAGTGTTAGACAGCATGCACATTCTTGTGGTAGGGGACTGGACGTGTTTGCACGTAGGCAAAATTGGTCAGGGCATGTTTTAGTATTAAAGCTTTTGCGTAATCACAAAAAATTTAAGTGTGTTAAAAAATTTTTTTGATTTGAAGAAACATTACGTGCTTACTTATGCCCACAAAAACCCACAAAACCTTAAGTGATTACCATGACGTAATCAAGTGTGTTTCTAAAGTTCATGAATCCCTGAGCCAAAGAAAAATCTCCACGTTGGCTCATAACAACAACTCATTAAACTTCCTTCCTCAGCCCAACAATAACAAGACAAAAAACAAAATGGAATGCGCAAATATCAGATCTTAACAAGAAGCTCAACAAATTGTGTTATCCTCTTTACACCCGTAAGTCAAGCTTCAACTAAGAGACACACCTGACAATGGACTTTGCAGATGTGCATACACATCTCAAACATGGAATAATATAATATTCTGGGGACATGCCTCTGCAACCTCTTGCACATTTATTACACCATGAACAATTACCTCACAAACTGGAATCTTGATTAAACGATCAAATATCTACTGTTTACTACACATGTATTATAATTCGTTTGGGCTCACCTAAATATTTTTTGTTGGGTAAAATTTACTCAAAAATAAAATTTCATCTCAATAGGCTGATATTAACCCGTGCCGACTTGAGCGCAAAATTTGAATGTTATTGGTAATTGGTTTTGTTGTGTTAAGTCAATGGAAAACTACTGATACGTTTAACATATAATTTTATATTACAATTTAATTCATTTTCACTCTTTAGACTACATTATGGATTTTATTTTTCTTGTGAGAACTTTTTTACAGTGTTTCTTTCTTGCAATATGGGTACAGTGAACGATGTTCTTGAACAACACAACACAAATTGCTTGCACTCATCCATCTACAGTCAGTAGTGCATGAAAATCTTGTATTAATTTAACAGATCTTTCAGTGCAGTCATTCACAACATTTCAACTTTATAAATAACCACTGAGCTTCTAAATATGAAGAGTTGCTTTTCCAGAATGAAGGACATTCTTGAATAAGACTACTATCCATCTTCAGGCACGAGAACAGATTTCTGCTTTTGGTTGACACAAAGTCAGTTATTGTAATCAATGAAATGAAGATTTAATTTATTTAGAGATATAGTAGATCATATTTCATTATTAATGAATTAATAATTAAAGAACGGTCATCAGGATACAACTGCGCTTACCATATTATTCTCCATCCAATTCTCAACAAAAAGAAATATATCACTCTTCCATTGTAGATTCCATGTGTCTACTTCATCATCAAAGACTGACACGACAGACAATTCATGAAAACATGAATATGTTTTCCAATGGACCACAGCCCTTCAGCCCGGAAAAAATCGTTGACTAAGACAATTCTTCTAATAAATACCACATACAGTGTCTAATTCTTTTTGAGCTGCTTTTGAAATTGTGGAATCTATACTTTCATGTGATTTTAGAATATTTAAAAAGCAGATCTTGATGAAGAGATTTCACAGCTGCACTGAAGCCATGGTTTGGCATAAACAGTTACAATCAACAGAAAGACATTTTTTAAGGATTACATCACATATTTTACATTCAAACACACATTGTAAAATAAGTTTGTATAGTATATGTGATGATGGAAAGAACAATTCCCTGTCCAAATTTTCTTCAAGAAAGACACAGGCTCCTTTAAAACATCAAGTGTTTGGTGCAGTTGTGTCACAGCAAAGAATTTGTACATTGTCTTCGATACCCCAGTGCATTAACACATTCCAAACAGTGTTAGTGTGCTCTTTACCATAAGTATTCTGCAATTTTGGAAACCCAATGAGTTGCTGACTGTCCCCAAATGTAACAACAATCAGAAGTCTTTCTTCTTTTGGGTCCCTGATATTTAATGCAGGCAACATTTACCATCCCAATGAACAGTAAGAATATCAGATAAATTATTCTTAAAAGTCGATTTAATATTTTCTTAACATTATCTGTTCTTGTGACCGATTCGAAGAATAGAAGATTTATTAACAGAGAGTTCTTCGGGTATTGTGGCCAAGTGCCTCTGCTATCACCAGAAAGATGTATACAGAATCTATCAGCTGACATTTGTCTAAACCATTAGTTCATGGGTAATGAAATTTTTGGTGCCGAACCTTGCAGCATTCTGTACTGATGTACTTCCAAAAATTCACCAAAGTTGATTTCCTCTGAACTTGGAAGTTCGTTACCTGAATCTTCAGACGATGAAGGAGGTACAGCAGATGAAGATGCTTCACGCTGTTGTTTCTCTTTCCTTTTCTCTAGTAATGATCTTTGTCTGGCCTTTTCTTCTTTATCCATGAAATTTTGGTCTACTCGTGCAAGATAGCTTTTACATTCTAGTTCTCTCGTACGAAGTAAAAACATCCTGTCTTCTTCCAAAACAACGTAAGCCTAATCATTTATAATGTATTCAGTGTGCAATATCAAATAGATTGTTCAAATTATTTCTAAACTCTTCACGTTACTTAAAAATAGCTTCACACTTCTTGGTTTTAGTTTTTTTTGTAGTTTTCTCTACTCCGGATACAAGTTCATAAGTTTTTTGTGAACAATGCTGATTAGCTCATGTCGGAGTTCTTGCTTTCTCCCAAAATACATGCACTCATGGAACATAAGTTTAGCATTTGCACTAACTGTTAATTTTACTTCCCATATGTTAAAAAATAATACTTCAAACACTTTTTTAATTGATGGTAAATTCTGCCCAGTTGTTTGGTGTTTTTTATTAATAATTAATATTATCTTATATTAAAAACACAGGCAATGACACTAACATATGACATTGTTAGATTAGCGACCTGCAAACAGATGTGACACAATCGATTACAATTCTTGTACTGTTAGTCTTGAGGCTGACTCAGCGGTGGGTGGTAGGTTTGGACTTGTCCAACATGCAAGTTCGTGCTTAAGTCGGCACGGGTTAGAATGCTCTGATCTCAACAAAATTTTACCATGTTTTAAGGTCATTCGATCAAAATTGGGAAGTGAAGAAAAAATAGACATTCAGAAAATAAGGTACACCTTAATGATATAGCTTTAGCCTTGCTGTCTGGTGGGAGGCTGTGAAAATGGAAATGTACTCTTAATTTTTTTTACTTTTTTGCCCTTACTTTGTAAGAAGAAAATACTCAAATTCATGTAATATTAGACGTTAAATTACTTCAAGAAATTTTTTCTAGATCACAATTTATGTATGTCTCCACAATTCCTAGACTTGCTAGAATTGCAAATGTTAATATAACATGTGTATAATTATTGCTAAATTTATTTTCTTTTGTATCGTGCTTCCTAATTTTATAATTGTCATTATTGTTTTGTCTCTTACTTTGTATTTGTTTTATTATTTTTTTTTATTTCATTTTATTTTATTTACATAATATGGAAGCTAAGTAGGCTCAACACATAAATGGAAACAGTTCATAATAGAAGCTCTAGTACAAACATTTCAATAATAAATACACAGTAAGAGAAAAATAGAGTTGACAATTATAAAATTAAGAAGCATGATTATTTTCCATTTCAAAATTTCCTTTATTATCAGTAATATGGTCACGTTCCTCTAGGGTACCATGAAGTGAATTTAGCTGTAGCAGTAGTAACATGTAGTTCGAGTGCGGTCCTTGGTGATCCTAAGAGGATATTCAAAGAAGTTAGGTGCCAGCCTCTCCTTCAAAATGTCTCTTCCAATTTGCCGTCACCTCCTTTACAAGTTTTCTCCGTCATATTCTGTCTTGCACCATTTTCATTGCTTCTGTCCATGTCAGGTTGATAGTGTTTTTGATTTTCGCATGCCATCTCATTTTCTGTCTTCCCTGTTTTCGGGTTCCATCTATTATTCTTTGCATCATGTCTTTCTCCAATCTGATCTTCTTGCAACATGACCAAAGAACGAGAGTTTTTGTTTGAGGGCTCTGGCTTCTATGAGCATTCAGGCTTCCCTTTTTCTAATACAGATTTATTTGTTCTTTTATCTGTCGAACAGATTTTTCATCAGTTTCCTCCAGCACCACATTTCGAAGGCATATATTTTTCTCTTATAAATGGATTTTAAAGGCCAACCTTCACAGCCGTTAAGTACAACAGGAAATATAAGTTTGACTATTTTCTGCATTAATAACCTTGAGTCTTTGATGAATTTGTTACATTTTGTCATGGCTGTCTTTCCCAAAATAATTCTATTTTCTCTATCGCTTAACTGCAATGCCCATCTTTTCTTACAGTTACTCCCAAAAACTTCACTTAATTAATGGATTTTAATTGTTCACCATTTATCTGTGTTTCCTCTTTGTGTCCTGTTTTCATTAAGATAGTCTTAAGTTCAGCTTGAGCCCTGACATTCTTCTATCTCTTTCGGCAATAACAGCTCTGGACCTTTCTTACTATCTGCCATTATTGTAGTATCATCTGCATAACAAATATTACTGTTTTGGTGACCTCCAATTCTTACACCTCCATTCAGTTCACCCAGTTTCACTTTCCTCATGATATTTTCAGTGCACAAGTTAAATAGACCTGAAGAGAGGATACATCCTTGTCCAACTTCTTTATCGACTTTAAATCATTCAGTATTTCCTTCTGTTGTTTGAACTCTATTAATACAGCTCTATACAGATCAGGATCTGTTTACAGCTTATTAATAGTTAATATATGCCCTAGTATGTTTGTTAAGGTGATCCATAACAGATCATGATCCACACAGTCAAAAGCTTTACAATAGATCAAAAAACATAAATGCAGGTTCTTTTGGAATTCACTGCTCTCTTCCATTATCCATCTAACATTTGCTATTTGATCTCTGGTCCCTCTGCCCCTTCTGAACCCAGCTTGTTTTACTGAAAGTTTCTTTCCATAAAAGGTTCAAGTCTTTTGTTTATTATTTTAAGCAGTATCTCACTTACACGACCTACCAGTGCCATTGTTAGCACAGTCTCTATTGCCTCCTGTTTTTTTGGTAGTGGAATGAAAATGGCTCTCTTCCATTCAGGTGGCCATTCCTTCCTCCTCCATATCAGATTGCAGAGATCTAAAATCTTTCCTATTATTGTGTCACCAGCATTTTTTATCAAACTAATGAGAATATTATCAGGCCCAGGAGATTTCCTATTCTTTTTTTATTTTTATTTTTTAATTTTTACATTTGTTGTGTCAACTCATGATGGAACGTGTCACATAACCCCTTGTTGGGTGTTGAGTGCTTTTTGGAGTGATCCTCTGTTACTTTATATTCATATTCTAAATATTTGGAGTAATCCTCTGTTACTTTATATTTATTATGTCTGTCACATCTCATAGCAGTCTCTCATGTCAAGAGGACTGCCATGTAGCATCTCCGCGTACGTGCCTCCCACAATGCGCTCCTGCGTCACTACCCAGCGGCCACAATTGGGAAGGAATAACGTAGGGGTAGGGTTTAGAACACTCACAGGGGTTGGACTAGCGCTTGTGAAGCAGCCAAACTAGTTTTGTTTGGAACAAATTTCACATGAGATTCAACAGGAATCGAACCCAGATCTCTTTGGTGAACGGTGAGCAACTTCACTCTGCACCACGAGATGACAACATTCTTTAACTGTTTAAGTGCCTAAATGACTTCCTCTTTTAATATTGCGGGTTCTTCCTCAACTCCCAACGCCCAACAAGGGTTAAGAGACGTGTTGCGTCAACGACGCAACAAATTAATAATAAAAAAAACTTCTTGCAATGAAATGTCGATCAATATTGGGATAAATCTCATAAAGCTGCTGAGTATATTCCCCCATCTTTTAACTATATCTTGCCTGGAAGTTAGAATGTTACCACTACTGTCCTTAACTGCACCTATTCTTGGTTTGAATTCCTTTGTCATGTCTCTTATAACCTGTAACATGCCTTTTGGACTAGATTTTAGGTTATATACTTCTGCTTTTTCTTACATTTATCATTTATGAATTTTGCTTAATCTTTTCTTGCTTTGTATTGAAATATTCAGTTACGCTCTTGTACCTTTCCCCAATATTCTGACTGCTTTGCAACCCTTCTTTTTTCTGCAATTTTGATGGTTTCCACTGTCAGTCAGCTTGATTTGTTCTGTTTTTGTGTCTTTTTATGTGCTTGTCTGCCTTTTCGATGGCTATACTTTTCAGAGATTCCCAAGCTGCTTGTGGTTTGTTTGTGTAATATTTATTTTGGCCACTCTCCTTGTAATGGCTTTTTTAGATGTGTTTGGAATGTTTCACACATCATACTTAAAACATTGGTTGCCATGGAAGATCACATGGTCTCATAGGGACATTCAATTTTTTTGCATAAGACCATATGGTCTCGTAGAGAGATATAATTTTTTTAGTACGACACCATATGGTCTTATGCGATGGCTGGTCTCTTTTATGACATTACTCATCACTGGTCTCATTACATTCTTAACAGTTGCAAAAAGTTCATCCGTTGGACTCTGTAAATAAATTTAATTCTATATAATATTATATAAATATTGGTGCAAGTTTGAATGTTCTAGCATGTACAGAAGTGTGCCAATTACTGTTGGCACCACGACATAATATGTGAAAAACCTGTACGGTACCAAGGTGTATATAGTGAGAATGTGCTTGGCAGTGAACATGTTATGCTTAGATTTTTCAGTCTTCTTTGTTGTTTTTAGCCTGACCACCAATAATTTGTGGTCTGATCCACAGCCTACTTCAGGTATTGTAACATCTTGTGTGGAGGACTTCCATCTACGATTCCCCAGGATATAGTTGATTTGATTTCTATATCTACCATCTGAAAATGTCCATATGTACAGATATATCTCCCATTTCATGAATACAGTATTTTCCACAAACAAGTTATTTCCCACACAAAATTCAATTAACTTATCTCCCTTGCTGTTTCTATTACTAAACCCAACTTTCCCAGTTACATGTTCTCTTCCCACTTTTGCATTCCAATCAATGAGCAGAATGTCATTTCTTCCTGATTGGTCTATGCTTTTTTGTATCTGGCTGTAGAAATAATCTTTTATTATAGTATTACATGAATCAGATGTAGGTGCAAAAATTTGAATAATAGTCACATTAATTGGAAATGTTTGAATTCTTAAACTTGTTATCCTGTCACTGATTGCTTCAGAATGGAGGAAAACTGTCATACTGTCCTTGTTTATTACAATTGCTACTCCATTATTTCTGTTTTTCTTCTGTTCTTAGAAGAATACCATTTTATCCTCCGTTGCAAAATACCCATTTCCTTGCAATCTTACTTCACTAAGGCCAATCGATTTTTTGCCACATTGATTTTTCTCCTGCATTTATGACCACTTGCAGTTTTCCAGTGTATAGGCTTTGAACATTCCCTGAAGCAAATTTATAGGGTTTTGAAATATTTAAGAGATTCTGTGATTTATTTTCTCAAATTATATCTCTTTCAAGTGCAGAAACTTCATTTTTATTGCAATTTGATTCTATGGTATTCTTCATGAAGTCTGTGAAAGTGAAACACCAGTACTCCTTGTGGCCAGAAGCTTTCATCTTCTATTTCCTGCATGTGTCATACTAGAACACCTACCTTGAATGCTTTATTGTTACCAATTGTACTCAACTGTTTACATTCAGTTTCTTCAATTCCTTTACTATTTAAAACTTTTATCATGTCTTAGTCGTTTTGTTTTTTAACTTTCTCTCATACCACCATTTGTATTTAGTTCCTGTACTTAATAACTTTCCTTCCATGTTTGTCCCAATTATAATCATCTCACCTTTGCTTTTGTTTGTTTTCTTGTCAGGCTTCAAGGAGAGTTCAGGGTTCAGTTCATTGGGACTTGGGGTCGCCCCTTTCTTCAATTGTCTGTATTTGTGTTTCTCTCTGTTTGTTCTGTTCTCTCTCTCATTTCTCTATTCAATTGTTAGTTTTTGTGGGTCTCTACCATGTGAATTTAGGGGGACACTAAAAGGGCTATGAGGTGAGTTTGGGCTATTTGCATTTGTTGCTACATCCAAAGAAGAAACCAATTTGGTTCCTCTGATATTTGTTATAGTTACACTGCATTCTCCAAATCCCACAGCATGTTTATCAAAGATTATGTCCATTGTGTTGCCTGAAATTGCATGTATGTGAACGCAGCCCACCTACAAGGGCATCTTCCACTCCTCAGCTGGGAGCAGGAAATTTATTAAATTTATTTATTCACAACTACAGAATTATAACAATAATAATTTGCACAATAACATTTGAATTAATCTTGTGTGTGCACCTGCAAAACTAACAAGGTAATATGAGGGTCATTTCAGAAGTAATGACAACTATTGTATATATTCCGAATAACTGCGCATGCGGATATTGGACTATATATATTTAAAAACATGGTGTACACGGTACGGGTTACGATCATCAGATGATGTCTGAGTGCATTGGTGTTTAATAGATAACACATACAAATGTTAGTATCCTAGAGACTGTTCCAAGATGGATGTCACAAAAGTTGAACAGCAAGCATATGTAAGAATTGCATTTCTGCATGACAGAAATGCTCGAGTGTGTCATGTCAAGCTATGAGAAGCATTGGGTGTTAGGATGTTGCCCTATTGAACTGTTGCAAGTTGGGTGGAGGCCTTCAAATGTGGACGCGTAGCAACTGCTGACCTGTCGCGCAGTGGACTTCCAGCGTCTGCTGTTGGACTGTGGTGGAACTAGTTGCGTATACTGGTATGTCTGCATCAACAGTGCTTCACATCTTATGGAATGACTTGAAGATGCACAAGGTTTCTGTAAAGTGGTTGCTACATGCTTTAACGGAGGTGCAAAAACAGACTCGATGCTATACATGTTGTATCAACCTGGAGTAATTTCAACACAAAGTAAATGAGATGTGAAATCACATTATTGCAATTGATGAAACATGGGCACAAATGTATGAACCAGAACTAAAGAGGCAATCAAATGAATAGTGTTGTTGTGGTTCACAATGAAAACACAAGTTTTGACCGAATCTATCACCTACAAAAGTCATACTTATTCTGGCTTAGGACAGTCAAGGTATTCTCATATGTCATCCGGTTTGTGAGGGCCAAACTGTCACCGCCATATACTACAGATCATTCCTACTGTACACTCTTCATCATACATTGCGGAGGAAATTCTCAACAATGCAATACTCCGCCATCATAAAGCAAAAAGCCACACTGCAGCCTGTGTCCAGAACCTTGTATGGCAGTAGGGGTGGGAGATCTTGGAACATCCTCTGTACTCACTAATCTCAGTCTTCTGCGACTTTGATATAATTCCAAAACAAAGATCAAACTGCGTAGGAAGCAGTTTGCAAACAGGTAGGACATCCTAACAGTGCATTGATGAGAGGTGGGGCACACATAGACAAATCAAATACAGCTGATGGTATTCAGCGCCTTCTTCATTGTTGGCAAAGATGAGTGGATGCTTTAGGGGATTATTTGGAAAGTTGTTAGCTAATAAGAGTACAAGTTTTATGCGTACTGCTTTGTTTTGTGCAAATGTAATATGAATAAAACAATGATCTCTATTTACGCTTCATTCAATGTCTCTTACCCATAACTCCTTGTACCTGGATCCCAATTTAGTACCAACTGTGAAGAACATTTCAGCGACTTTCAATTGTATATCCTGATCTGTTTCTTGCAGCTTTATTGAAAGATAAAAAAAAGTTGGCATGGCTTCTGAAATGATCCTTGCATGAGTAAAAACAATTTGAACTTTTTTTTCTTCTTTTGTCCATCACTCCACAAGGGGCGAATGACCAAAATAATGCAATATAAATAGTTAAGAGTTGTTTTTGATTCATTTTAGTTATCTTGCAGAAAACTTAAATTAAATATC
Source organism: Teleogryllus occipitalis (assembly GCA_011170035.1). Lineage (NCBI taxonomy): Eukaryota > Metazoa > Arthropoda > Insecta > Orthoptera > Gryllidae > Teleogryllus > Teleogryllus occipitalis. The sequence continues at coordinate 186,983 of BLKR01001798.1, forward strand.
TCAATATTTTTATGTTCATGTGATAACATGAACCACTTAAGGTTACTATCAATAAATATTTCAAGATATTTAGGCAAGTAAACTTTGTTTAAATTGCGAACTGCACATTGAATATTGCCTTGTGCTAAGCAATTTTTATCATGTATTTTTAACTCAAAATTATTCAGGTAACTATCATAATATAAAAATAATATTTATAAAATATCATATATGATGATTTTTTTTTAAACATTGAAACTTAGATGAAGTGATATTAAAACACATGTGAAATACTCTATTCAAGTACATTATGATTGTTTAAAAATAAGTAGAGTGACATCCACAAAGTGCCTGGGTATATATATTGACCCCTATCTCAAAAGGAAATGGCAAATTTCATATATAGTCAAAGGAGTCATGTATCTAATTTATATATTTTATAAATTAAGGAACATATTAAATGAAAGGCAACTTCTAACTATGTATTATATCTTATTTTGGTCCATTGCAAACTTTTGGTATAATAACTTGGGGAGGAACAACTCAACCCTTATGTAAACTCAACCCTTATTTGATATTCAAAGGAACATAGTAGAAGTCATATTCAAAAAACATAAATCTCAGTCGACCGAAGCACTCTTCAAAGAGAAAAATCTACTAACTATTAAAAAATATTTTGTAGAAAGAGCATTCATATTTAACTTCAAAAATAACCAAAATGAATTTTGACAATTTGCCAAACAAAATCGAGGGTGGTTTTACCAACTATGTGATTCAAAAAACAAGTATCGCGAACAAACCATAAATGAAGAGAAAGGTAGAAAATCGTTTAATTAGTTGAGTACTGAATTGAAAGATTGTGATATTGATAGACCAAAGAATAGAAAAACACTGAGAATGTGGCTTGTAAATTTAGATGATAGAATTATTAATACTCTACACCTAACGCTTCAAAAATTAATTTAATCAAAATAGGAAATGTACATTTTTTCTTCTTCTTCTTTTTCACTGTATACATTTTTTTCTTTTTGTAAATATACAATTTTTCTTGTATTCATTATTTATTTATTCATAAATTTATTTATTTATTTATTTATTCAAAATTAAATCCAACAGGCATTATGCCTAATTAGATTACAAACACATTACCCATCTTAGGCATTTACATTACGCATTGTGCAACAAGGACTCCGCAGAGTCACTAAACAAATCAATCGAAACCACAGAGCGCAAAACAAAATCATTGACTCTATTAGAAATTTTAAATAGTCTAAGATTATATACACATCTATTGTGAGAAATAGAAATACAAATCGTAGGAAAATTGCATACATTATATTGAGGAATAGAGAGTGAGACACCTGACAACTGATCCAGGGGAATCAATCATACCGCGAATTAATTTAATGAAGTAAATGATCATCTGTAGCTTTCTTCGACCGACAAGACTGTTCAAATGAAAGTCACGATATATCTCGCTCAATATACCTCTTACAGGATAGGTACCAGTCAACTTGAAATATAAATATTTAGCGAATCTTCGTTAACAAGACTTGAGGACCTTTGATGCGTTAGCAATATCAGGAGACCATACCACACAAGCATACTCTAGTTTACTCCTAATCAATGAATAAAATAGGATTTTCAATGTTTTCTGGGATTTTGTATTACGACCCAGTCTCAGAAGGTATTTTATTCAGAATTTATATTTACTCCAAATAATTAATTCTTTTCTTTTATTTAATGATCATTTAAGTAACTATGATTGTATTCAGGTTTCACATACAGGAAGTAGTGACACATGTAAATCATGTAACTACTGTATATTTATACAACCTGTCAAAAATTAATACATAAATAAATAGTTACTACTTAGCCAATTTGCTATAATACTAATTTTTGTTTGTGATAATAATTTAACATTGTTCCAAGACTTCTTTTTTATAAATATGCATGTATTGTCCACAAATAAAGCCATTTCTTTCACCAGAAAATTAAAAAAAAAAGTTAATATATAATAGGCCCATTAAATTGACCAGCTCGATATGCAAGGTCCTTGGGTGGCTTCTAGCATGAGAGATACTTGACTTTGCTTTGAGAACTGGATGCATACTCCCCCACCAACACGACTTTTTATCAAGAAGATCAATAATGGCAAATATACTATCTTCATTTGAAAACTGGACAATGGATCTAGACAATGGCAACCCTACAGATATTATTTACTTGAACTTCTCCAAAGCTTTCAACAAGGTACCACATCAAAAGTTGTTCTACAAACTTTGGCACAAGAAGGATGATCTTGTGTTGGATACAGTCCTTTCTTGAGGATCATCATTTTTGTGGGTGAATCAGAGGAAAGAAGTCATCACTGAAGAGAATTACCAGCAGTTCCATAGGGCTCAGTATTGGGACCAATTTTATTCATCTTGGACACTAGCGACCTGCCTGACGGAATGCATTCCCACTTCAAGACGTATGCAGACAATACTCGCTTCATGTTAAAATTATTTTTCTAAAAGATCATTGTGTATTCGACTAAAGATTTATTCAAAGAAAACAATATTATATCAATCAAGAAGTTCTACATTGGCTTTAATGTTCAACTTTCTTAAAATCGAAAGTGAATACTAAGAGCTTTTTGCTCTACAAGAGACGTGCTATTTTACTTTCTTTGCAGGTGAATAAGCAATTAGCAAAAACTAGTCATAGATATGTTAGTAGAAAGGCTCTTAATGTACTAATTTCTGATTTGAAAAATTGTGATTCTACCACTCCTCAATTTAGGAAACTATTACTATAAACATAACTAGAATTTGTTTAAAATTTAATATTATCCTTAATTTGTAAAAAATATAAATAAGGTATCAAAACTAATTATTACTTAACACAATTTAATAAACCCATCCTGACTCACTGAACTTGATAATGATGGAATTAAGGCATTTCCTTGGTCTTCATAAAATTATGTTAACAAATATTCAATAGTTATGACAGCGTTACTTCCTTATATTCATTATACTCTGCGTTTGTTATTTTATTTGAATGTTATATAGTTTTGTATGATTATTTCTGGGACAAACACAGAATCTTGTATCCTCACAAATAGTCTTTGTATTATTTTTTTGTTATATAAAAGCCTGAATAAATAAATAAAATTATCCATTCTAAGTTTTTCAAATATTTTAGCAAAGTAGGAAATAAGATACAAGGTCTATAATTGGTAGCAAGCGTAGAGTCTCGTGTTTTAAAGATAGGTAATATCTCTGCTTTTTTCAAGTGGTTAAAAAATATCCCTAAAAGTATGCATTTATTGAGCAAATAAATTAATGGTTTAATTACGTAGTTGGAGATTTTAATATATCCTTTCCTCATTTATTCATTTTTAAAAACTAATTTTGTTCTAGGTGTTCTTCATAATAAACCTACTACATTTTTGGTTTATCTTATGGTGGATTTAATTGAACGTGAAGATGCCTTTGCAATTCTGTTTCTGTAGCATTTCACTAATCATCAATATTGAACATCCTGAGCATGTGTCATGGCCAGGGATATTTAATATTTCTGAATTCTGAAGCAAACAATTACCTAGGTGAGCGTGGTGCCAACTTGCACAAAACTGCAAGCGTGACTGTCACCCCTTCCAACCCGTTACTGAAACTGCAAAACCGAATTGCGCACTGGAAAAACTACTAAATTGTACCAACAAATGTCGTTCCAAAAGCATAATATTTGATAGCGACATGGTCAGTTTTATTACAAAAATATCAAACAGATAATCATTTTCATGAGAAACTGCAGCAAGGAATCTTGCACAATATCTTGCACAGTCTTTGAACATTTCTTATGTTCCTATGGCCTCTTATAAAGTAGGAATGGCTTCTGTATGCAGACCAACTAAATTCATTCTGCCACAACAGCCTCCACGCTCTTTCCATGGGAACACTAAATTTACAGATATTTTTGTATTCTTTGTAAGAAGAGGAATGACTATCAAGTGACCAAGTTCTTAATTAATCCAAAGATTAATGAATAAAAACAAAAGTATTGGGAAATTGATTTAAGTAATGAAGAAGGTTATCTTCAGAATATACTGCTGGCAATGGAAAAAGATGAATATTCCATGAAAACCTGATTTGAACCTGTTTTGTTCATTATAAAACCCACATGGAATAACAAAAGAGTTGAATGTTGGCATCACGAAATGGAAAGCAAGATGTTGGCTGGCTAGTTGTTGCTGTTGCTGTTTGTTCCCAGAACACTATGTGCACTTCTTCCAAGAACTACAGTAAAAGCCCTTTTTCACACTTTTTAGGGGACCGATGGAAAAGTGTAAAATGCAGGAAAATTAAAAACGATAGATATGGGGAGTATTATCATTATTTATTGCAACGGTGGCTCTGTTTTTACTTTCTCGCTCTTACTTTGTAAGAATCGTATACTGGAAAATGGAGAATGTTTTACTGAAAAACTCTTATATACGGCCCAGGTAATGAGAAAATGGATAAATGATGTTCTTGTATGTAGTAAATTACTACTTTTAACACACGGAGTACTCAGAATCCATGTTTTGTGGGACCTTGAAACCGAAAAATAGACTGACCACAAAACGTCTGTTTGTCCAACTATGATTAACCCTAGTGGCAAAACCATTTAGCTGTTCTTCTCGAAAATTAATATTCCCGGATTGATCTGAATGACCTCGAGGCTTAGCGAGTTTGCTACATACATGCTATATAACACATATGCATTAATTTACTACATATTGGAACATTATTTATCCACTTTTTCTGTATCAGTACAATGTTTTCTGTTGAAAAATCAGTTTTTTGCCACACCATCTCCTAATTTTCTCTGCACTATGTATAATTCTCCCCATTTCTATAATTCCATGTATGAAATATGTACGAAAAAGTACAAAAATAGTAAAAGGACAAAAATAAAGAGAGAAAATGCCGTAAAAGACGGAAAGCACCCTTCATGTTATGTTATAAATTGTGGGTAGAGAATGCATTGTATATACAGGCTTTATGACAGGACCAATAAAGAATTTCATAAAGGCAGGAACGTAAAAAAAGGGTTTTACTGTATTATGAATGTAATAGACCACCATGGGGGGATACAAAGATAAAGATAAATTAAGTAGTCAATTTACATGAATTTATTTGCAACTCACCTGACAATTTGCTTCACGCCTTTCCAGCAGTAACCTAAATACAGTCTTGGTAGGATGATTATCCAACACACCCTGGAACAATCCTCTGTTGTCATCTTGATTAAGACGTCTGTCTTGCATAACCTGAATAATATCACAACGTTAACAAAAAAAAAGAACCATGAAACAAGTAAAAAGTAGTAATTTCAAAAGTATTACTATTTTAGTATTTACTATTAATATCTGGAAAGGAATGATAACTATTATTTAAGGGAAATAGACACAAAGAGTGAGTGTAAAAATTTATTTTTTAACACGTCATATGCAACAGTTTCTCATGGTTGTTTACCGTGTGTGAAAAAGCTATCTTTTGCAGTCCAATTAAAACATGCAAAACATTACAAAACATGCAAAACCTCTTTTCCACATGGGATATTAAAATATAATGTAAGCAACATATGCACAAGGTGATTTGTGCACTTGTTATATAACTTCTTATTCAAGAGACCCATACCTCTAGCTGCCCTTCTTTGAGTGATCCAAAACCAACAGGTTCAGCACTAAGTATAGTTAATCTTTTATCTGAATCTTCAATGAATGCAGCAGTTGGCATTGGATAGTAATTAGCTTGAATTGGAAGTTTAGAAAATCTCTTCCTGCGAATCATCTATCCAAAACACAAACAAACATGATATCAAAATAAATATACATCTTCACATTATGGGAAATGTACAAAAAATTAATAGGAAATTTAAAAGGAATGAAATAAAGAAATAACATAATTTTACTGATTGTTACCTGAAGACCATTTAGATCAGTGAAAAATTCATCACCGTTGGAAACTTGACTGGTCACACGCATGACCAATTCATAATTGACTTCATTAGAAATATCTACAAGATTCTCTATTTCCAGACCCAGTGAGTCAGCACCTGAAATATTACAGATTTTACTTTCAATACTTTTATTTTCACTTTTTGAAATACATTTCCTAGTATCTGGGCCAATATCTTCCCTGCTAAGTGGGGTCACTTTCTGTTACATAAGTATCATCTTATTTTGCTACTAATAAATCAATACAGCCTGTTGTGTTCCACCAAAAAGCTATCTTTTAGTTTGTTTATTTATTTATTAACAGGAAATAACCTAAGAAACATCAATAATTATTGCAAAGTAAACACATCTCAAATGTTATATGCCAAGAATGCATATAATAAAAATACAAAAAGCTAATTACTTAAAGCATATAAAATGCACAGCAAAACAAATAACTGTCTCACAGCGAGTATCAGAGAATTACATATAAAGTAGTAAATATAGTCATAGAATTAATTTAAATCATAGAATTAAAGATGGTCGATACACTTGTATTAGAGAGTAAAAGAAGTTTAAGGCAACTAAATTTTTTTTTAAGGTCGTGAACGAAAATATCAATCCTATCAGCATAGTAACTTGTGATTCGAGGCAGTTTATTAAAGATGCCTCCTCCTAGAAACAGGTATGGTTTAACGTTCTCATCTGAGCGATGCGAAGAAAGATAAGAGAAAATGGCTTAGCCAATCAATAAGTGTAGTATTTTATGGAAGAAAATTAAATCATAGAATTTTGTCCTATCCTGAATGATTGCCAATTTAAATAAATTGTAGTTTGGAAAGGTCATAATCAAATCAATGAATTGGTGTCCCATTTCTGAAAGCTTGGTGGCGTAGAAACTTATGTTGTACTTTTTCTAATTGGTTGGTTGATAATTTAGTGTAAGGTGACCAAACAACAGAGGTGTATTCTAAAATTGGATGAATCAGTTTTATAAATAATTAATCAACGGACTGGAAGGATTTGGTGTTTATAAAGAGTTGATGACCACAATTTTAGAGCATGAACGTTTTAAGTAATAAAACATGACATTAAAAAATAGCAGAAGCATCCAAAAACTCTGCATATCATACCTGGAGTCTTGTAAATCTTGACACTGTGCTGTACATTGTGGAGAACAACATCCACTTGGGCAAACAAAGGCCCATCCATCACTCGTATTAACGTAGGATCGTCAAGGAAACCGACTGCCGGCCCACTTGGAAGAAATAAGTATGCACCGCTGGTCTCCTTGGTATCACGGGCTTTGTATCTGTTGAAACAGAAAGTTCAATTATTGTAAAGCACAGAAATTTAGTTGGTTAGTTCGTTCATGATTTATTTTATGTGGCAAGACTTGGGCCATCGGGCCTGGTCTTCTGTCGGGCAGTGTAAATTTTGCAACGCTCCTTTCACCATTTCGCAGAAAAAAGAAGGTAAAGCTTGGGTGATGAAACAGACGATTTGAATTTTGCTAAGAGACTTTTCTTAGGCTTGAGGATCTTTCACATACAGTAAATCTATAACATGGGACAGCTGGCTTTACTTCCCTTCCAAAGGAGTTTATTCACCCTTAAAAATCCATGGCTTTCATCAGTTGTTATACCTGCAAATTTGGGTATAACAGCCCAATATGTTAACTGAAGCCCCAAAAGTAAATTTCTATCAAGCATTAAAGAAATTTCATTAATTTGAAATTAATGTTCATACATCACAAATAATACATTCCCATTACAATATAGTTTAGGTATTTGAGTTTTTACTCATATTAATAAGGAACTCTTTCAAGGCAACAATACATAAGCCTTTGCATCATGTAAGGTAAATCCAATCATATTGACATTATCTTAACTTGTTAGTTGTTAAAGTAAGTAGATCATATAACATAAGTTTAATTTTGTAAACTTTTAGTAAGAAATTATTAAAATCACATTAAAATCTTGATGATGTTTCATTGCACAATTTACTGTATGTAAAAGATCCTCAAGCCTAAAAAACGATTGAGCTAAAGTGAAATTGCCTGTTTCGATGCCCGACTGATACCTTCTTTCTCTGCAAGATGGCAGAAGGAGCATAGTGAGATTTGAAGAGTGGAAGAGCAAACCCTATGGCGTGAGCCTTGACAAGTAAAATAAGGCATTATTGATCAAATGACTGATTGATTTCATCCAATTCCTCAGTCATAGCTGCCAGACAAGTTAGGACAGGACGGTGCTAGGTTACCACATAGCCGGCTGTTAGTATTGCTATAGTGATAATACATAATCTACAATAATAATAATAATAATAATAATAATAATAATAATAATAATAACAACAACAACAATAATAATAATAATAATAATAAAAAAAGAAGAAGACGAAGATACAGTCAAACCTCAATAACAGAAATTTCTGACATACTGACAAAAGAATCTTTCTTGAAAGAAATTTATTACACAAGAAGTTAACACTTCTTATATACAAACATGTATAACTGTACTGACAATTTTTCATTCACTGCAGCAGTGTATACAATTTAAATGTAAGTAAATCTCCACAACTCAAAATTTGATAGTGTGAATAACTTGATAACTTAAAAGAAGCTTTCAGAGGCCTAATTTACATGCATCTTTTTCAAAAAAAGTTTAGGAAGTTTTAGCAAATGCATGTGTGTACCTACGTATACAATTACACTTAAAGCAATGTGTGTATAAACTTTTGAACACGTAGTAATTCTAAGTTTATGTCTATTCAAAACGATAGACTTCATCCCAACGTTTAGCAGAAAAGATCATATGAACTTTTGAAGTCATTATCTGAGCATACCATGTATTGGGGAAGCTGGTTTCATATATTGACAATACTACAGAACAAAATATTCTTTTTCTGGAGTGTCTTATGCATTTGTTTTCTCAGTTTCATGTCTGGCTCACATAAGTATGAATTTGTTGGGAAATTGGGATATTTTAATGAAATAATCGGTATATTGTTCTTGACATTTAAAAGTAGTTTTGAGTTTTAAATACGTTTTTGATATCCTAAAATCTTGACACGTTGAAGAACATTTCTTTTCACAGGCAGACTGGGAGTGGTGGCTCAGTGCATCAACTGATGTCACTGCAGCGCCTCTGTCCGGGAGCTCCAAGGTTCGAGTCCCGACGGCGGCAGGATTTTCGACACTAGCTTTTCAGTTAGATCTGCTAAATGCCAATTCAGTCTTTGCTCTGCAGCGAATTCAGTTGCTGTCTGGAGGAGAATTCTAGCGGCTGGCTGCTCTGATTGGTAGTTTTCCGTGGTTTCTCTGATCAGCACCAGGCAAATGCCGGAGCAGTAGCCTCACAAACGGGCCACGGACCACAGGTGATCTTTCCTTCCTCTTCCATGTCCTATCCTCACCCCTCACACACACAAAAACACACACAAACACACACAAACACACACAAAACGCACACAAACACACACACACACACAAACAAACAAACAAACATGCCCTACACTACCACACACGCCGGGAGACCAGTCGGGGACTTAGAACTTGTCCTGGTTGAGGCAGTGCCCCGCTGGAGGAAGATATCTGATTAGGGAAAACCCCGTTAGCCGACAGTAGGTTGGCACCCGATCTGGCCATCCAGCCGGGGAAGACCACTGCCACCTCCCAAGCAAAAAACACGCTTATGGAACTAATGACCATAGTAGTTGACCTGTCTGGAATCACTAACAATCAATCAATCATGCACAGGCAGTTTGAGATATCAGGGTCAGACTCTACAACTATGATAATAAAGCTACAATTTGCAATATCAAAGTCAGAAAGAGACTTAACTCCAAGAGACTTTAACTACATAGGTGTTAATGACAAGGAAGATACAATTTTTAATTTACAATATCAAACACCATAAGAAATACAATGATGTCAGAGAAATTATGATTAAAATTGATTGGATTCATCTTTGCATTTATTGAAATTGAGAGAGAACAGGTTTACATATTTCTCAATCCTGTTTCCAAGTCATGGCATTCTTGGAATTGAACCAATTCATTTGACAATCATCAACCCACACCATTTCCCCTCCCCCCCACATAGTAATAATTGGAGGAAATGGAAAATATGATCCCAATGTAATTTCTTGAAAGAGCTTGAGATATGCAAATAAGTGAAGTTTAATACCTAGAGCATCATCAGTATCATTTATGAATACATTGAAAAGAAATAGTTTTAGATGTGAGCTCTAGGGTACTTCAAGCATTTATAGGAGGCCTGTTTAACTCTCCTGAGGAGCGCTGTCCAGCACTCGTATCTCTGCTTATGAGCTCAAAAGGAAAATACTGTGGGAAGAGGGCAGTTGTGATGGGGAGGTCAGTGAAGAAGGAGTAAGAGGGCCCTCAGATGAAAGGGAATGCAAGTGACCTTCATAACTGTTTGGCACACATCTCATGCTCTCCATGTCATTGACACATTCTCAGTGAGAGGGAACTTCAAATTGGGCAAAATTTCTTCCATGCACACTGCTGCTTTCGACACCTACAACGGTCCAAAGCGAAAGATAACTTGTGTTGCCACTAATATCGTGAGTCACCAATGCAGATGTAGGTTTTTAACTGTCATGCAGTTTCCTCCCAAAGCCCTTTCTGCTCCTGCAGAGTGACATCCCTGACACAATGCAGCTTGCAGATGAATTTCTGGATTTGCCAAACACACGCCCTGCTCAACAACCATGAGCTGGGCAGGACTGATTTGTAGGATTTGAGACTATGTAACAATGAGGGTACCATTTAGAGGTAAGATTTTAGAAACTCCTTAAGGATTCTACACACACTTTCTCGTGAAACCAATGTTGATAATAAATGTTTGTGACTTGTCCCATCAAAAGTTTCAGCAAATGCAAAAAATACATAATCCATATGACGTTTGGTGAAGACTGAGATGATGTAAAATTCATTCATAAATTATGATTCTGCCATTAGAAATGTTTTTCTTGAAAAAATTGATTGAATTTTTTAATTTGCATAATTTTTGATTACCCTAATAACTTTAATGAAAGATGAAGAAAAAAACAACAATAATTTTTTGGGGAATTCGCAAAATATGTATTTTTATTGAAATTCCAGGATTGAATTTTCAGATGTTTATAATATACTATCTACTGCATGTGCATGTAAAAGTTAAAAGTTTCAACACAAAGATTAAACAAATGAATCCTTCAACAAATTAGATCAAGAGACAAAATTATTTATAGTCTTCTTTTCTTTACTTCCCTAAGTCAAGTAAAGGTTGAAAATATTTATATCCTTGCTTGCATCCCCTTCTTTCACAACAATCATAATAATAGTAATACTAATACTAATACTAATACTAATACTAATAATAATAATAATAATAATAATAATAATAGTAATAATGTCTCTCTCATTTAATATATAATTGAAGTAATCAAAAGTTAAGAATGAAATGAAATTAAAAGACAATGCTACCTTGCAAAATCAATATGTACAGGCACAACAGTACTTGTGTCACCATTCTTCAGAGACAAAGCTTTCAGAAAACCACTTTTGCTGAAATGTGCTTTAAATACTCCATTTGAAAGAGAGAATTCTCTTCCTTCTTTAGCCATCTCAACATCCTCAAAGCCCTGTGATAATGGCAACTGTCCAGCAACATTGTAAACCTGCACTTTTGATAAGCTATTGGAACTGAAACAAAACATTTGTAAATCAGAAATAGAAAAATATTCAATCACACCATAGTTCTCTGAGAAAAGATATTTAGTAACACCAAAAAGAGAGATTTAACAACTCACTCTGTTGGACCACTAGCAGGTGATGGATGGACCAAATACGTAGTAAGAGACAAAGGTTCAACATTCACTACAAAGGACACCTGATATGTTGAATCTCTCATTCCTCCAGTTCGTAGAAATACTGGACTGGTTTGACTGTTTACAGGATTGCCATCGCTGGTTGTTACCTATTTATAGCAGAGTACAAAGGTGAAATAAACATCTATGATGATGATGAATGTTGATGATGATGATAAAACAAACAATACAAAACATAATGTGTCACATTAAAAGAAAACAAAGGTGGGTTTTGAGAAAAAAATCTGTCCTACGCAACACAGTTAATTTCAGAAGACAATCTCTAGAAGTCTACGCATATTAAATCTTTAATTACACAGTCAATTTGCTGGTACTGTATCTTCTCTTGATTATCTCAATTTACTCCAGAAGCCCTTAAAACCTGAACGGTAAGTAGATAATTTATATTAAAATATTCACAAATAAAAATACAGATTGTATCCACTGTCACTCTCAACTGGGAGACTAATGGGAAAGTTACAAAGGCACCAGGAAAAGAAGGTAGTAATGCTTCCCTTACTACTAAAAAAAGTTAATATACTACAGAAGTGTATCTACTTTCTTCCAGTATAAAAAATATTTGGCAAATGCTTAAAATGCAGACATGTGAAGAAAATTATTCACTCAGTAATACATTGCAGCAAATTCAAGATGTCTGGTAAAGGTCAGAGATCGACCATGGAATGAGGTGGGAGGGAAAAGGGAGAGGAGAAGAGAGGATGGAAAGGGGAAGAGAGGGATGGAGAGGGAGAGAGAGATGGAGAGGGAGAGAGAGGGATGGAGAGGGAGAGAGAGGGATGGAGGGAGAGAGAGGGATGGAGAGGGAGAGAGAGGGATGGAGAGGGGGAGAGAGAGATGGAGGGGGAGAGAGAGATGGAGAGGGGGAGAGAGATGGAGAGGGGGTGAGAGAGATGGAGAGGGGGAGAGAGGAAGGAAAAAAGAGTGAATTAAATTGTTAATTATTCAAGTTTATGAATAGTCAGTTATTGGTAATTTAAAAATTTTTCTAGTGGCTTCAGGCATCTAAAAAAATAAAACTCAAAAACATTTTCTATTTTACCCTAAAAAGACAGTGCATGGAGACATTTCAGTGCAAATTTTTTTTTCAGGATTTCACTGTCTGACCCTATTGTTTTATTCTTACTATTCATTCTCACTCCCCATATCAACATACATCACTCAATACCTCTGCTCTTCTTCACTTCCTCACATTTGTCATCACCTCTACATGATAATGATAATGAAGGTTTGGATGAAACAGTGAAATTTTATATAAGAATTATTAAAATTATAAGAAGACCAAACAGTTTTCAGAAAAAGAAAACTTCAATGTCGCTTGTACAAAAAATAATTTCACGTACTTAATCTAAAAGTTAATGTTTTAGTATAGGCACTCTTGAAATAAATTCTCTTTCTTAAAATATAAATTCTACTTGTATTTGAATTCTCACTGTTTTTACTTATAATCCCGTACTTAGATTCACAATTTGATTTATGTAGTATGTCACAGAATAGCTGACCCTATAGGTCACTAATAATGGGTAACGTTCAAGCGTGACCCGTGCATTGCGTCATAGGGATAGGCCGGACACAGGCGCGGCGTCCTGGCGCCAGCAAGGCGCCCCCACAGACTGTGAACAACAGGACGCCTGCGGCCTGGCCTACCCAGCGGAGATTCCCCAGCTAACCACGGAGAACAACAGGATTCTGTGGCCTCTCCCCTTTCTGCGACGCAATGCACGGGTCACGCTTGAACGTTACCCATTATTAGTGACCTATAGGGTCAACTTATTCTGTGACATTTATATAAGAAACAAATTAATATGATGGACTGGAAGAGCAAGAGAAGAAGAAAAATGCTTTTTAGGAAGAATTCTGGATGTTCAATTGTGGATATGATAAGCTTCTGAGTAATTTACTTACTTTAACATATGGTGTATTTATTTGAATTGTAACCATTTCTTGTCTCGTCCATGTTAGGGAATTGAATATCACCACTTTCTTAGGCTCAGCACCTTCAGCTAATGTAATGGTTATTTTTTCTGGAAGGCTGTGGTGTTGTTTTCTTTGATCATCCAAGTCGAAGTACACAGCTTCAGGGTCTGGTTGGTATGAACCCTGTGCCGACACAAACAAGAAATAAGAACTGATTATAAGCAAAAAAATAGAATCAGGGAATGATGATGCAAATCACCCCATTGTTTTGAAGCATATAGACATTTTGAGATGACAGAATACATTTTTACATGCAGTAAATGTAGTTAGCTCAATTGTCTTACAATATCAAACCAAACAAGGTTTTCTTGGGCATTTTCAGAATTCTGTTAGTAGGTAGAATATTAAAATGAAATAAAATGTATCAGAAATTCTATTAAGCCAGCATGGGCAGTAGGATCTTTCCATTACAACCCTTCTTTTTCCCTACAAAATCACATGAATATCTGTTTTTGTGAAAATTAGCAACACCTCAAAACAGCATAATAGTAGTTTCAAAGATATTATTTCAACAGTTCAACAGTTATTTATTTTTCCCTCAACTCAATACCTCCATCATGCAACTTAAATCATCATATATGTAAAAAGAAATTCATTCCAGCAAAGAAAATTAATAAAAACAACAAACCCATGTTTCTAAAATTTGAGATCGACATTTTGTTTGACACTGTAGTCTTCTTACATTTTTTAATTTGTAAAATATATATTTGGATTTAGATGATTTTAACAAAAAGCTTACAATAATTAGTACATGCTCTCCACATAACAAGTATAATACATTAAAGTAACTGATTAATTAATTGATTGATTGCAAAATATTTTTTGCCTTTCCTAGTGAGGTAATTATAACAGTGCTCTACCATTCACTGAAACTATTACTACATATCCATTTGCATTTTTTTACAATATCTAAAGAATTCAGAGCAGACATTAACTATCTCACATTTTTGAGAAGACAAGTCTTCCTTTGAGCTTATGAACTGCTGTGTACTCCTTCCATCTCTTTATTGTATGACCTGGATTGAACCTCCTTTGAGAGATACTGTCATGACATGCTCCAACAATCTGTTCTGGGGGCCATTCTTGATATACATTTATTCCATTTTTTTTCCTTCTTCCATTTACTGGCCTGCCAATTCAATATTGTGAGATTTTCATATTTCAGAGGGCCTTTATCTTTTAAATTTTTTGAAATAATTTTTCATGTAGAAGATATTAAATGAAATGTGAAATATTTTGTAAATAGAGAGATGTGCCTACAGGTTTTGCACAGTCAGCAGTAGCAATGTTATTAGCATAAAATATTATGTAAAATTGTGTGTATACATTACATAACCTGTTTAATAAATTACAAATCTCTCTCTCTCTCTCTCTAGTAATATTCCCTTAGCCAAAGTAGAATTCCCGCTCGCTCTGTTTCACTCTGCTCCTATGATGAAATTCCCCTGCTTGGGGGAAGATTTTATGGAATTACAAAATAAACTACGAGAATTGAAAAGCCAAGAGAGATGGAACTGGTTCGCCTGCCTTTCTATGACTCCTTTGTCTTTTGCTGAGGTTTACTTACGGGGAACACACATGGCTTTAGCACTTTGTTTGATGGAACCCTTAGCTGACCTAATGTTTATAGGTTTTCATAAATTCTTTTGCCAACAATGTACTGACCGAGGTGCATAACACAGTGTATAATGGCAATGAATTGGGTGAGCTTAGTGAATATTGTGAGAAATAAAGAGAGATGTTTATAGTGGTGTCGACAAAAGACTTGTGCCAAACCATGTTCAATGTCAATTATGTGTTGAACAGGCTCAAGGAGGTTTCATGCTAATTGCATAGTCTGATAGAGCATCGTTATGAACTTTGACATGCAAAACAAAGTGAAAGGAGGGACATAGAAGTGTTTGACAAGAAAGTACTTCGAATTGAATGCATTGGAAATAATGTGTTCGACAGAGTCAAGGATGTTTTATGCTAATCATGAATGCCGAAGCCTCATAAAATTGGACACCTTAGCAGAGAAGATAAATCGCTTTAAAAGTTTGAGGTAATAAATAAGAAACTATTTTGCTCATGGATATTCATTGACATGCTTACAAAAATACCCTAGTTCTGTTATGTTGGCTAAATCAATCCATACTTCACTTTTATAATCCATGAGGTTGGTGATACAGGATGAGTAAACCTGGCAGCCATTCCAACAAGTAAATAATAACCTTATCTTTTGTTAATATTTATTCCATCATCACAATTTATTTCCATTGTTTCATGTGATTGATGTATATGTTGTACAAGTACGGTGACAAACCATATTCCTGCCTCACACATTTGGTGGTTCTAAAGTTATCAGTAATATTCCCATTATTCATTCTTATTTTTAACTGTGGTTCTGCATACAGACTGTGATTTTTATTTATAATTTCAATTGATACATCTTTTTCCTTCAGTATTTCCCACATTTTATCTCTCTTTATCCTGTCATATGCATTCTCAAAGCCTGTGTAAAAGAGGAAGATTGGTAGGCTCATTTCATTGTTTGTTCAAGATGACCTGAAGTGTGACAATGGCAAACTTAGAACTTCTACCTTTTTCAGCAACCCTCTGGTTCCTCTCCCATCAATTTTTCACTACACACATTTCATCTGTTCCTGAGAATGTTATCAAACAATTTTGAAACTGTTGGTAGGAGTATAATTCCATGTGATATCTCTTTCTAATGTTTTAACAAATTTCTGCCAGTCTTCTCTTTTAATAGTCCATGTGTGACTTCTCTTCTGTGCTCTATATTTCTTACATTCTATTCAGTCTTTGGTACTGCACAATAGTAAGTGCAATTTACATGCATTCTCCATTTTAATTATTATTTCTTTTTGTTAAATTATATAGAGCATAAAAAGTTTGAAATATATTATCATCGGTTGATAATAATAGATAACTAATACTAATAAAGTAAAAATCAAAGTAATGGAATGTTAAAATGATTAAGTCCTCACCTACATAGAAAACTTACATTAAGGAGCAAAACACAAGCCAACAAACAGTTCAGTCATTTGAAAAGTTAATATTGCGAATGATGTGATAAGCACTCTGAAGCACTTTTACTTACAGAACTTAAGTCACAGCTGAGTGAACAATAAATCTACAACAAAAGCATGATTCCATAAAGCTACCGTCATGCCAGAAGACAGATTGAGCATTTTCCCAGCTTGCATTACCTGTGAATTACTGCTCAGTAGGAAGTGTGCAGCTTGTTGCATGATGTGCTGAGACAATTTAATTGCTTCAAGCATTCTGCAAAATAAAGCAGAATAAACATCACAATTATCGCTACTAAATTCAATTGTTGCACATGAGGGATTTTGGTGAAGCACTGATAAGTGACATCAGTACCAAATTAATATTTTCCCTACAAAAACACATTACTTTAATTTTAAACTTGTTTTGGTTAAACTAGAAACCAACATGATTGTTTATTAGTATAGGCCAAAGTTCTTTAGTATCCTTGGAATTTTAGACAATCAAAATCATTGGTGGACTATTCCAGCTACTGTTTCACAAAAGTCATAATGAATGTTTCATCAAACTCATTTTGCTTGTGGTTATACATGCATCATCAGGTACAATAACACATCATTTGGATATAAAACTCTATATTTAGAACTTAAACCGGAAAGAATTAATGACAATAAAATATGAAAAATATTGCATCAGGAATTCAATGAATAGCAACATCTCCCCATCCAGATGCTATAAGGGCCAAACTGAAGTGGGGTCTGATTCTGGACAGCGAGACGTTAGAGTTCATTGAATCCCTTATGCAAACAGTGCTTCTTTTTATATCTTAATATAGTTAATTCCTTACACCTCAAGGGGTGTGGATTTGAGTTTTAAATACAATGTTTTGAATCTAAATGATTTGTTACACCTGACGATGCATATACATCCACATGCAAAATGTTGAGTTTGATGAAACTTATAAGAATAAATAAAATCTGGAAAATCTACCTTCGGATTTGATTGTCTAAAATTCTAAGGAAAGAACTTCAACATTTCTTTAATTAATGAACATTTCTGTTCTGTGGATGAAAATGTTAAAGAGGTTCAATGACTTCTCTTTTCTGTTTGCAAAACAAATGGATTGAGAAAATTCTTTTTGCATTAAATATAAAAAGCATTTCTCATTAGCATGTTTTTATTGGATGTTATTTAGAATCCATACTTTTATAGTCATAAATTGATTCATTAACTGTTCATTTTCACAGATAAGCAAGATATCAAAACTTTTCTTAAAAAATTTTGAACTGGAATCACATCCAAAACCTTCTTCAAAATTCATCTGAATTAGCAATTATAGGGTGCAATAAAACAATCAGGAGGTAGCAATGAAATTACAGTAGAACTCTGTTAAGAAGCTTCTCAAGGATCAGAAGTTCAGGAATTCTTAAGCAGAAACGTTAAGGGCAAAAGCAAAATAAAAATAGCATTGATCGCAACTGCAATCTTCATTAAGAGCAAGGAAAAATTAAAGTAATTTCATCTTTCTATACAGAAAAATCATTGATGGTAAAAGCAATTCAGTGTTACACGCCTTTAATATTCATTTCAGGCAATTTACTGCAGTATAGAATGCAGTAGTAGACAGCCAAGTCACAAAATATCCATTCATGCATGTGTTTAATACCTTGATGCTCATCCATTAGGTTGTGTGCTGGACGATGGAATATTTGTTTTCTATGCTCACTCATGGCAGGCAGGGCCAGTGTCTTGTAACCATTTTCAGTTGTGGGACAATTACTAGGCCTTTGCATGCTTGTAGCAATATTTTAGATTCTATTGTTGAAGAAAAAAATGTAGTTTTATAAACTCGCTGACTCAGCGTGTCATGAATCACCTCCTTTTACAGAAATGGGGCTTCTATGCCCACTACTTTTCTCACAGGAAATTAATATGTTAACAGAAGAAACTGAGTGAAATTGATAATGTAAGATTTATATGTATAACAAAAGCAGATCTGCAGTAATTGTTCATAACTATACATAATTACGTACTTATGAATTAACACTATTCTTTGATTGTTCAATTTTGATAGACTGACACCAGACTCACCACCACACACTTCTTCAAGAATTGAAGTTATTGCATTCTTCGCTGCAGCACCCACATGTGTCACATACATACAAGAACACTCCCATGAATCAGTTTCTAATAGTACATGACAGTTTTTTATGTACACAAATTAACAATTTTTATTCTTTCTTGAATATTCAGCCAGAGATAATAAATCACAATATTCATCCCACACTTTTTTCATTTCCCCACAGTAAATTGCCAAAGCATCTACAGACATTTTAAAAATTTTCAAGTTCAATCTTAAGCATGCAAAAGTTAAAAGATAAAAGGTTCAACGTCACCAATATTTTTCACATTTTTAGGGAAAGGGGAGAGTGACATTCTGAGATTATACTTGTAAAGTAAGGTTGACTATAGATAAATGAATCTTTCGATCATAGAGAGCACACACAAGTCAATAGATCCAACCCATACAAATAAACAAAAGATGATTTGGTTGTAGTGAACTCTCACATCGTCTACATTGAATACTGGAAATACAACTTCGAGGAGAGAAAAAAAAATTACTTCACTTCCGGACACCAAATTCCAAAAATACTAAGAGTTTGCAGGTGGAAGAAGATATTTTAGTAGCATTTACAGCGAATAAAAGGGGACTGCGGGAATGAACCAGTGAAGAAATTGATTCAGCTAATCTATGGCAATTCTGACGAACAGACCATGATCACAATCTGCGAAATAAAAACTAATGAAATCTCATCTGGCTAGGACATTGTTAATGCCATGAAAGCATCTTCCAGAACAGAAGAAAACTAGTAATGAAAAAGAGATTACAAATAGTGTTCCAATAGGGCAAAAGTCATTTAAGAGTATCAAGACTATTAAAATATTTTGTGTGGACACAATAGAATCAAGTGTCAGGAAAGCATGGACTTTGGAGAAGGACCTGCTATAATAAAAAACTATATTTAAAAACAGTAATAAAAATTATTTCTTTAAGACTGAATACATTGAAATTACACATTTGCCATGTTTGGATATTTTACTGTACATCTGTAAAGGGAGGGAATAACAAAATCAAACATTGAGAAGAAATCAGTTCATTTTTGCATTATTGGATACAGTGATTCTCTGATATACTGAACCACCAATTTTAGTCCATAAGTTCAATATAACTGAAGTCCACTGTACAGTTATCGGATACATATATGCATACCCACAATTTCAAGCCCCTGGAATAATGTAAGTGACAATTTTCTTGGTTCTTTTCTATTTTCTGGGGAAGAAATGAAGACACAAAAAGCAAGATTGGAAATAGTATTTAAAGTCTTACGGTCACAGACCTGAACTTCATAAACATACAATTTTGCTAAGGAAAAACTTTATATCTTGGAAAAATTAGCGTTCGGTTTCATACGAGGACTTTGAAAATGAGATTGCTTAAATGGGAAAACATCTTAAAAGAATGTGTTCTTAACCGAGTTTTACTGCATTCAGAAAATAGAGATTGGCATAGTATATGCACATTAACCATTCAGTGTAGGGATTTAGACTCCAGATTTCCTGAGAGAAAGATATCTTATCCAGCAAATACAAGCTAGTAAAATCATCAAGGTTACAGAGAATTATGTATTCTCAACAATTAAGTAAAATTTTACTTTGCTACTCATAACTTGTCTAAATCGTGTGTCCAATTAAAATCACTGTTCCTATTAAAATTAAGTCTACATTAATTCATATGTTTCCAGAGCTATCTTACATAAAATCGATGTATCACACAAAAACAACATAATTTTCACCATAGAATCAGAATCAGCACTAGAATACAAGTTCCCATGTTACAGTAGCTTTCTGTCCCACCCACACAGGTAGAGAGGGTGATAGAATTTTCGCACAACTGGATTCCTCTTGAAAATTTTAAATTTCTTAGCTCACGCACTTGTCAATTATGTACCTACTTTACGAGATATTGAAGCATTTTTGAATTTTTTGGGCCAGAAAATTTTTCACAATTTTTTGACATCATATTTTATATCTGATGAGGAATTTTGTAAAGGGAAAAAAAAAAACAGTTCACTTTCCTGAGATTTATTGAACAGAATGATGAGCATCATATTCCACGTGTCATTTTCCCATTTGGATTAGTTCAAAATTAATCCCCCCCCCCCATCTAAATTGAAAGGGGTAGCTGCATTTCATATGAACTTAAATTTCAAAACTACAACATCAAGCACGACGTTAAAAGTAAAATTTGAGGAGAAATTGTTGATTGAACCAAATTTGATTCTCATTCTGTTTTGTATAATATTTTATGTAACAATAAATTTCTCTCTCAATTCCTCAGTGTATTAGGTTATTTCTCACAACTGATGTTCATTCCTGATGGTCATAATTTTATGAAAGAGGAAAAGTTTATAATCAAATTAAACAAGTCTCTTACTTGCGAGCGTAATCTTCCACAACATGATCTTTGGCTGTGCCTGTTATAGCATCATGGTGCTGAAAAAGACTCAAGCTTCTTCGAGCTTCACTCAAGAGTTTGGAAAATCCAGATTCAGAAGCTATCAGCCACTCCGATCCAATACTGTCCTTTTTAGACCCCCATGCAAAACCATACAAGATTTCAGCACATCTGAAACAGAACAAATCAAACATTTTTCAACCAAATAATTTTTGGAATTAGCAAATAATTTCACTAACATTTGTTAAGGGTGTAGATATAGAAGGAAATTTCGATTTTTAATGTATAAAAGGATTTTATAACCAGACTTTTTGTACCTCTTTTTACAAGTCTTTCTGTTAACACAAAATAATATTTTGAATGAAAAAATATTGCCAAGTACAAAATTTTCTTTTGAAATGGGCTCCTTCAAAAATGTTGCTGTTTGCTACTAACCAAATAAAATAACCTGTAATATTTTTTATATTTTCTTAATTAGGGAATGTACAGTAATGTTAGTTTCAACTTGAATTAGGCTTATGCAACCAAGTACATTTTGAACCATTTTAGGCTAGTAACATGAGCATCGCAAAACATGTTGACATCCGTTGATTGGCAGGCCACATGAGCATGATCACCGCAGTGCAACGGACATCAAATTCAATGCAACTGACACCCTATGGACTTGTGCTAGCAAACAGGGATGTCCTGGAGTTAGCAATTGCGAGCTACATGAGAATGAAACAAAAAAAAAAGGAGGAGGAGATAATGGGGTTCATGCCATTAATAGCAAGATCTTTTTGAAAGAACATTTTAAACTCTCTCTCAGATTTTATGCAACGATGATCAGATTTTTTTAAAAATTTTTTTAATTTCCTTAGTTCACAGATGAGCTTGAGTACATGATCATATTAAACAGCAAGATACTAATGTGCAATGTGCTATATTCCTAGAAGAAATGCTTGCATATGTACTTGATTAATTAATCTTTAAATGAATCTTTCTTTTGTATGTATTTATTTTATGAATGAAAAATGTATGTCACTAGTCCTCCATGTATGCTATCTTGTCACTGGTCCTTCATGTATGCCTGAGTAGCTAAAACATCTGTCAGGAACGACATACGTATTCTAGTGGCTAACGTCCATACGACAGATGTTCGCAACAGGCCTTTATGGACACACTGTTTGATGCTGGTGTGTTGTTACCTTTAATCTTACTTAATTTATTTGATATTTTAAACTAAACTAAGCTAAACGAAACTTAAAAAAACAAACAAAAACCAACAACAACAACAAACCCTTACTTAAAACCTAAACAAGAAAGTAATGGAACTAAATCATTAATTCTTGTTCATGAAGTAGAAATTGACCCATACAATATCTCTCAACAATTACAAACAATCCATGGAAAACATTATCTGGAAAATTTGTATATGCATATTCAGAGAAATTAGTGTTGAAAGGGAATATGGCTGGTGAAAATAAAATATAGAAACCAAGATTTTCTTTCACAATTCAAAAACAATTTCAGTTGTAGGTATAAAACTTTCAAGAACATGGAATTTTTTATTTTGTTCTTGAAAATGCAATTTTTGAGTCAAGAGGTGTGTGTACCCACTAATTCTTGAAAGACCAAAAAAATTTTTTTCAGTGATCTAAAAGGACGGAGTTTGTGATGACCACAAAAATACATATGATTTGGCTAGACAAGTATGAATATAGGTATGATGTAAGAATATCTACGAATGTTAATTGTATAGTACTGAGAAATTTTCTTCTCTACAACTACATAGTTTTTGGAAAAGAGTTTGATGATGATAAAAAATTAATTGTTTTGAACATGAAACAACAACTGCCTCAGAAACAACACAGGTTTTCCAAGAATAATATTATATAGAACACTATAAAGTTAATAATGAACAAAATTTCAATGAAGATATTGTCATAAAACATGCTTTGAAAGGTATCTAATTGTGAAATCTTATAACTAGCAAAAAAATATGAATTGCAAGATCGAAAACTGAAGATTTTTAATGGATGGTACTTCTGCACAATGTTACTGTTCACTCCATCATTGGAAGAAGGTAAGTACACAGAAGCATAAAATTTGGACATAGGGAGATGTCATGGAAAGACTTAAAAGCCAACTAGATTATTCAGGATCTACAACATTGTCGCTACACAAAAATATAATATTTTTTTATGACTATTATTTATATGACATTATTTAGGAGATTACACAGGAACAAGATTTATCACCTTTTTCAAAGTAAGGCGAGAAAGTCAAAACTAATATAAACATAGGCGATTGCATTGGAAGGCAACTGGGCATATTTCAGTAGATGGGCTGTTTCGCTATATTTTGTATATTGTGCCAGCTTCTTTTTCCTCCTCTCTCTTGTCTTTTGTGAAAGGATTTGCACAACTCTGATTTTAGTATATACGCCACGTCTCAATTTGATGCATTCTGTTAAGGCTGCAAAATAGCTTCATCAGAGTTTTGGAAGAGCCACAGACGATGAATCTGGTTGTCGACAAGCATTTTGACACATTTCCTCACTTGTCACAAGGGAAAATTCTGAAAGACAATTATTTAAGAACTATTATTTTACCTCAGTGTTAGAATTACTGAATATTGAAGAAGTTGTCAATGCTACCTCGTCTTAGGTGAAATACCATTTTCTGTCATAATTCGAGCATAATACAATTACAGGTGTGTCTACACCAACTCACCTCTGTACATGGAATTTGCACGGCTGTAAGGTAGCCCCTGCTACCGACAATCAAAAATCTAATTTTTCAATGCCGCCAAGATGTGAATTACTAAGCCTTTTTACCGATGAGGCGATCTTTTGTGAAATCGCTCGGCTGAAAGATTCTCAAACAATTGACTCTCGTGGTGTCATACTCAGAAAAGCATATGATTCTGAGAAGTGTTAACAATACGAGTTCCCAGTAGCTGGGGCAATCTCACGAGCATCTATGACAGCAGTTCAAACTTTCCAAAGCAGTTTGTCCTTCCAAAGAGTTTCATACGAAAGACGTTTTTGCCTTTCTTTCTGGAAGCCAACTCGCAGCTTTTACATGAAAAATATTATAAGTCCAATGTGGGACGTTTAAAATGTATGCCCTTTGCTGTTAATTAGCGCCAAGGAATTGTTATAAATGATAGAATTCCAAGTATGGTGCCAAATTTGAATTAATTTTGGCTGCCTATGCGCCAATACATTCCCTTCCATGTTTGTCCTTTTATGTTAATTCCCTACCAATATCCCCAATCATTTTTCTTAACATCACCTAAATTATTTCTCTAGCATAGATACATTTAGCACTCGCACCAAACCAATCTTAATAAATGAGTGCCAAAAGGAAGAGTTTCATGGAGAGGTGATAACTAGCATTTCCACTTTATAAATAGAGATTTAAGGCACAGTGTAGTGTACAGAAATCTCAACCTTATGCATTTGTGCAGTTTGAATTGTGCTTGCGAAGATGCTCAACAGTGGTATAGAGTGGATGAGATATTGCTGTTGATTGCTGTAGGCTATGCTGTGTAATATGAATTTTTGTTGAAAAAATAAGTGTCTAAATCAGACACGTATAAATACAATCCTGCAACACAACACATTGATCTGTTTCTTGATATCAATTATGTGCAACTCGAAAATGGTACAACCTTGTTTCTTAACACAAGGATTTTGAAGCCCAAAGCACGAAGTAAGGGTGGGTCATACAAGATTTAGTTTTTGCACACTAGAACACGTTTTGTGAACATAATTTTCCCAACAGATGTGGCTAGAATGGAGGGGGAGATAATGCATGCATGGGTATGCAAGTAATAACATCACTTCACACTTATCTCAATATTTCATCAGTTGAAGAGTCTTTGCTATGAAAATCAGTGATGTAAATTAAAAATTAATATATTTATAACAGAATAAGGAGCAAACATTAAAAATAAGACACATCCATTTTTGGAAAAAGCTAAGATATATTTTATATAAATTTTATTGAGTTCTGCACAATCAAACCTTTAATTCTACATAAATTGCCACAAGTCTCATGGTAAATTCAATTTAAAAGAAGTGTTTTCATTCATAAAGTGACGTGTTCCTAAGCTACTGGCTGAAGCCCTAGTCTAATTCTTGTCCATAATATTTCTTAAGTTTTATTTGGTTATTTACATAGTTAAAAGCAATAAAAGAGTCATTTACTTAAAGAAAAAAGTGTATACATTTCATTTCTATTATTGAAATTGCTGAATTAAAATGACATTGTGAAATGTCAAGTTTCAGAAATCATTTGTCCAGGCTCCCAGCCTTAAGTATGCTATTCCTGGTTATTTCTTCTGCCTCACAACAGAAACAAGCACCTTTTTCAGATATATTAGTTTAAACCTTCCTTCCAACATGTTAAACAGTAATGGTTCCAATTCTGGGAATTTACTAATGCAACTGTATAATAATTATTTTTTTCTGTGAAAGGACTTCGGTCACAAATACAATTTGTATGACATTAATATCAGCAAGTGTAAGATATTTCCATTTATATTGCTCATTTTTATTTTATAGGACAGGTCCAATTCAAATTATGTAATACAAGATCTTGAGATATTTTTGAATTTCCGCATGTCTAAATTGCTTTTTGTGATAAAACTTTAGACAAATTGCATAACTCTTGTTTTTTCAATAAAGCAGTGGTGGTGATGAGCTACGCAAGCTCTTTGAGCTTCAAGAAAACATAACAACAATAATAGAGTAGCTAAAGCCAAAATCACTTTAACTGAATAATAAGTTCCATGTTTTTTGGACAAAAAGTTGATTACTTCATAACACCACTAATATTAAAGTTCTTCCAAAGGTTCAAACATGACTTCTTGGCGGTCCAGGTGACGCCGCGTAGTGGGCTGAGAGGTGAACGTTTTGCCTGTCATGTTGCAGGCTTCCTCAGGGCAGTAAGGAAGCCTGCGACATGAAAGGTGAAATGTCAGCCTCTCAGGCCACTACGAGGTGTCGCCCAGGCAGCCAAGAAGTCATTGACTGGAGCCGCGGAAACTTATGTGTACATAAAGGTTCAACATTTTAACTCATTTCTTACATTCTGATCCGAATGTTTAGAGTAAAGGCAAGGATTCTTTGAATGGACTCGATATTGGTAAAGGTTTCGAGTTTGTACATGATAGAACCAAAAGAGGTGACAATTGAATTCAAGACTATATTGCACGCATTACAAAAGATAAAGAGCAGAAGCAGTATGTTTTGCAAGAAATTGTTACATGTTGAAAATTATTCCTAGACACAATGAAATCTACCCTCCCAAAACCTCCCATCTAATCGATTCTGATTAAATCCTGACAAATCTCGCTAATATGATCCACCAATTCTATTACTGGGAAAATATAATCTGACATAAAACCTGTTATAATGTTACTACAAGCTATTTCTGAATACAGCTTTTATAAGAAATAAGTTCAATATTATAAATGAATAATTGTTTCATTACAATAAATAATTGAATGGAATATCATTATTTTCTTCACACCCTCAATCTATTCTAATTTCTTTTCACCCACCTGGTTGGAAATTTATAATTAAAAAGCATCTCAATAGAACCACTTGATCCTAAAGACCTCCAAAAACAGTTGATTTTTTAAAATCACAAATAAACATAAATGTCCAAATCCTGTCAACGAAAATACCATAAATATACTGTTTATATGCATATTAAGTTGTTAAGGTGAAAATTGAATACAGAATCATTCTCTACAAAACTATTCTAGAGGAGCAACAGCAGCACATACTTTCTAAATTTGCAATTTTTGCAACGGAAGTCAGCCTGAAGAGAGCTGAGGGAATCCGAGCAGAGAACTACTCACAGCAATGTTGCTGACTCAACATATTTTAGGGCTTTGAGATTTGCATACATTTCGGCAGTGAATATACTGCACTGAAAATGAAGCCGATATGACTTGGTGATCCTGATACAATAAAAACTACATGCCACTGCGTCATTGTAAGACAAACCATCTGTGTATAAGAATATATGATCCGGATAGGCTTTCCTCGTGTTCTAAAACTGCATCTGGTAAGCAAGAGGACTAGTAGTTTGATTGGGAAGTTGGGAGAGTCAATGTTGGGGCAGAAGAGTTTCCAAGGGGGAATCGGGTCACTGGATTGAATATGAAAAATATGTCTCATATTTAGGATGGGTAATTATTCAGTGACAAGGATGGTTAAAGAGTCCTGACACTTAGCACCATAAAATGCTAATAGAATATCCCGCCTTCTTTTTAAGGATGGCTCCCCAACCTCAGCTAGAAGGCTCTTGATTCGGCTGGTGCGATACGCACCTATTGAAAGGCGGATACCAGCGTGGTGTATGCTGTTAATGGGTCAGAGAGTGGAAGGAGCTGTAGAGCTATACACTTCACTACCGTAATCCAAAGCTGAGCGAATGAGTGATCTATATAGCCGCAATAGAGTAATGCAGTCGGCTCCCCATGATGTATCACTCAGCATAAGAAGATTTAAGGGGGAGACACATCTGGTTTGTAGTCTACGGATATGAGCATGCCACGTGAGGGACTTGTCAAACGTGAACCTCAGGTACCTGGCAGATTCAGTGAATGGAAGCGGATTTCCTGCGAAGTAAAGGACTGGATTGCTATGCAAGTGGTATATCCTGCAGAAATGCACACCAGTAATTTAGAAGTAGAGAAGTTACAACCTGTTGACGTGCTCCATTTGTGGAGCTTGTTGAGCACCAGTAGAAATTGCTTCTGGATCACACTGATGCTGCTGGATGAACAGAAGATGGCAAACCAACGCTATATGGCAATGACAAACAGAGTGACACTTTGCACCGACCCTTGGGGGATGCAGTTTTTAAGAGGGTGACTGCCAGATAGTTTGTCACCAATGCGAACTCGGAAAGATCTATTCGATAAAAAATGTTGGAGGAATAGGGAGCTTTCCCCTCAATTCTCTCAAGTATAAGGTTCGCAGAATGCCGTACCTACAAGTGGTGTCACAGGCTTTTTCTATATCGAATAGTACAGCCACAAGTTGTGGTCTCAGGGCGAACGATGTTGAAATTTCAGTTGCCAAAACGGTCCAGGACGAGATGGTCCAGGGTTCATCGGTGTTTCCTAAATCTGTATTGGATTGGTGTGAGCAGATTTCTGTACACCAAAGTCCAGATCGAACGCTGATTTACCATCCATTCCAGCACTTTGGACACACAGCTGGTAAGAGAAATAGGATGGTTGTTCGATGGCAACAACCGATCCTTTCCTTCCTTTGGATGATTATTAAGGTCAGATATTTGAGGATTGGCGCTTTCACAGCTAAGGTCATTGGCGCCCACATCAAATTATTTTAAGAGCAGTATGTACTGTGGCAGCGCCAAGCTAAAACATTTTTTAAAATTCAAAGTAAAACATGAGTAAAACTGAAAATGAACCTGTTCAATTATAAAAAGAGCCAGATAAACACTTTAAAATCTCCACCTAGAAGCCAAATAATTGGCATTATCCTCTTCTCTCACAAAAGGTAGTACATGTCAGTCTCTTGTAAAAAGCTAAAAAGCTTGTAGATAGAAGATTCGTCATTTCCAAATATCTCTGCAAGAGAGCTAGCAAGGTGATACCTTCGGCGGCTATCTCTTACCTTAGAACAGTGCAGGAGAGCATGCTCCATGGCAAGATCCATCTCGCAATTATCACAAGTAGGGGTGGAACACCATGGAGGTGCCCGTGGGAGAAATGGCAGTGACCAATCCAAAGGCATGTCAAAATAATCTCCTCCATGAGATGAAGACCAAGGCTTTATGGGATCCTTGATTCTTGTGAGCTTAAAATCCGAGTTCTGCCACTCTGTTTGCTATGCACTGAGAATAGAGCGTTTGATAAACAGCTTGGTGTCATTTGTTGGGACTGTGAAGTTGTCTACCTCAGTTTTCTTTGTGGAGAGCTTTGCTGCCTGGCCAGCCATTTCGTTTCTTATTATCTCAATGTGCCAGGGACCCAACAAAAAAACTATAACGCACAAATAAATGATTGATCTGGTGTTGGATGCTCATTGTCAGAGGATCACAAGAAGAGAAGCAGGAGACAGATTTGAGCAAGCTTTTTGAATCAATGCAGATCACTACTTCCTTTAATGTTAACGATTCAGCGAATTTAAGTGCCTCCAAGAGCGCATATTTCTCTTCAGTATAAACTCTGCACAATGAGTCCGTATGAAAACTCTGCGTGGCACTATGGCAGTAGATGGCACATCCTACTTTACCATTTTGAGAGGAACCATCAGTGTATATGAAGTTATACCGAGATACATGGATTTCATCTCCAGAAACTTCACCAGAAATGTACTGGGGGAGTTGAAGATTTGGTGAAGTTTGATAATATCAGGTCTATTTTAGGTGGAGAAGGTTCCATGGGGGAACAAGACTTTGGGGGTGGGGTTCACAGGGATGGGGAATTTTATACGTACGATTTTATGCGTACGATGTCCTGTGATGGGTGAAGGTCTGCTTGGAGCAAAGGAGTAATTATAGCTAATACTTTCGCACTGTAGGAGCCGATTACAATATCTCGCCTTCAGTTCAGGGCTGCTTCACCGGATTTGGCCAAGAGGCGGCCAAGACAACTCGTGTGGTAGGAGCCTGTGCTGATCCGTATACTGACATTCTGTATAGTATTCAATGACCGGAGGATAGATGGATGATGGTCCTACATAGGACCAGGATCTTCTGGATCTCCTTTTCTTTTAAGAAGATGGGGCACTGGTTCGAGTTCAATGGGCAGACCAGTTTACGCACCCGGGTTCTACGGAGCAGTTTGAATCGTTACACAATTCTTTTCCACAGTGTACGCAGACTGCGGCACTCTTGCAATGGGTCTGCGTACGGCCAAACCTCTGGCATTTAAAGTAGCGCAAAGGATTAGGTACATACTGCCTGACACGGAGATTGTAATAACTACATGACATTTTCTGTGGCAGAGATGGACGATTGAAGGACGGTATCAGTGTTAAGATTGGGGTGAGTACTCCATTCCCACTCCTGGATCCTGTAAATGCCAGTCTCCTCGTTCAGGTTGACAGAAGGCTTTCAGGTCTTCTTCCGTTTTTGTGATGCAAAGTCCTTATGATTCACCACACCCTTGCAGACGTTTAAGGTCTGGTGGGTGGACACGTGCACCTAGATGCCGGCTATTTCTTTTAGATCCGAGACTTTCTTGATTGGTCATCAGAACGTCATTCAAAAAGGTTTGTGCTGTTTCTCTGGGAACCACCGTCTGAAACTTACCAAATTTTTCTATTTCTCTGGTCAGTTAAATAGCACTTACACTCTTCATTGTTTCATCATTACTACATACCATGATGAGGAAATGGGACTTTGTTGATCTATCCAACTCTTTGAAAAAAATATTGACAGTTTCACCTACAAATGTCCTCTTTCTTATGGAAGAGGGTGAGGGGGGGGTTGCTATCCATGGAGAGGATATCAGATTCATCCCCATGGTCCCCACCCACCACGGAGCTCAAGAAGTGGACACTTCATCCGAGTGTCAGGGTTGCCACAGGGATAGTGGGGGGATAACACAGCACTGACCCACCATGGATACCCCTGTTCACCCTAGAGTTCAGTACAAGATCTATTGAAATTGGCCTTGTATTGAAACCTCCAAGGAATGTTCCCCAAAATACGTAAACAATGTATTCCTAGATGCAAAGAAGAAAGTAGCACAAGGGGAGTAGTTGGAAAACAAACAGGCCCATCAACCGCCAAGGCACATTCCTTCCGACATGGGTCGCCATGCACGGCAAATGTGCGTGGAGATTCAGCATACAGGGAGGGGGCAGTGAAATAGAAGGGGAAGAAATGAGACAGTATGTTATAAACGAACAAGAATGAACGATGGGGAAAAGAAAGATGACTGGTGAAAGAAAGGAATACCTGAGAGCCCTCCCTGCATCCCCCTTCGGGATGTGGACCGACTCACCTCGACGGGTCCTTCCTTTAGAGCCGGGATAACTATGGCTTCTTGCCATATAGCACGGACGGTGTGCTCTTCCCCGATGCGATTATAAAGGCAGAGGAGAAATTGGAAGGAAGATACTGTAGTATTTGGTTGTGTCTTTCATCAGGACCTGGAGCTGTTCTTTTCGCCAACGCGAGAGCAGAGCGTAATTCCGACATGGAGAAAGGGACGTTGTAACGGGCAGATGCTCAGCACGAAAATTCCAAAGGCTGACTCTCCATCTTCACTTTAACCAAAAGAAAGTCAGTGTAGTTCACTGAACTTGACATGTGTTCATAGTGCACAGCGAGTTCTTCTCCAATCACAACTCGAGAAGTGATAATCTCTCCATTTTTAAGGAGACCTGGCGTCATATTTGGTGAAGAGTGTCCTATTATCTGGTGAATTCTTCTCCACACCAGAGGAGTGTGGCAATTGAGAGAGGAGATGTATGCTCTCCACAATGCATTTTTGCTCTCTAAAATTGTCCCCCTTGCCCTGAAATCTTTTATATTCAATATTATCCACAGCTGGATAATGTTTGAGCTGTGCCAGCGCATTGAGTGCTCCAGAGCAGTTCACATTCCACCACGGAACAAAACGGTGTCGCGATTTACAGGCTGATATTGGAATTGCAATAGAAGCAGCAAAGATTATTATTACCGCTATTAAAATGTGCAGTCATTTCATTCACATTGTTGAAGGGACCATCTGACAGGTCAACATTATTTTGGAATGATGACCAGTCAGCAAGTTGCACGATCCATTGAGCGGAGGTGAGCAAACCCACGACGAAGTTGATCGATGTGGTCAATAGTGAGGAAATGGCCGCTTCCATAGAGATCTTCTAATATGGTCCACTACATAGCAGTGGCTAGTGAAGGGCTGCGTCAATAGCCATGCTCGCATTCGTAGCTGTGGTGAAATGTGTTGGTTGACCAGTATCGAGAATCACCAGATTAGTAGTGTCAATGACAGATTTCAAAATGGTGCCCTATTGACAAGTATGGGAAGAACCCTGGATTGATTGAGTGTTAGTGATTCAACTACAGAGGTCATTAGTCCCGTAAGTGTAGTGCATGATTTTTCATCGGGAGGTGGCGATCTTCCCCCACTGCATGGCGAGATTCGGCGCCTACGTACCGTTGACTAGCGGGGTTTTCCTCAACCAGGTATCTCCCAGTAGCGGGGCACCGCCCCAGCCGGAACAAGTTCTACGTTCCCGACCGGTCTCCCGGCATGTGTGGTAGTGCAGTACATGTTAGTGTGTGTGTGTGTGTGTGTGTGTGTGTGTGTGTGTAAGAGGCGAGGATAGGACAAGGAGGATGGAAAGATGGCGCGCGGTCCATGACCCGTTTGTTAGGATACTGCCCCGGCTTTCGCCTGGTGTTGATCGGAGAAATCACGGAAAACTACCGATCAGAGCAGCCGGCCGCTAGAATTCTCCTGCAGAAAGCGACTGAATTCGACCTAGCTGAAAAGCTAGTGTCAAAAATCCTGCCGCCGTCGGGTCTCGAATCTAGGAACTCCCGGTCAGGGCACTGCAATGACATCAGTTGATCAGTTGATGAACCGCTCCCGCTGGAAGAACTCCGGAGTGCTGTGAGCTTTTACGTCACCAGCAATCAAGATGTTGGGTGTGGGCATTTGGTTCATTAAGCCTAGGAGGTCATTAACTGTCACCGTTTGTCCTGGAGAGATATAGATGTTAAATACAACGAGTGTAAGGGGTGGGAGGTACACCTGCGCGTGCGCACAAACACACAGTTTGAAGGTCGGTCTGACTAGGGACTTCTGTAGAAAGCAGCGAGTTGTGAACTAAGGTAGCAACTCCGCCGTGAGCACGGAGGTCATCGACATCAACCCTATATGGGGTAAACCAGCGAAACGGTAGAGGGTGTGGTGGAACAAGATGCGTCTCCTGTTAACAAAAAATTGAAGGCGTATAACGGGTCAATAAGTTTTAGTTCATCTCGTCGAAAAAAAATCCATTAAGATTCCATGATAAGAGAGCCGTAGTTAAAGAGTTTAAGGTGTCGTTAAGATAACTTTTTGTTTCCCTTTTTTCGTTTCTGCCTCTGTTGTCCGAAGGGGCGAGTGTCCATCCCGGTTGAAGTTTCCTCTGAAGCAGACTCCTCCTGAGCACTGCTCGACAGGCTAAAGTCCCATTCACAATGCAAACATAAGCATAAGCATGGCGTTAACATAAAAGTTAGGACTACGTCTACAAGTGGACTCATTCACAATGCGTTCGCATAAGAATAACACGTAAGACGTGAACTTAACGTCACGTAAGACGTGAGTTTGCAAGCTTCAAGCTTCTGTGCTTATGCTTATGTCAGACATAAGGAATGAGCCAATCACAGTTCGTTAACTCAAAGTCAATAGGCGAACTATTCGTGTCGATTCGAGGGCTGCGTCTCATAGCCAATAGAAACTCTTATTTTGCCTGTGTTTATGTTCGACATTGTGAATACGCCAACTCATCGCTTGTGTTGTCTATGTCTATGTGTTATGCTTATGTTTGTGACTGCATTGTGAATGGGCCTTTAGATATCGCCCAAAGCGAGTCTCAGGAGGCGGAGTAGGTGGTCGGAGCTTGGGAGATCGATCATTCTGAAGCGTGTTCGGACCAAAGGGCCGGCGTGTCCGGGGAGTGACATTAACCTTCATCGGGGCTGAAAAGAGAATTCTTGGTTCAATTTCGCCTGAGTAGCTTTCTTGAGCAATTGTTTTTTTGTATTTGGAGGGAATTATTGTTTTCCCATCCTTCACAGGCGATGCCTCCTCCGGGAAGTCTACAGGAGAGACATGGCAACAGTAGTGAGCAACTGGGGGAGTAGCAGGTGAAGTCTGGCAACTTTCTGTTGTCTTGGCCAGAGCACTAGAGAATGAACGCCTGATGTTTACAGGGTCTTTTTTAATTAGTTGCGTCTACATATTGACGCAACGCGTCTCCAAGCCCCTTAAGGGGCGTTGAGCGCTTTGCGCTGGGGAGTAATCCTCCATCATTTTGCGTGGGAGTAATCCTCCATTACTTTTTTTAAAGTCATTTTACGTCAGGTCGCAGTCACTTGCCAAGAGGACCGCCAGGTAGCATCTCCGCGTACGCGCCTCCTGCTACGCGCTCCTGCGTCACTACCCAGCGGCCAGAATTGGGAAAAAATAAGGATAAGGGTAGGGTTTAGGACACTTCACACGGGTTGGACTAGCCCCTGTGAAGCAGCCAAACTCGTTTTGTTGGAACAAATTTCACAGGAGATTCGACGAGAATCGAACCCGGATCTCAGTGGTGAAAGGCTTGCGACTTCGCTATGTGCCACGAGAGAAACTTCGGGTTCTTCTCGAGGTATCGTTTCGCTTCCGGTCATTTTCTCCGTCATTCGGATCTTTTGAATCTCCCTCTCCCTCATTGGTTGGGCACCTGTTAAAATTGGCCGCATGGTCTCCTTACAATTAACACAGCGAAGGGATCCGTATCGTGCACGTATTTGTCGCACTTTGTGCAAACAGGGCTTTCGACCAAGCACCGTTGTTGTGTATGGTCAAACCTCTGCCACTTGAAGTAGCACAGGGGGTTAGGCACAAACTGCCGCACGTGGAGATTATAAAACCCACAACTAATCCTCTCTGGGAGAGAAGGGAGACTGAACGTCAGTATCAAGGTGGGAGAAGGGATCTCTCTCTCCCAATCTCCTTCCTTTTGATCCTGAACACCTCAGTGACACCCTGTTTCTTGAAGGCGAGAAGTTCCTCTTCCGTTGTTCATTCACTGTGGTTGACCACTCCTTGGGGGTTTAAGAGTAGTTTGAGCGGTCACTTCCACTCGGAGGTGTCGCTCAGGGCAATCTGCTTAGTATTTGAGATCTTTTCGATTTGCTCGTCGGTGCGCGCTTCGAATAGAACGGTTCCATTCTTTGACGTACAACCGCTTGGAGCTTACCGAACGAGTCCTCTGTGGCTCGCGCGAGACTGACTGCACTCGCACTCTTTGAATGCCTTTCCGTTTTCCGCGCATGACATCAGAAGGAAACGTGGCTTTTTAGATCTTCCCTGAGGAAGAAACTACTTAAATCAACCGTCCGTTCGAAACATCGCCTCGTCCTTCCGGAAGAGGGCAAGGGGTTTGTTTTATGCTCCATAGAATTGAAGCTGTTTCATTTCCGTGCTCCCCACCAACTATGGAGTCCAACAAGGGGACACCCCTCTGGGGTTCCAGGGTTGACACGAAGATCTAGGGGGGTGTCACTGCGTTGCCCCCGCTGGAGTTCAGTACGGACCTAGTCCGAGCCGATTGATCGGGAGTGGATTAGTTCCCGACCGCACGTGAAAAGAGTCCGAGACAAGAAAAGTGTATTGGGACCTATAAGGCGTAGTCTTCCCTCAGTCACCAGGGCTCACCGGTGTTCGCGCAGCAAACGTGGCTATAACAGATCTACCCACAAGGAACCAGCGCACGGTGGTTTGAAAGGCGAGAAAAGCGGACAAAAATCAATTTTTCAAAATTGTGTGATTTGCTTCGTTGCAGCACATACGAACAGATAAATGTTCAATGCTTTATGTATTATACTATATTTTGTTTTCTTGTTCATTATTGTGTGGAACGCGCGCAAAAATGAGAGATTTATAACAACCCAGACGGCCATAAATTCATCCCATTTTGGGATGCACATTTCTCGATTACTATTAAAGTTATGAATTTTTTTTCTTTCATAGTTAGTCTTCACTACTTTATAACTACATTTCTTATGAAAACTATATTTTTCATTTTCACATTAGTTGTAAATAAATTATTGAAATCATGCCTGATAGAAGCAATAATACATTTGTGTTTCTTGACTTACAATAAAATGTATGCATATGTATGTCACGAATCTTGCAGTAATAATACAAGAAAGGTCAGGGAACACGTTCATGTAAGTTTCATCTGCACTTATCTGCAACTCTGGAAACGAGAAGAAAGAGAATGTTAAGTCGTAGGCTTCCGCGGCCGAAGTCATGTGGATGATCTTGGCTGTCCGGGTGACGCCGCGTCGAAGGCTGTATTGCCGACGTTTCGACCATCTTTTCGTGGTCTTCCTCAGGACTGGTCTCCAGCCCTATCAGACCCTACAGACCAGCCCTGAGGAAGACCACGGTCGAAACGTCGGCAACACAGCCTTCGACGCGGCGTCACCCGGACAGCCAAGATCATCCGAAAGAGAATGTTCTTCGGCGGGTCCTGGCAGCGCGGTGTGTCGAGAAACAGAAGCCGGAGGGCGAGGGCAGCTTTGAGATGTTTATGACCTAGGGGCAGACTGATATTACGGAACCAGGAAGCCCTTGAAGTGGTTATAATGTAATGGTATAATCTAAATATTACCATGTGCTCGAATGAGAGGGCGATTGGGTTTCTGGCGTGAGCACGTGCGTAGGTCGCCGCGCTTCTCGGACTCGACTGAAACAAGCACTCGATAGATCGAAAACGATGAACAAGTTGTCTGGTGAAGGTATCGAACAGGGAACTCTTTCCAATTGCTTTTATGCATAATCACACAAAGTCATGTGCTCGCTAGCTGTTAGTATCAATGAAAGATCTCCGGGACTGTAATCTGGTCAAGTTCTTCACTAGTGTTGCATGTGCAGTATGAGAAGTGAAAAATAAATTTTTCAGTGAATTGCGGTAAGGTCTATCAAAAAACAAGAGAAAATAAAAGCGATTGTGACGCAAAACAAGAACAGTTCCTGCTAACACATTTCATGAACAAATCTAACTTCATCCTAGAGAATGAAGGGGAGGCTCAAGGAGCCCACTACCTTGATATTACTTTGAGTTCACTTGATTAGATGCATTGAGATTTAACGTAATTGTTGAGGTAGTTTCACTTATTTTCCACAGCAATGACAGAAGATTTTCTTTCCTCATACAGAAAGCTGCCTCAACAATTACATTAATTCTCAATGATGTAGAGCACACAAATCTTTTTCTAAATCTGCATTTCTCTAGTGCAAGTTTGAGATCCTCTTCGTAAAAGACGTAGTTTTCCCATTGTGCATTTAGTGCATTATTTTATTTTCTCTTTTGTCTATATGGGAACATTTTGGTTTTTGCATTGGCTAAGTTGTCAACATTCATACATGTTTAGTAAACACATCCCTGAACAGAATTGACAGTGAGACCGAGACAATTTTTCAGTTGTTTATTAACTTAACATGTCAGTAAGGTTGGCTGAATCGGAAATAGAAGAATTACTGAAAGCCCAGCCATTACATGAAAAAAGTGAAGATGATATTTTAAAAGTATTTGCAGATGAAGAGGACACAGAATATAATTAAGTTACAGTTGATAGTACAGTAAGTAAATTATTTTACTGAAATTATTGCTAAGTCCGGAAGAAAATATCTATCAGTTCCACTAAGGCACTCCAATAACACACATTGCAAATAGCATTAAATTTTCTTCTGAGGTTACTCCTGAGAATAAAACTCATAATTTACAAGGAGCATTCAAAAAGTTTTTTCTCAATCAAGAATTCAGATAATTGTGACACACACAAATGAAGCTGAGTGAAGGAATATTGAAAGGATGAATGAAACCGAGGTTTATGTATTTATTAGTGTTGTACTATTTATGGGTGTATATCAAGACTCAGTGCATGATTTGTGGTCAGATTTGCTTGGTAAAGCAATTCATTCTATTGGTAGTGACAGATTTTTACAGTTGACTTTGTCTTATATTTGCTGAAAAAAAAACATGACAGCGGACCGTTTGAAAAAATTACAAGTTGGCACCATTTCGGAATGTGTTCGAAAGCTAAATGCTTCACTTCCCAGGTACTTTTGTCCCACATTTTACAATACTATGAATGAAAAGGTGTCTCTGTTCAGAGGACAATACCAATTCAAAGTTTTCATGAAAATAAAACTGACGAAAAAACAAGCAGATGACAGAACAGATGACTCTACAGTAGTAGAGGAAGAGGAAGACAACCCTGAAAAAGCCGACACTACTGACACTGAAGATGCATCACATTTTGCAGGAAGAAGTGTGAACCACTTTGAAAGTAAATTAAAATTAACTTCAAATAAACATTGAAAATAGAGTTCTAGGTATAAATAATTTCATTTTATTGAGTAAAACTATTTTGTCCACTTTGTTGCCAATCCGTACTATAGTGCAGCATCAAGGCGACAGTCAGAACACATACAAAGACCCCTCATCTCTAAGGTCACCCACTCCCTTCGACATGTACAGCAAACAGATGGGTGGACATTCAGCATACAGAGAAGACCAATGAGAAGGAAAAAAGAGTGAAAAAGAATATAGGTGACATGAAATAACAAGATGAAAAAATGGAGAAAGAAACACTTGAGAGCTTTCTCTGCATCCCCCATCAGGACATGGACAGACCCACCTGACAGGTTAAGGGAAAAAATATTTTATATTTTAGTTGTAGGAAGACACTGAAAAAATTTGAACTTTTCCAAAAATCAGGGTTTTCAACGAACATGAGACCTGCACCATTCTATTAAATGCTCTTCACACTATCCAACAAAAAAATTTAATAAAAAACAATGGAGCCATTTTTTAAAAAATGTCCCAGGGGCCCTATGTAAAGTACCCCTCAAAATTAAAGTATCGGTTTCAAATTCCAGGGGCCGCAACATCAGCCAGATCAATTGGGAAATATCAATTTTGGAGAAAATCTACTGACTGAAAATCTACATGTTAGAGGATTTTTCTTTCTAAATTTAGTAACTGGATTTACCCACTTTTTTGTTACCAGAGCCCTGTAATAAGAGTTCTTCTGCCGAAAATTCGCCGTTTTTTGCGCACTATTACATAACACTCTAGTCCGTAGCAAGGAAGTAAAAAAAAACGGAGCCATTGAGAACAAAATTGTTTAAAAATATTTTAAAATCGTCTACATTTCATGCAAAATTACATTAAAACTACTCATATTTTCAATAAATTGTACACCTTATTTCAAGAACTGTCTTTAAAGAACAGATTTAATTAAGGACAAAATCTATCTTCAAAAATGTAGTTGTACGAAGACGCCGAAATTTTTTTCTGCAATTTTCGAAAAATCAGGGATTTCAATGCAAATAGGATATGCCCCACATCTTATGCATTCTTTGCACTACCTGAGGACAAAGTTTAATCAAAAAATTTGGAGCCATATTTGAGAAAATTTCAAAAATGTTGAGGCTTTGTGTATTGTCTGAATAATACTTCTATTTACTTGATAGCTAGCAGCTAGCAGGAAAGAGGTGGTCCATTATTCAATCACATGCTTCGAATTGTGTTGATGGAAATGCAGAGTTATGGATGCTTAATGAGAAAGAAAAAGATATCTTACAGCTCAAAGCGACTGAAAATTGAAGTGTGCCATTTGGTGCTTTTACTTGTTCGGTTATGCAGCTTTTGTGCAGTTCAGTCATTCTACTGTTGTGTGCTCTCATTACGATTACTCTCGACGACTCTGCTTACGATTTGTATCTAATTACTGTTCTGATCTGATGCAAAAATGCCACAAGACCACGTGTCTGCTGCCTGAGTGACAACATCGCTCTACCCCACCTCCAGCTGTCAAGTAGAGAGAAATATTATTTGGACAATAAAGTACCCCCCAAAATCAAAATATCAGTTTAAAATTCCGAGGACATCGAGTTCCTTTAAACCGATCATGGAATATCAATTTTGGAGCAAAATCAGCTGAACAATTTTGACAGTAGTTTTGACCACAGACGGAAAGTACACGTTCTGCTGTCTATTGATATCTCGGTATCAAGGACCCATAAAACATTAATTCTGATTACAGAGTGTGTCAGAGGAAGTAATTTACCATACACAGTAACAAGATTTATCCAATTTGTTGGTCCCAGGGCCCAGCTGTAAGAGTTTTTCTGTTGACATTTTGCCGTTTTTCGCGCACAATTACACTTTCTCTTCCTTTAAAGGGCAAGAAAGTAAAAAGGAACAAGTACTCAGAACAAATCATTCTCATTTGATGGCTTTAGGGCTGATCACACAGGGCTTAGTGCTATCTAATTGAGCTAAAACTTTGCAAATTTCATTTCTATATTGATTTATTGTTAATGATTCCCAGCGTGTCAACTGCTAAGGTCACCGGTCCCATTAGTACAGAGCACATTTTTCTCCTCGGGAGGCGGTGATCTTCCCTCGCTAATGGCGAGATCCGGCACTGATCTAGCGGCGGCCAGCCAGATTTTTCCCA
Organism: Teleogryllus occipitalis; assembly: GCA_011170035.1. Classification (NCBI taxonomy): domain Eukaryota; kingdom Metazoa; phylum Arthropoda; class Insecta; order Orthoptera; family Gryllidae; genus Teleogryllus; species Teleogryllus occipitalis. Next base: position 227,555 of record BLKR01001798.1, read on the forward strand.
ACCAGGCGTCTCCCCATCAGCGGGGCACCTTTCCATCCGGGATAAACTCTAAGCTGCCGATCGGTCTCCCGACACGTGTGGTGGTGTGTGTGTGTGTGTGTGTGTGTGTGTGTGTGTGTGTGTGTGTGTAAGGGGTGAGGATAGGAAAAGAAAGAGGGAAATATTGTGTGCATGGTCCATAGCCCGTTTGATAGGGTACTGCCATGGTATTCACCTGGTGTTGATTGGAGAAACCATGGAAAACTACCGATCAGAGCAGCCAGCCAGTAGAATTCTCCTCCAGATAGCGACTGAATTTGACATAGTTGACAAGCTAGCCTTGAAATTTCTGCCACTGTCGGGTCTTGAACTTAGGACCTCCTGGTCAGTCATTCGATATATCAAATGGCAACTTTTAGGGAGTCCCATCAAAAATTTTGGAAGGCAATTTCTTGCAACCACCCAGTGCACTCTTGCACATGCCTGAGTTACAGTACCAGATTTCACATTCTAGTGGGGAGAAACATTGCCACTTCCAGGGATGTAACATGCACTACACTTAAAGGACTATTTGCCAGCACAGTTAACATGCCTGGATGCACAAAACAATCAATCATATTTTTAATTATTTTTTATCACTGCAACATTCTGCAGGGAATTTTTTGTGCAAACTAAGAACGTTCCTATTTATTGGGAAATCAACTCCCTTTTAGTAGATGTACTCGTGAACAGATTCATGACAATAGTTGAATAGGATGAGTTTATCAACTGAATGAGAGTTACTAGTGGATAATGTTTAAATTCTAATCCCACAAAGAAAATAATTCCATACACGCAACATGAAATACAAGAAAGATAATTAAGAAAATCAGACAATCTCATATAAAAATAGAAGGAACAAAATTACACAACCAAAAATGAATATTAGCAGAATGAAACTCAAATTATCATAAAAATTATAACTTATGAAAATTTATGATAAAAATCCTACAAATAAAATTAAAAAAAGTATATATGATAGAAAGCTTGGAATTTACCTTAGATAATTGATTAAAATTCGATCCATTCTCTTATAAAATGGTCTTGACGTAAAATAACCACTCCAATAGTGGTCATCTCTATCAGCATATGTAAAGAAATCTCCAGATATGGTTGGGAATTTCTCAGCAGGCAGTTCTGAGTGGACTGCGTTGAAGTAATCATGTAGAGTACCAAACTGTGCCTACAAAAGCAGAAATATATATTTGAAGCACAAATTAGAAGTGAGTAAAATGATAACAGGAGAATAAATATCCTATTTCTAAATGGAACCTAACATTGTACTAAAACTTGAATAAAATAATTTTCACCAGTGACTTCGTACCGAAAGAATACTCTACGAGACACTGATCAATATCTTCACAGTAATTTACAAGATATATTCAACTGACATGCTAAGATAGTAAAGTTTATAGTAATCTTTTATGTACTAAGGGAATAATCAAACATTCAACAGGTTTCAAATGGTTTTGTTTTTCTAAAAATGTACACACTTTTAGATCATATTGGACAGAGTAAAATCATGATTATAAGCCATATTTTCTTTCTACCATCTCTGTTCAAGCCGGGTGGAGAACTGGTAACCTAATGTTCTGCATTTTATAACACCAAATCTTCATTACAAGAGGCATTCACTATAATTTGGTAATCTGCTTGTCTTAATAGGATTGAGTAGACAAAGTTAGATATATTCTACTCATTCTGACTCTCTGTAAGAGCATCGATTTCATCTATGAACGAAAATAAGTGAATACTCACACTCCAAAAATACGGAGAATTCTAAATAGATTCTTCATATTTAGTGTACATACAGTTTGTATATTATTTTCACTCAAAGGGCAAAAAAACATATCATACATTGCAACTAAAGCAATGAAACAAAGAGAAAAACTATTAATTCACGTTTATTTTTTAGAAAAAAAAAATTCTATTGATAAATAATTTAAATTTCAGCATTCATTGACTGCAGATTATGGAAGGAATAGGTTATGTGCAGTAAATATCTGAGTATATTTAAAATAGTAATAGTTTAGATATTTATTACTGAAAATGAAACTTAGATACTGAATATCTGTACAGTAAATTTAATACAATAGTACATACCAAAGCATGTACTACTATATTAAATTTAGTTTCAATTCTTTTAATAAAAAACAAACAACTACAGAGGTCCAAAAAAATAATTGATAGTCACTTTTTAATTTCTTTTTTTTTTTTCTTCTTTTTTTGAGGGGAGCTGACTTATGCCTTCTCTTTCAAGCCTACAATTACAATTACAATTACATTCATTGGCTCATTGGCATTGAGCCTCATTGGCATTTTATAGTAATGTTCTTACACTCAAATTCAAAACTGCAAGTTTTTTCAAATCTAAATTCCCAAAATATGTAATCTTCGACTTTTGAGTTTGTTGACCCAAAATATTATTCAAACTAAATTTTCACACAAAAAAGAACTTGTGTGTGAAACTGGAAACTTTAAAAGTTACAGGTGTTTAAAGTCAAAATTGATTTTTTTCAAATACTCCGCTTTTTAAATAGTGTACATATTTTTTACAAAGCTTAAGAATCTGAATTTCTAGATCCAAATTTATTGATTATTAGTTGATGTATGTACGTATCAGTGGACAAAAAGTAATATTTCTTGACAGTTTAATGAAGAATTTGTGTTTCAACCTAATTTTATCAATAATTTCTCTAGTAAACCAAGTAGATATTTACTAAGTTTAATATTGAAAACTTGGGTGTGGTGTTGAATAATTTGCCTCCATTTAAAATTTAAAAAAACACACTATTAATATCAGATTTATCTAATAATAATAATAATAATATAATATTGGACCAATTAGCTTCCAACTCTTCATTAATCTCAGAGTAATTTGCTTTTTTACAATTAATTCAACAACAGTTATTAAAATTACCAAAGTGATCCAAATCAATACGTTTAAATTTAGTAAATTCGATTGAGAGTGGGGGGTGATAACTATCTATAGTGAAAATAGGATATCCCTCAGATAAGTGAAAAATTCCCCAAAACAAGATGAAGCTGTCTTTGATTTATATTTGTAACTTTCTTAAATTGCTGAAGATTATAAAAATTTCTTATTTCATGAACTCTCTTATTTGTTGCCTTATATATTATTACCTTAGTATTTTAATTATAATCCAAATTCATCTATCAGGAGAAACTTTGAATTAACACATACGCAAATAATGAAAAAATACTGTTTAATATTTCTATCACTTAATAACTTGGCACTCCCAAAAAACTACAAACTCATGCACTGATTAATTGGCTATACATTTCTACCAGGTGACTCACAATAAATGTTACAAACTTCTAGAGTATGAAGGGGGTTGAAAATAGTCACATCTTGCAAATAAACATGTGATAGGAAATCTCAAACAATGTACTTATGACAATTGCCCTCAATTGTTAGGCAACCATGCATGCATGCATGCATGCATGATTTATCTGAAGTTACATGAAATCACTTTAACCAAGAACATGACCTGCTGGACACAAGTGCATGAGCAGTTGCCAAACAATCAGGGGCAACTGTCATATGTATAATATCATTTTATGATTTTTCCCAGAAGTTCATAGACAAGTGACAATTTTCAACCCCTTTCATGCCCTATAAGTTTCAAACATATATTCTGAGACACCTGTGTAATTATCATCTACGTTTATCACATCTAATTTTCTGTCATAACTAAATGTGTAAGAAAAACTTAAAATACAGAGGAAATTTTTTTCATAAAGTGATCTTACCTCAACATATAAATCTGGACTTTTGTTCATATAATCAAAAAGCTTTTGATAATTGTTGTACTGGGCATCCCACTCATTTGCTTGATCATAGCGAAAATCATCTCCAAGAGGAACGAGTAGAACATTAGTTCTATATAATTGAGACTTTTTGCGATATTGATCCAGAAGCTTCTCAGCTCTGTAAACAAAATCATTTTTAACAAGGTGTTAAAATAAGAAAATAGGAAAATAAATAAGGAGACCCTGTTTAGGAAGAAGTGCACAAAAGCTATTTAGCCACCAATACTATTTTAATATTATTTTTCTAATTCCACATAAATGTTTCAAAAAACTTTAATGTTTTGTTCTTTATTGCTCATCTCCAGCACTCTCAATGTAAAAAATTTGACTGCTCAGACTGAACAGATGTAACGAAGATCATCAGGCACATGCAATTTTGATTAACTATAAGGTAACATAAAGCACAAACAAGTTACAGCTAACAATTTTGCACCAAGACGGACCATTGAAGTAAAACACAAACAAATCTGCTGCATTTGCTCACTTGAAAATTTATAAATCCAATATTTTATTTGTTCTTTCTGTTAACTGTTTCTCCTTGAAAAAACAACAACAAAACAGTCAACTGCTTACACCTTACAGCACAATACCAATGCTCAATATTCTGAAGGACAAGTGACAGCAAAAGAAAAAAAAAACTACACATTTTTCAAAAGTCTAATAATTAAATACCTATCTTTTACGTTGCGTTCATTAATAACTTGGGGTGGCACTTTCCAAGGGCAAGAAATCCCAAATCCAGGCAAACGGCGGAAATCAAACTGGCAACAAACTTTAGGATCTGGGCCACATGTGTGAGGAATATCATAACTATAAAACGGCATTACTTGTGTGAAGAGATCAGTAGTCCCTGAACCATCTGTAACAATATACAACATTATTAATAGAGCTATTTACCAAAGTACCAAATTATGTACATAAGTATATACATACATAAAGTATCAAACTAAGTACATAAATATGTAGTGAAAATTATGAAAATATATGAATTAAAAAAAGTCATCATCATCAACATGAACTGACCAGAAATTAGACTTTACAGCCTTTGTTCCTTGCTTTGTATTGCCACAACTTTTGTTTTCTGAATTGCTATCTTCATGGATTATTCTTGAGCCACTTTTGTCAATTCAAAAACTGCTCTTTGCAAATTATCTTCAGAATCCATTTTGATAGTTTGTTCATATAGCATACAAGATTGTATCTTACCTTCTTGTCTTTTGTGATCTGTATTCTTTGACTAACTTTCCTTCTCCAGTTTCTCATTAAGTGGATAATACAGTATACGTTGAAGAGGATGGGTGATAATCCACATCCTTGCCTTAAGTCACTGTTGGTTGTTACTGCTGCTGGTTGTTACTGTGGCTGACTTTCTTCCTTCTCTTAACAGTACTTTAATTCTTGAATAGACTTTGAGTGCATTGAGCACCTGATTTGGAACTTTCTCCTCTTCTAGTATTTACCAGTGTTTCTGTCTTAACTTTGTCATATGACTTTTCATAATCAATAAATATTATAAAAGTCCTTTCCCTTATTTTGTCTATTAACATCAGTAATGTAAAAAGGGCGTCTTCAGTGTTTCTACCATTTTGGAATCCACATTGCTCTTGTTCCATGAAATTCTCACATATTTCATTAGGTCTGTTCCTCAGCAAGTTTGCATATAGCTTAGATGTTGATAGCAATATAATGCTCCCCTATAATTGTCACAGATTTTCTTTATGTCTTTCTTGTGAATACAATAATATAGGTAGAATGTTAAAATATATGTAACATTACACGTTTTATTTACTTGTACATATTTAATAAGTTGAGGGAATGTTTTTAACACATTGCAGACTAACACAATAGGGCACAGTTCTTCCACAATTCCTAGACATTTTCCTGAAAATATTCATTCAACAATCTTTGGCAACTCAAAACCATTTTTAAACATAAAAATACACTGTCGAATGTGAATATACAGGGCTGGGAAAGGTTCCAAAAGTGCTAGTATCACTTAGAAAAGAGATATATTTCCTACAAAAAATAACAGATGAAAACGATATGATGAGAATTCTCATTCATGGTCCTCCCACTCGGGCATGATTTGATGAGAATTCTTGACAGTGGTTCACAATGTGCTCATTTAGATTTGCAATAAAGTTTTTATTTATTGACAAAATAGGTGAACAGGCACAACAATCCTGATAATGTTCATGATAAACCAAAGATAAAAAGTGTGAATGCTGGGAGTATTGACAACAGCAGCAGGTAGGCGATTCCAGCGGTCATCAACTGAGAAAAAAAATTTGTATGGATTGCACAAAAAATTGTCTTCATCCAATTTGTAATTGTGATCATAAATGTGGAAGTTGGTACTGTGGAGGAAAAAATCATCTAAACCTGGGCAGTTGTAATAGCCCTTTAGTATTTTGTATGATTCAATGAGATCTCCCCTCAAAATCCGGTCATTAGCATGTAAATAGTAATTATACATCAACTAATTTCTTATCCGTTTACTTCAACTCACAACCACTAATGCACATCCATCTTCACAATCTCAAGTTTCCAGGCTGGTCAAAAAGTTCCAGTGGGCATGATACAAAGAAATTTAAATACTTTTTATGCAGCCTTCAAATAATGCATCAAGTCTTTTCTCTTGAATTTTGATCTCCAGTGGAAAAAACTAAGAAATTTTGAAAAGAAAGCCCAAAAGCAAAAAGTCCAGTACCCACAATTTTTCATTTTTAATATTCAACTTGTAGAGGTAAATTAACTGCTTGCATTATTTAGGTGATTGAAAATGAAATTCAAACTTTTCATGGCATTCTGCAAAAATTGACTTCACATTTGAATTATCTTAAACACTTACCCCATAACTGTCTCCAGTAAAATTCAAGATTTTTTGTGCGCGATAAATACTTCTTCATAGAATAATGCACTCGTTGGACAACAAGATTTTCCAGACCCATCCTTTTAAGAAAATATGGCATTATTGGGGAATGTCCAAACGGATCAATAGCCCAACTATTTCTGGAAAAACAAATATTCTTCATATAATTAAAGAACTCTGAAAAGTCTGATATAATACATATATTTGAGTACTGATGAAAGTGACAAATAAAAAAGAGTTTTAGCACACAGTTTCAGTATTTATGTGACCTTGTCAAATAAAAAACTTTTCAGTGGCATAAAACTTTAATGCCAAATAAGTACCTACGGTTACTTGAAACATTTTTAATACCATTACAGATATGACAAAACAAGATGTACTAAAATAGGACTATCTAGTGAGAGTTATTGGGAGTATAGAGAAAGGAGACATCAGTGGGCAAAGTTAAAGAGTGTGCTGGTGCGGCCAGTAATAACTACCCTTGCAGTGTTCTGCTTGAAGTGAAATGACAGATGAAATAGAGGTCCACAAAACAAACAGACTGTCAAATCCCCTCAGATATCATGTCTACCTTTGAGATTTCAACTTAGCAATTACAAGGTAAAGACTTGTTAGCTGTAGGTTTGTTTGGTATAATCAGAGCATTTCAGATAAAGTGTCTTGAAATGCCAATTATGAGTTAAAGACTGCACATTTCTCAAAATTGTCTTCATTACCCTACCATTTTACAGCTGCAAAGTTTGAATGTGAGCAAGTACTTTGGAAGCCATTTTAACAAAATTCTTAATCACATTTTCAGGTTTTCAATTACCTGAAGATACAAATCCAAATCTCTATGTGCATATTTTCCATGAAATGAACTGTTTCACATGAATATCAGATGGAAATTATAGAATTACAATGAAATTCAGAGTTGACAGATAAATTTAAAACAAAGCAATGCCAGAGTGACTTACAAAAACTCCCTCAGAACTGCTTCCCAAAATTATAGACATAGACGTGCTCACATTTTCAGCTGTTTTGATTGAAAGGAATTTTCTCTCTTCTCCAACTTTACAAAACACAAAGCTCAATATTGGAGCGCTTGAAATCAGTTTTACTTTAAGTTTGATTCTACCGACTGAAGACTCAGTCAGCAGAGTCAAACATAATGCCATATGAAGCACAATAACAAAAAGTTCTTATTAAGTGCTTCAAGCATACTGTTATTGAACATGTTTGCTTTGGTGTTCGGCAATGAAAGGCAAACATTCTTTATTGGTGATAGTTTTTAATTTGCTTGGTATTAAGAGGTGAATGCATTTAGTACTTTATACTTTTATTTTAGCACCTTTTTGAATAACGCATTTCTATATTAAGGGACAGTGCAGTCGTCAGGTTTGGTGTATTGTGGTGTGGATTGTATTCCCCTCCTATTGTACTTCCTTTTGCAACCAAAATTCCTTTAAGAGTAAAGAGATAGAACAAACACCGAATTAATGAGACATGGCCCTTTCTGTAATGCAAAGCTTAGCATCTCAATTGAGGATGTCATTCACTCCTCCTATGGGCAAACTGCACAAGCAGCAAACTGTGAGTAATGAGCAGCTAAATGTTTGAAGTACTTGGTTGACCAGCCCTGTTTGAAATGCTTCTGGGAACTTGTTAAGTCTTATCTAAAATATGCTTTCCAAGTTAATATAAAACACAATAACAAAGCTCTTCGTGCATCTCATCTCACTTTCTTTCACAACTAATGCCTTTCTGCTGAGCTTCATAGAGAGAAACTTAATTACTCTGAACAAATATCATAGTATTTCAGACAAAAACCTTACTCAGTCAGGTTCAATACTATGATCCTTCGGGTTCACAAATTTCAACTTAGGATGATCAAATAGAGCCTCACTCTTTTAGATTTTATTGCCCTAATAAACATAAAAAATAAGTTAAGAAATATGATAAGTTGGTATAAGTGTATGCTTATGTTATATGTAGTGAAAATTTTACAAAAAATCACAAGTGCTGCTCATCTGATGTTGAAAAGTGCAGTTTCATGTGTTTTTGTTACCTTATGTGACCATACATTTTTGTGTCAAAATAATATAGATATTTTGATTTGCAACACATTAAAACTTCAAAACCTGTGTATCTATGAATTTTTGGTATATATAGTTCAAGATTTTGTGTTATTTTTATCAACATTTATAATGTGCAAACCTAGGTATATAATCAAGATGATTGGCTAGCCACTGATGACCTTCAATGATTTGCTGCAGAATAGCAAAGTAATGGGCATTAGCTTCATCATTCATTACCCATCCACCAGTAACTATTTCCAACTGACCACTTTCTAATAATCTGAAACAAGAAAAAAATGGTGATAATCTCTTTACAAAATTTTCCTACAAAATAATTTATGTTCTTTTTACATAAAATCATAAAATGGAATTTCATAAAATATAATTTATCGAAGAATCATACGTTTTAAGTTGTTCTTTTGTGGATGCATCAATTTCATCCCAAAATAATGATAAGTAAGATATTTCAGCCCAAATGAATTTACGGCGGTGGTCTTCTGATAACTTTTTCACCATGTTTGTCAAGATGTTGCGAGTCTGGGCATGATAATAATCCTCAAAAGTTTTTATCCAACCTGAAAAAGCATATTAATTTGTTAACCATAACAAATATATTAAAGAAAGGAAGGGGAAAACAACAACAAAATAAAAGAACCTTTGGCTAATGAATACTCTACCAGCCATACACATGACTAAGGGTGTAATTTGTATGCATTTGCATACTTTTTATGCTAATTAAAGCAACCTGTGACAACAAATTTTACATGTTTCATGGCATATAGAATTGATTAAATCCTTTTGCACATGCAGTGAATTCTCTCAATAACAAACAGGCTTAAGGGGTAAAATAAATTTCTGTTATTTAGAAGTGTCTACTATTTAGAGAAAGTGTAGGATGTTACAATCTAGGATATTCATATTACAGTTCTTTAGAAACATAACTGTTTCTTCTACATTCAAGGAATAAAACATACAGTCAAAGTTCAATTTATGGTTTCCCTATTTCTACATCCCATTATATTGAATGCCCAGGAATTTAAGAAAAAAAACTAAAAATTAATCAACATATATACACAGTGTTCATCTCCCCTGTCAGAATGTACAAAAATTATGCATCTGTTGTGAGATTCCCCAACTTGAAAAATTAATTTAATGGCAAAATATGTTCAAATCAATTTTTATTGATGTAATTGATTTTATTATTATTATTATTATTATTATTATTATTATTATAAAATACTGTTATTGGTATAGTGAAATCAGATTTTGATAATATATTTAAAAAAACTATATCCTTATTAAAACAATAGTAAAATGTAATAGTTATTATAACTGAGATCACTAATGACCATGTAGTTATAAAGCAACTTAAATTAATAAATTAAAACATACAGTGAATCTCAATTAACAAAACTACTCTTACATACAAATTTTAAGAAATAAAATACAGTGTATGTAGTGTATTTCTTAAAGATCACTAATGTGTTTTCCAACAGCATATTGCATTGTCATACCTTGAACAGATCCTTTATCAAAGATGTTCATGACTTGAACTTTTAATACAAAGAATTCTACCCATTTGCATCTATCAAAAAGCGTGTTTGGTAATAATATGAAACACTGCACACTTGTCCAAAATACAATCAATTATTGAGTAGAATTTCAGGAATTGTGACCATTGTTTTCCCATACTGTCTCTTATTAAGAAGTTTCAATTGCTTGGGAGGATTTTAAAATCACTGTGTCCGCTAATAAGAATATCCATCATTGAAAAGTAATATTGTGATTAAATTCCACGTATTTTTGCCACGAAATTTGGAGATGTCAACAATAGTGAGGTGTCTGCAATTCAGAGGTATTCATTAGGTTAAATTTTTCTGTATAATTATTAATGCACCTTTGAACTATATTTCCATATTTGTCTCAATATTAGATATATGATGGCACATCAAATCTTTATGGTGTTATCAAACAAGCAGACCAAGTAGATTATGCATATGTGATAATACATAAGCTGTTTTATTATTATTATTATTAGAGCCTGGAAGTTTGGTAAAATGCCTTTTTGTTATTTTCACTATTTTAAGACTTAACAATAAGAATCACTTAACTGTACTTTTGGAGTAGTTTAGGTAAATTTTCATTTTGCCTATTTTAGCTTCTAATGCCCATTTTTGCCATTTTGTCTATTTCTGCTATTGACATAATTATTTCGCTTTTTTCTTCTCTTGGCACCAATCTGAATCATGCTGGATATTTACCTACAAGCCTGGGCAACACAAAGGCAGGTATTTTGCCTTATTGCAGAAGCAGAGGTGTAAAAAAACTAAATGAAAAAGGAAGGTGATACCATTCAAGATTTTTGACATTCTTCATTGATGTTACAGGCTTGTTTGCTCAAGAGGAATCTCATCCCAGTTTTGAGTATGGCCTGAGATCTCTTGAGGACAGGTTGGTGATTATACAAGTGTGAAGAATGAAAAATAAAATTCCATTTTCACTGATTCCATTTAAAATTTCAAAAAGGAGTCCACAATAGAATTGCGAAGATACAAGCATCATGAAAAAAACATTAATAGCCACCTTACCGGTTTTCCATGTGAAATGAAGATAACAAAGAAAAGATTGTTTCCTAACACGTTAAGTGATTATATAAATTTTAGTTAGAACAAAATGTGATTCATTTTAATTTTTGTTTTTTACAATAATTCCTTTTAAATGTGATTTTTCATTGTTTACATAATAATAATGCCTTTATTGATATGGCGAGGCTCGGGCCATCAGGCCCACTCTTCTGCCTAACCACTACATCCCTTTTTGCACCCCTCCTTTAGATCAAATAAATGCCTTTTTGAGAGCCTATTTTAGTAAAATTAAATGTCTTTTGACCTGCTTATTTTAAGTAAAATAAATGCCTGAACTTCCAGGCTCTATTTATTAACACTGATACGCCATTTTATGGTGAGTGCATTTTATGGGCTCTGGTATTTGGCCACAGTTCAGTTCATTCCATTGATGTATTGACTTGATAGCAATACATAGGATTTGGGGAATTTAAAAATGTACCAGTAAATTCAATTGATACAGAGCGTCAATTCAACCTTTGAAAAGCCATTTTATTTTTGCCTGAGAACTTGAAGAAAGTGGATATTTGGAATTCCATAAATTTTGTATGGGATCTATAGTTCAGAAATTTGTATGCCACATTTTACCCCCCTCATATTCCTCATAAGTGGCTCTATACAACTTCTGTCTCATTTTTTGGGGTTCATGTATTCCCTTTACACCTTTTCACATATTTTCAGTTTTAATTTAACCAAATAATTATACTTTGTATGCCCACGTTTTGCTTTCTTTGTAGCATATACATCACAGTCCTACACATTACTTAACATTTGTACCAACCTGGATCATTGTGTGAATGAGGAACAACAAACACTTTTAATTTATTATTTTTATTCCACTGGTCAGAATAATATTCAACATTCCATCCCTGTTTCCATGCCCCTCCATCTGGATTATCAAATTTCAAAAGTTTGTAAACATCGAGAAGCTGGAAAATAAAATCATTTTATTAACACAAAAACAATGTTCACGCCAACATAAGTTGGGTAGGGTAAAAGGACCAAAATTTGTTATCCTCAGCATTTTCCTTTACAAACAAAAAGGAACAATAATTAACCTGTCAACAGGTGAATGGTATTGCTGGAGAATCAAACATACAAAGCTCTAACAAAACTTGCAATTAAAACTTTTGCAAAGTTAAACTTACAAAAAATTGTTTTCCAATTTCACAGAATTTGAATTTTGACCCCTTATATGAAGTTGCAGATTTATTCAGTTTATTAACTTCTAGGGTTTAATCATTTGTATTTTAATGAAAATTACCACAGTAGATGCATCCCAGTTATTAAAAAAATATGACTATAATCATATCCTCCCCTTATGAATTCCATGTAGTTTCCATTTCTGGAAGTACTGAAGGTAGTTTTTTTATTTCACAACATGAAGCTAATAAATTATATTCTTAGATAGTCACATTTGACGTTTTATTTTCATCAGAGTAAAAATGAAGATACAAATATGAGGAAAGAACACACTATTTGTTCACTTTAACACACAATATCTCACCAATCACAAATGAAGTACTCAACTGTACAATATGCAAAATGAAAATGAAGAGAATACATTCATTTATTCCCAACTGGAAAAACTGTCTCAAGATTGTGGATATTTTGTAAACGTGACAACTAAGTAGACATATAGCTTTCTATCACATATGTTGCGAGTACAAAGAAAAATAACACTTGTTAATGGATAGTTAACTTAAAGTAAATTGAAAATTAATTGATATTTCTTAAGAGACCAGTACCAAGTTCCTTTACTCAACTAATGTAAACTCAAGTTAGTAACGCACATCTAAACATGCATACAAATATGTAATCTTACCTGCACTGAAGATTCCGGAACTTCAGATATTTGTAAACTGCATGACACATTGAAATTAAAGGGGTCTAAAATATTTTGGCTCTCAGTGTGTGTTTTTAAACTAGTGTGCTCTGATAAGACAGAATGATCTATCAATTTGGATGCAGGTTTAGTGCCAACAGTTTCTGCATCAGTCTCTTTGGTTTGTTTAAATTTGTTGTCAACATGTATCCACTTATTCTGAAACGAAACAAAAAATTAAATGAACTGAACTTGTAGAGACTGAAGAAATTCTCATGCAATAAATAACTGAATGAGTGATGTACCTCTTGAAAGTCAGGAAAGGGCATTAAATCCATCATCAAATACAAAACTACACAGGCCATAAGTATAACCCCTGCTCCCAAAAGCGCAGACAGTTTTCTTATCCTCATGGTTACTGAAATAACACAGCTGTTTTGATACGAAGATTCACAATTCAACACAATTGTCATAAAAGGTGAAGATGAACGAAATGGAATGATTTATCAGCATTTCGATTAAATGTTGCTGAGCGGTAGTAACGAAATAAGCCGGAAAAAAAAGAAAATGATTATTCCGGGAAATTTCGCTGAATTACCAGGAATTTTAAACGTAGCATCCACTTAATTTTTAATATAAAAAGTGGTCACGGTTCCTTGGCGAAATGATACAACGCAATTGCCGACAATAATATTCTGCAGATGGGCCATTGTAATTGAAGTTAAATCCCATTAAGGTTCAGATATGTTACGTGAGTGCAACTCAAATACTTCCGCGTATTCTTCGCCCACTGTCATGGTATTTTTCAAAGAAATTTTGTTAAACAACCATCACAATAACTCCTAACACCTAGCCGTGCCAGTACGTACATTCACCTTCTTATGTAGGTACCACTGGAAGTAGATTGTCACTTGAAAAGTGCCAACATTCGTCATGAAAAAGTAAGATCATGGAAGAATGGTAAGGTGTTTCCACTAGAAATAAAAAAAAAGATCAACAACAACATTTTTATTTAATTAAGTAATCTCTGAAACACTTTGTGGTGTATAAAACGAATCGTAAAGCTCTTTCCGGTAGCAAACTTTTATTTACACTCTTTGGATTTCTGATGTTGGCGTTCTGTATCACATTGCTTTCTTCCGTCAGTAGATAGCACTGTCACCTCTCTTCTGTATGAACATATAGATCGGCATAATCAGAATGACCCTGCGGACTTCTTTGCGTTTCATTTGAGTTCACCGGAGTTCACTAAGCATATCAATGAATTTCAGACGATGTTCTATCGAACCTATTGAACTTGTCGCAATGATACTGGACTGCGCGATGATTAAGTAGAAGATACTTAACTTGTATATTTTGGTGACCCCAGCACAATTTAAAAATTGAAAATATATACAGAGACTCACGAAATTGGCCATACCAATGATATATAAACAGAAATAAAACAATAGCAGTGTATTAAATACAATATTTATTCTGAACTTCACACTTATGTTTTGAAATACGTTCAGATTTCAATTCATAACGTTTTTAACTAATTTGAAATTAAATAAACAAAACTATTGTGTCTGTCTGTTTGTGTGTGTGTGTGTGTGTGTGTGTGTGTGTGTATGTGTATGTGTGTGTGTGTGTGTGTGTGTGTGTGTGTGCGCGCGCGTGCGTGCGTGTTTATATTTCTGTAAAAAAGGTCTATCACGACGACCTTAAAAAGACAAATCCAATGAAATACACATTTTCAAATGTTGGATAAGCACATTTTTTCAGTCATTTTGAATATTTGCGAATCGTAATCCACGGATGTATTGAATGTATTGCCCAACTCAGCGCTCCGGTCATCAAGGTCATGCGGCGCTCTATCTGCCAATGCGCGCTCGAAGAAGAACTTGAATTGCTGTATTTAGTTTGTTGTACTTTGGATTGTAGTACTTTGAATTGCCGATCATAATATTTGAAAATAAGAAACAGACTCCACTAAATAAACATACAAAAGTGTTTTCAAACAGCATTTTTTTCCGCACGGAGACTTATTTATTTAACATTTATTTAACGTGCTATGGGGAGAAGTGAATTCTGTGCGTTTTCAAAATTCTGTGATCCCTACACTAAGTCATATAATACTTCAATTTTGAATTAATTTAAAAAAAGACCGCTCCCATGTAATAAAATCTATTTTCAAGGATAAATCAGCAATAAATTTTGGGCTCTTATCCATGATGTCCTTCGTCAAAGAATAATACTTCCTGCCGCGACAACATGGAAACGATAATTTGAATAACTATATTTCCCACTGAATTCTAGAAGTCGTGCACAGATAATGAAGTTACATTAATGTCCAGACGTAAAACAAGGGGCCATCTCAGCATTTGCTCAATGGATCAGGGAAACTGGACGAAACATCTGATCGAGATGGGGGTCGTTGACACAGAAGCTGCGATACAGTACTTGTTACATATTGTTTACAGTTTTACAGTCCAAATGGTAAATAATACATTAAATATCACTGTTAAAATTAATGTTACTTTCCTTGTGATGTTCAGTATAGTCTCTAGTTGTATAGAAACAGTTATGCGGCAGAAACGATTTCACTTTGGATTTAAACTTTTCTATAGAATTTAATCGTTTTGGCAAAGTGTTGTACATGTATTGTGTGTGGATTTTTTGTAATGAACTGTTGATACTGTCACCTGATGAATATGATTTCTACGTCGAGTGTTATTGTAATAGACATTGGCATTTTCTGAAAATATATTCCCGTTCTTAAGCAAGTCATTTTTGACAAAAACCACTGATTCGTAAATAAACAGACAAGGTAATGGTAAAATTCCTAGATTAATGAAGAGAGGCTTACAAGAATCACGTGGGTGGGATTTGGTTATTATTCGTACAATTCTTTTTTGTAATCTAAAAGTCTGGGAGCTATAAGATGTATTTTCCTAGAATATTATGCCATATCTCAGGCGGGAATGAACATTCGGGAAATATACACAACGAGCAGTATGAAGGCTGACTGAATTTGAAAGAATTCTGATCGCGTAACATAATGAACTTAATTTTGTGTTCAATTCATTTAAATGGACGTTCCATTTAAGGTTTGACTGAATTGAGAGACATAAAAATTTTGTTGCCTTAACATCAGTCAATGGTTCATTTTCAATGGAGCACAGAATTGTTTATTTGAAATGGAAAACTGCATTAAAACAGTTTTCTTTTCATTTGCTATTAATTTGTTATTTCGGAACAAATTTGAAACATTTGATATTGTACTATTTACGGTTTGTTTATTGCAAAGAATGTTCGTATCATCCGCAAAGAGAACTGTTCCTCCGTTTCGAATCGTCGAGGGCATATTGTTTACGTAAAGAAATAACAGAATAGGGCCTAAAATCGATCCATAATGAACTTCACTTGCAATTGTCAAAGAGTCGGAAAGGTGTGTACATAATGTTTCATCATTCCAGTAAGGCATTTCCAGTCTCTGAGATCGTTGTTTAAAGTGCGAACATAACCAATCTAGAGCAATACCACGGATTCCATGAAGGTAATTTTGAAAGTAAAATGTCATAACCAATGACGTCAAAAGCTTTTGAGAGATCTAAAAATAATCCAATAGGTGCTTCTTGTTGATCCAATGATGAGGCGACATCTTTAAGGAAAAAAAATATGGCTGTTTCCGTTGATTTTGATTTTCTAAATCCATGTTGGCAATCTGAAAGCGCGTCGTGTTTACTGAAAAGGGTTTCCATTTGTACGTAAAAAAGTCTCTAATATTTTTGAAAAAACTGCTTGAAGAGAAATAGGCTGATAATTTTGAATTTCATTTTTGTTGCCTATTTTGAAGAGCGGCTTAATTTTAGCTGTTTTGAAAATATCTAGAAACGTTTCTGTGCATAAGGATGCATTAAATATGTGAGTTAACAGGTGTATAATGGGAAACGCACAGGTCTTTAACAAAGAATCCGGTAATTCATCTAGACCAGACGAATATTTATTTTTTAGTTTACCGATTATTTTGAGAATTTAATAGGAAGAAGTTTCGGATATCTGTAATCTGATATCCGAAACATGATATCTGGAAACATGTTGAAATCTTAATGAAAGACAGATGGAACAGCAAGTGGTCCATGCTCAAAACCAGTGAACTCCATAAACAAATAGGAAATTTCTTCAATTTATAAACAAGTGCTGAATTAAATAGAGAAGAACAAGTAGCAATATCTAGAATCCGAACTGGACACTGCAAATTGAATCATATCCACTTATTTAACAAAAGCCCTCCTCCCACCTGCAACCACTGTGACAACTCCACTCTTCTTAATTTAAACCATGTAATTAACCACTGCCCTCATTACAACACTCTTAAACAAATTCCTCAGGATGACTCATTTACCTTAATTTTGAAATCCCCTAAATACCAAGAAAAATTCCTTAATTTTTGCAAAAAAATCAAATATTTACTGATATATAATAGTTATTAACTATTGTCAACAATGTAAGAAACCATGTCAATTTTTGTTAACAAATTTGTTATTACTGTAACTAAAACAGCCAAATGTATTATTTAATTGTCACTAATGACCATCGCTTATGATGCGACAGTAAATAAACTAAAAAAAAAAAAAATCGGAAACGAACATCGTGTCTAAAATTTTTTGGGAAAATTCTGATATTGACTTTTATGGCTGAAGACCCTTAGTGAGATCGGCAGCAATTCTCGAAACGTATTGGTTAAAGAGACTAGCCACTGTTGCCGGATCGTTCACGTTTATATCTTTATATTTTAAAACAACATTCTCTACAAGGTTTCTAGTTGATTTGGTTGTATTTTTTACTATATTCCACATTGCTTTTGTTTTGTTATTTGAGTTCAAAATATCCTGATCGTGTTTCATGATTTTAGCCTGCTTCATGACTTTTCTTAACAATGATTTGTATTTTTGAAAGGAGATGAGGAAATCTTGAGATACGTTATGACGTTTAGAAATTAAAGAAAGAATTCGCTTGTTTTTACCAGATGTCCTAATCCCTTGTGTTATTCAAGAATTGATTTTCCGTGCAATATTTAATTTTCCTTTTTGAAGAGGAAAGCAAGTGTTAAAATGAAATGAAAGCGTTGAAAAAAAATATATTTGTCATTTGTATCAACAGTATTATAAACCGCTTGCCATGACTCCTGCATCAAGTAATCAATGAATAATTTTATTTTACTTTTTGTAAACCATCTCGTCATACGTGTATTTTTTATTGTTTCAGTGTTCGCATTTCTTATAATGGTAAGAATTTGTGCATCGTGGTCACTGTATCCTAAATCTTTTGTTTCATCTTCATATAGAGTAGTAGTTTTGTTAATTATAATTTGATGATTTGCCTTCATCGAATGTATTGTGATCCATGTGTGAATTTAGTGTGACTTGAACTCAGGTCCTGAGAGTTCACTCGCCGTGAGTCTAACTACGCTATCGAAGCGCAGTGAGTTACGAAATCGGGCTTGTAGTTTTGAAATGTTTCTTTTGTACAATTTTCGAAAATTTCTCAAAATTATACATGACTTTTTTTAAAGAGCTGATTTTTTAGAACAGACTTTGTTTAAGGCAAAAACCGCTCTCTTCAATTTTGTAGTTTTGAAATGTTATCTTTATGCAATTTTCGAAAATACAGGAAGTTCGCAGAAAATGAGACTAGCATAATATTTTTTACCGTCCTTTATTAAATACGAGGAAAAAATTTAATAGAAAAAATTGGAGCAGTTTTTGAGAAAAAATGTCATTATGAAAAAAATTAAAATTACGTATATTTCGCGCAAAATTATCCGAAAACTACTCAGATTTTTGAAAAATTGAACGTATCTTAAACAACATATTTCATTAAGGAAAAAATCGCTATCTTCAATATTGTAGTTGCAGCATGACACTCAAAAAATTGCACTGTGGAATTATCGAAAAATCAGGGATTTCAACGAACATGAGGCCTTCTCTTAAGCGGAGTCGTAGGCTTCCGCGGCCGGAGTCATTGAATTCTTGGCTGTCCGGGATTGGCCGCGTCATTGGCGATGGAGCTGACGTTTCGGCCATCTTGTTGTGGCCTTCTTCAGAGCTATACTAGTGATGCTCTCCTTCTCTTAAGCGTCTTTTACACTATCAGAGGGCAATGTTTAATCAAAAAATTTGGAGCTATTTTTGAGAAAATTTTGGAAATGTAAGACATGGAAAATATAGCATGGAGCTACAATACACATCACTCTCGAACCCTCGTACGCAATAGGCAACTGCAACCACACACTAACCTGGCTCTCAGTACTTCGGCCTTACAATAATCCGCCTACTTCCGATTTCGGCAAACGGAATGGATGGTACCGAAGTGGCACCACCATTAGTATTAATATGAAGGTTTATGAAACATTAGGGTAAAGTGCCTTTATCATCCCCTGTGCTTCCCCCGATCGATTTTCGCTTCTATGAGCTACGTAATATTGTTTGGCCGCGGCCATGCAAACATTTTGTTTACACTTCAGTTGACAAGTGGAAGTAATGGTGTTCGCAACCCAAACCGCCAAGAAGGTACACTGGACTTTCTACTTCTTCAGTGGAAAAGGATTTATTTTTCGAAATTTTAACTGATGAATGATATGTCTTTTCGTGGTATTATGTGTCTAAACGTTGGTTCAAGTAACTCCCTTAAGATGGTGTCTTTGAAGTTGATGTAACGTGGCTATTTATTTCCCTCCAAATTTTTATTGGCAGAATCTATCGTGGGTTTAATTTTGTTTCTTTTGGCGAGCTCTTACTAAGTCTCCGGCAAGCCATTAGCAATACTGTGGAGACTGATAAGAAATACTTTGTGAGTTAGACGTGTACAGTGAGTGAGAGCGGCAAACGGTAGAGACCTTGGAGGGACATTTTCAGAAAAAAATATGTTCTCATTGAGAAAATAATTGTTTAAAAACTGCCTATATTTCGTGCAAAATTACTCGAAAACTACTCATATATTCCAAAAATTGTTCATGACCTAATTTCATGATCTATCTTTGAACTACATAATTTATTAACGAAAGCACTCTTTATCATCAGTATTCTAGTTGTCGCAACACCGAAAAAATATACTTTCGAATATTGAAAGATTTCAATGAAAATGAGATCTATGC